>CM036539.1:19017961-19202961 GCA_020745685.1 Tautogolabrus adspersus
GCCTGTGTGTGTTTGTTATACTGACTGTTGCACAGGTGAGGGGAGGACAGCGTTCACTGTGACAGTGTACGTCTCCAGACACACATGTGCAGCTAGTGCACTCGTCCACGTTCCACCGTTCGTTAGAGTGATACACTGTCCCCTGGTGCAAACACGATGCCCCTGAGTCTATAATACAAAGGCATACAAACAAGAACCATGCTGAAAAAATACTGTGATCAACAAAACGACATATTCTCTTTGTTTGGGCTGGAAGTTATACCTTGGCATTCGTAGCAGCATTTCCCTGGAATCTTCACTTTTTTCTGGCCATTCAGACAAACAGCAGGTAAACACTCCTCAATGCTGCACTCAATATAACCCAACTGAGGAGGAAGCACACAAAAAGTAGGCTAAATCCATCTTTTAGTGTATTTTTAAAAATCACTCCATAAAAATCTTTTAAAAGCCTTTAATGCGCTGTTTCTTAAAAAGTCTTACAGTTATTTTGTTAATTTTAAAACTTCACTTGTGTTCAAATTTGCTCCAATGTATCATCTTGTATTGGAACACACACACATTTTTCTCTGTGAGACTCACGTTACAAGTACATGTGACGCAGTCGTCATCGCTGTCAGTCCATCTGCTGCCATTGGCGACACGGCGGTCCTGGCCCTCAATCACACAATCTGTATGGAACACAGGAGAGCCATCAAAATGTACGCCTACAACAGTAACTTGAAATTCAAAATGCAGATGGAACAGAACCGTTGTTGTTATCTCACCTTTACACACAGGGCAGCATGAGTCTGGCGGGGTGAACTGTTCATTATGAGGGCAGGTGAGTGGGAGGCAGGTTTGGTGTAAGCAGGTCCAAGTCAGGTCCTGAATCACACACACACACACACACACACACACACACACACACACACACACACACACACACACACACACACACACACACACACACACACACACACACACACACACACACACACACACACACACACACACAAGCTGTATCACTATGATGCACACAGTCAATAACAATGCTGTAGTTTGATCAGTAAACACTATGTTATGGTAAACAAAAAGTTTTTTAAATGACTCTAACTTGCTTACTCATTTGCTCGACTGTTAAATTATGACTGTTATGAGTGTTTCCATTACAGCCTACAACCATCTGTGTCAGTCTTAAAAAATGATGATCACTAAATGGCTCTTATTCTTGAAACAAAAACAAATGTGTCCTTCTTTTTGTACCTTGCACTGGCAGCTAAAACAAGGGTCATCTGTTGCCAAGACCTCGTTGCCAATCAGTGCAGCCGTGCAGTTACTGAGAGGCTCTAAACATACAAACATATACAGTCGTTACAGAGTTAGTTGAAGGCGCAGAGATATTAGAATGTATCACTGAATGCAGTTTAGTACTGACGTGCACAGACAGGACAGCAAGAGTCCGGTCCAGAAAACAAGATGTTGCTCTTTGGACAGTCAACCAGACTGGGACACTGCTTCTGGTAACACCTCAGATGTTGCTCTCCATCCGGCATCACCTATGATGATTATACACAATGGCTGGATTACAGCTAATACGTTTACAAGTAATTTCTTTCAGTATAACCTCTGCACTTTCCATAGCTTTTATCAATACTAATACTTTACTTTCAGTGCTTCAAAATGAATCACATGAGATTAACAATGAATTTTGAACAAGTATTAATCCTTGGGGTCATTTAATAATCCTTAAGGAGTTTAAATGTGAATATATTTTTCGGCTTTCTGAAATTGATTATTTTTTGGTTTTGGACTGATGAGTTGAGCAATTTTAAATGCCTGGCCTCTGTGATCCTGTGCTTGCAGTTTTGATGTTTTAAAAACTACAATCAGTCAATTTAAAAAAATAAAAATTCTCTATGTTTAACATAAAATGTTCTGGTTAACATTTGTCAGATGTAAGTGTATTGTACCTCACAAGTGCAGATCTGACAGGGGTCACCAGCTGGATAGAAACTGTCACCTGGGCCATACACTCGTCCCTCGAATACACAGTCTATCAAAAACAATTACATACAAAAATGAAGATTATTATGCACCAAAAGCATAGCATGGATGATATAAAAACATGACCCCTATTTGCTTACCAGCACACACAGGGCAGCACTCCCCGGGCACGGTAATGAAGTTCATGCAGGGAGACAAACAGCGCACTTCAGAGCAGGTGGTCACCCCATCCACACACATGCAGGTCATACAGGGGGTGGACTCTGCAAACCAGCTACTGCCCTCAGTGTGCTCCTCTCCTGCATACACACAACCTGAGAGGAAAATCCAATCAGTGGTTAAACTAATTCCTCTCGTGACTTGAGTATTAAGTAATCTGTTTACCTCTGCAGCGAGGACAGCAAGCTCCTGGATCTGTCACCTGATGCATACAAGACAGCTTGGGACACTGAGGAGACGCACATTGTACCTCACCTGCCTGCTGGACACACAGATTTTAAGCACTCAAACATGAGGAAAGATGCAAATATAAGGGAAAAGAAAGAGATGCAGGAGTCAGACCTGGCAAATGCAAGTGGTGCAGTGGTTTGGGCTCAGGGTCCACGTTTGCCCATCACTGAACTGCTGTCCATCAAGAGTACATCCTGAGAAAAAAGACAGGAAATGAGGAAATAACAGGAGATTTCATAATAAGTGCTTTGTAGAAAAATATTGCATGTGTGATTCTTGTGAACAACAGAATTATGTTGACTTCAGTTATCAAAAGTACTTTTAAAAGTTCTCTAAAGTTATTTGTCAATTAATTATTTTTCACTTGAGGTTAAAACAACAAGAAATCCAATAATTAATTGTTCTTAAGTTTACTAATGAGTAGAGGTTTTAAAGTCAAACAGTACACTAAAGAAGCTGTCTTATCATCTTGCTAATGACTAATTCTTCCTTTTGGAAAGATTGGTTATATGATAAGAAAAGCACAAATATTTTGCACATGCTTTGAGTTGAGAATTTTAAGAATATATTAAGTGAAAAAAAACCAGCTCCAATAATGGTGTGCATTAAAGATATAATTCACACTTTTTTTTGCAGAGACTTGGTTCATTTAGATAAAACATATTGTTATGTACAGTAAATAAAGAGAATAAAATGTTGCAGCGATCAGAATAAAATTGCAGGCCTTGACATTACAACTACACAAACAGTGTAGAATAACCTGTGCAATCAGGACAGCACTGTCCTGGCTTGGTAACTGGTCGGATGCAGGGGGTTGGAGGGCAGACCAGGGGCACACAGGTGATGGTGCCTCTGACACAGGTGCAGCGCTGGCAGGGGTTAGAAGAGGCTGTGAAGGTGTGACTGTGAGGGTGAATGACACCTTCATACAAACAGGAGTCACAGACTGGGCAGCATGTATCTGAAGGGACTGGGTGGGAGCACTGGACTGGACAAGGTCTCCTCTGACAGTTCACTACTTCGTTCTGACCAGAAGATGGAGATAAAAGAAAAACAACATAGAAAAAGGGTTTGAATTAATCAGACCATTTAAATTTGTATGTATTTTTTTCCCTTTAATCCTTGTCTGACTGACCAGACAAAAGCATGATGAGCACGGATCAGAGGGCGAAGAGAAGGACGAGCCGGACTGATACTCTTTCCCTTGATGGAGACAAATTCCTGAGCACACAGGGCAGCACTCACCAGGAGGGGTGACAGGACGCACACAAGAAACACTGGGACAGGACTTGTGGGTACACACAACACCACCATTCTATGCAAAAAGATTAGAGTCCATACATTTTAACCAATGCTATTCAAATCACAGCTGCAAAACTTATGAAGAAGCAATCTTTTATCACACTGACTTTGACATGTTTTGTTCTTCAACTGTAACATCAGCTAAATACTCAATGATGCCAAACCCGACAACTTTAATTCTTTGGGTTTCCAATTCTCTTTTTATCCTGCTAGTTTATGAGTTTTAAACATTCAGTGTTAATTAAAATATGTCTGTGAAAGTACCAAACAGGAGCAGAGCTGGCAGTGGTCTGAGGGGTGTGGAAACCTTTCTCCGTTAAAACAGCCTCGTCCATCAAAGTTGCATCCATCACACTCTCCACATGAGCAGCCATCCAGTGCAGGATGTGGGCACGATACAGCAGGGCATCTTCGCTTTGCACACACCACTTCCCCTTTCTTTGTAAAAAGACAAAAAGATAAGAAGCTGTACGGGTGAAGGAAGTCAGCAGCCTCAAACTTTTTGTAGACCCTCTCCCTCTCACTGAGCATGTGCAGTCCTGGCATCCGCCCTCGCCACCTGGAAGCGTCTGTCCGTCAACATAAGTCCTACCTTGGAAATGACAACCTAGACAAAGAGTGAAACTTCAAATGATTTATTTTCTCTTTTAACGATAAATTGGATGTGTTGTAAACTAGGTACCTTCACAGACAGGGCATCCACAGGGGTTGGTGACCGGGTAAGGACAGATAGCTGCTAGACACGTTTTCTTCACACATCGCACTGAACCACTCTTTTAGAGATAAACATGATATGATGTCTAAAGAGATTAATCAGCAGGAAAGTGTGTGTGAATGTGTGTGTGGTGATGCTACCTTGCAGGTACATTCAGAGCAGAGGTTTCCTGGGTCTGGGATTGTTTGTCCATTTGTAAGGACAGCGTTGTTATAGAAGCAGCCTGTTTTAAAAAGCATTATTTTGTCAATATGTAAGGAAATGATGAACAAACTGAAACTGAGAATATAGTAAGATTTTGATTGACATATTTGATTGACATACGTTCACATTCCCCACAGCATTGTCCAGGCGGTTTGTAAGGATGGCTGCAATCTTGATAACAGGGTATCTTTGTGCAGACGACCTCCCCTCCGTAACAGTAACACACGCTACACGGATCTTTGTTGTCACCAAACTCTGTGCCATCCGGAAATTCTTTACCTTGATACATGCAGCCTGCAAGAAGATAATTCATGATATTTTTGCAAGAACCTTTGAGAAAATATTTCCCCTCCAAAAATGAAAAAGAGCTGTCTTTCCTCTTCAGAAACTGAGCCATTTCTCTCTGGAAAGCAAATTAGATCACTCACCATCACAGGATAGGCAGCACTGTCTCTGGACAGGGTGTTTACAGTTAGAGGGGGGACAGCGCTTTCTCTCACACCGGACAGAGCCCTCACGGCAAACACACACTGCACATGGGTCGGATGGGTCGTCCCATGTCTCCCCATTAGCTCGCTCTAGACCTTCAAAGAGGCAACCTAAAAAGAAACATAATCATAGAAAACATGATCAGACTACAAATTCTAATGTGACTAACAAAATGTGTTTTATTTTCGGAAGTCTTTTTGTTGGAACAAATCGCATAAGGGAAGCACTACCTTCGCAGGTCCGACAGCACTCCTGTGTGATGGGGTGAGAACATGCAGCAAAGGGGCAGGGCTTGCGTTGACAGTGAACACTTCCATCGGTGCAGAGACATGATCGACAGCTGTCAGTTGGATGGTAGAAACGCTCAGTATGTCTGTAGGGTCTTTGTTCATACACACAGTCGGATGGAGGAGCTGAAGAGAAAATCAGAGAAAAGGATGCCTCCGTTATATAACTCCAGTATTTATTTTGATTATGTTCATGTGCCACCATGAGCCAGGAAACAAACCACCAGCACATTATTCTCATGTAAAGTCAACATTTACCACAGAAGAGGAATCAGATTTTTTTTCTAGCAGACAGACATTTATGCTTTTTAAAAATCTTTTAAGATCCCAGCTCACTGTTTGCTAAACAGTATGTACACTCTCACATGTTATTGGCTATGTGCAATCACACCAGCACTTAACGGTTTCAGGCTCCAGGGCAAATGTGAAATTTACATCAGTACTTCATAATCATGTGCAACACTCCGGCACTTAACCTCTCGTAGCACTTTAAGTGAAAGGTCAATTTATCCTGGCATTTCCGCTATTGTTCCATGCAATATGCAAGACACTTCTCTACCCTCTCTTTCACACTCTTACCCAGACACTGGGGGCAGCAGTCTCCAGGCAGCACATTTGGGGAGGAACAGTGTAGCAGTGGACACCTCTTCATTAGACACTGGACATTCCCATTCTGTAACAGACACACTGAAATATATAAAAACCTGCTTCAAGAAGACCACATAGCACAGCACAGCAGGGATGGAATGTTCTGACACTACTTATTCTTACAATGCAGCTGCATGTCCTGCACGAGTCAGTGGGATGAGGGAACTCCTGTCCGTTGGGATACTCTTTCCCAGCATAGCTGCAGCCTAACAGAGAGAGAGATAGTGTGTCATTTTTAGATATCTCATACTTACAGATATGAAATGGTTAGAAAACTGTGTTTTCTCACCATTGCAGTTGTTCTGACAGCATGTTCCAGGTAGTGGTGCGTTGCAATGTGGATGAGAGCATTGTGATTGGTGACAGTCAATCCTGCCGCTCACACACTTACACTCCTCACACACACTCACAGGGTTAGGGAAAGCCTCTCCGTCCACAAAGACATGATTTTCAAAGGAGCAATCTGAGAAAATGCCAACTTATGTTAAACAGAGCTAACTGTGAATGAGGTCAATTCCAAAAGCGTGTACAACTTAAATCTATAATATCTGTTTGTGAATTCGAGTACCTGGACATTTGGGGCAGCACTCTCCGGGCGGTGTGTGCGAGTTGGAGCAGTTGAGAGGAGGACAGGGTTTTCTCTCACACTCCACACTGCCATGCTAAGGAGAGAAGAAAAGGTTGTATCAGCATCAGCATATGGCCTAAGGCCAACAGTGCAGTACAGGTCTCCCTTTAAAAAGAGATCTCTGATCTCAATGGGACTAACCTAGATAAATAAAGGTTAAATAATATATGAGTAAATAGAGGTCTGCTTACTTGACAGGTGCAGATGTGGCAGGGCTGGTCAGGGGTTGTAAACCTTTGTCCGTTGCTATAAATACGGTGGTTATAGGTGCAGCTTTCACACACTGCACAACAGGAGCCTGAGGGAATAAATGAGACAGGGTAGCCTACTGCAGGATAAACACAAAAGCAAGCTCAGACACACACACTTACCAGTGGTCTTGGTGGGATGCAGGCACTCAGTAGGGGGGCATTGTGTGTGTGTACACACAGTCTCTCCGTTTAAACAGGTGCATCTGGAGCAGGGACCCTCAGGGTTCCAGTTGGAGCCTTCCTCATATTCCACACGCTCCAACACACAAACTACAATGAAAAAGGGGAATGATTATACCTTTATTTATCAACCACAAATGTGTGTGAGTGTGTGTTTTGTGTGAGTTTGTGTGTGTGTTATTACCTTTGCATATTGGACAGCAGAGATGAGGGTCTATAATTGGATTGGAGCATTGGACAGGAGGGCACTTTTCCTCATGGCAAATCACATTACCACCCTTACACCTGCACTGCAGGCAGGGTCCACTTCCAGCGGGAGTGAATACTTTCCCATCAGCATACACTCTCCTGTCATACTCACATTCTGTGAAAACAAATACAAACTCTCCTTTAGTTTTCTTGAAGTTGATCAGTAAAAAGGAACTCCGGAGATAGTAGGCAAAAGTGATTTCACAAAAACTTTAGGAAACTGCTTAATTTGACTAATACATAGAAAAACTAACCATTACATGTGGGACAACACTCTCCTTTGCGTTTAGCTGGATGGCTGCATTGTGGTGTGGGGCATGATGAATCAAAACGCTCACAAGACACTTCACCTGCCTTAAAGGTAAACACAGAAGAAGTCATTGAAACTGTAAATCTTAAATCTTAAACCAATAAACTTAAGCTAGACCAAATAAATCTGACAGGCCAATATACAACTGATATGAGACTAGAAAGGAAAGGTCCAAGTAAGAGTGTATTTTGGTCATGGTGTAAGTAAGCTTTAACAAGACCAAAATTCTATCTGTTCAGCCACACTCTAAAGAACATTTTCTTGACTGCATTTTGTTAGCACACTTATAGGACCAGGAAGAATAGATTTGCATTAATGGAAGATAAATCCATTAGTATGTTTTCATGATTTTCTATAATGTTTTTTTTGTGTTGCTTAAATATGTATTCTTTATATCTACAGAGCAAGAGGGTAATCTTTTTCAGGGTTCACCATGTTGTGCTACAATCTGCAATCTCACCACTAGATGCCACTAAGTGCAACACATTGATCCTTGTATCTTGTTTTTGTAATGTAATCAACATTTTTCATAAAGTGCAATAGGTTTGAACAAGTTTTCTCTCACCTCTGAGTCAGAAAACAGCAATAAAACATATTGAGTCCAGTCATAGGAACATCACATATCCAAAAAAGATCACTTTGCCAGTCTGAACTCACTGAGCAGGTGCAGTGCAGGCAGGGGTCTGTCCTGGAGGAGAACTTCTGTCCATCCACATACACCTCTGACTCATACTCACACTGCTCACATCTACGGGTTTAAAAACGCAACATAACATTTTTTTTTTTTTTTATTGAAAACTTTCTCTCATCTGCACTTCGACATGTGCCATCTTACACACCACCTGCACATTCAAAGTGGGAGATGAATAAGATGCATACATGCTGGCTTGTAAATCACACAGATCAGGTAAGGCAGGTTAGTTACCGTGGGCAACAGTCTCCAGCACGATGCACTGGGTTTCGACAAGATGAGGCGGGACAGGGAAGGGGGGAACAAGCCACATTTCCATTCTGCAGGGGGAGATATCTACTCAAGATAAACCTTAAAATAAAATGATTTCCAAATAATTTATACAAAAGGACTTACCACACATGTACACTCTTGACAACGGTCTCCAGTAGGGATCACAGCTCCATTGGGGAAGTCGTGACCGTTTACACCACACCCTACAAGGCAGAAATGCAAAAATTACTCTGCAGGTCTCTGAATGCTGCACACACTGCTACACTAAATCAGAAATCCCACCTTGACAAACTGGACAGCATGCATTGGGTGGAGGGGCAGCTGGGTTTTTACAAGGGGTGTTACACCGCTCCCTCTCACAGCGAACATGACCCTCCTGGTGTGAGAAGAGAACAAAACTAATTTAGATGAATGGGATTGAAAAGATGAAAGGTTAAACTGCCAGTCAAAATCAGACCCACCAAACAGTAGCAGACATCACAGGGTTTCTCTGCAGGCCTCCACTGGGCTCCGTCTTCATACGAAACACCAGAATGGATGCAGCCTGCAAACACATTTGACATCACATTACTTTACGGATAAGATGTCGCCTACCATTGAAAGGTCTCATTTTAATTAGACATATGAATACATTTGAAAGAAAAATGTGTCTCAAACTTTGTGTATAATAGGTGAGAAGACCCTCAGAGACAAAACTCTATAAGCATCCTGTGGAAATGTAATATTGTTAATATGGACATTATAATAAATATCATGTTTCTCTTGCACAGATATTGTATTTATTTTTTCCCCTATGCCCTAACCTCTGCATCGCTGGCAGCAGTCTCCAGGTACATTCTCCTTCTGTGTGCAGTCCGGTGCAGGGCAGGGAGAGCATTCCCTGTTACCCCCCTGATTTCAAGAAAAAGAAATAGAGAAAAAAGAAAATGATGAGCTGAGGAGGACCACAGCAATCCATAGGCTTGAATAATGTTTTCGTATTACCTTGCATGTACATGTCTGGCAACCATCCAGAGTGGTGTAGGACACATTATGAACGGTACCATCCGGCTCACATCCTGGAGATAAGACACAGGTTACAGTGCATGCACATTTTTTATTTTGTGGCTGTGTTGCGTATCCCACTTTCCAAGTGAATCCAAATTTGGATTGTAGCAAAGCAGGATTGTGGAAATGCATGTGCTGGTTTTCTTCACCTTTTCTCTACACTGGGGAACATCTGGCTCTGCTTTTTCCAGTAATGACTGAACAGTGGGGTTCTGATGTTGTATGCACACGCTCTCACACACTATTTTTGTGTTTCTGTTTTAATGGATTGTTACTATAACCACAAGTGTCTGCACCCTTCCAGCGATTTAAGACTGGCAAGTCTGTTAACACTGAGAGTTATTATTGTAGGAGAAGCAGGGGTAAATGGAAGAACAGCAGTTTTCTGGAGGATACATTTCAAAACACTTCTGATTATTGCCGAGACAACTTTATTCTACGTCTCTTAGAAATATTATTTAAAAAAAAGAAGAAGGTATTTATGCCAATATAGCTAAAGCAGAAAAAGCTGCATTTTTTTTTCATCAAGGCTGTCAGGGACCTCGTCACATATTATTTTTGCTTAGTCTTGACATTTCAGCAGATAATTATTATGATGAAGACTCTCAAAGGACAGAGAAAATGTGTTTGTGGGGGGGAGCGAGGGCAATAATCACAGAGTATGAGAGAGGCTAGTGACGCTGCCTACTGTGCCAGCAGCCAACAGGAATTTCCTCTAGCAAGCCAAGCATGCATGAGATCAAAGCGTGTGTGGGAGTGTGAGTCCGTGAGTGTGAATCATCTGGAGTACACATAGAGAATCAATTAAGAGGAAGATGAGAGAAAAGCCATAGACAGTGACAGAGAGAGCAGTCAAGGGGGGTGAGAGAGGACAGGGGGCTCTCTTTGTGAACATGCGTATTATATTGATGGCGGAAAAAACAATGAGCAGGAGAAGACAAAGTTTACATTAACTCTGCGTAGGCAGGCTTGGGAAAAAATAGGGAACCTAAGAAGACACAGAATCCTAAGTGAGGCCTCTTTATTGAATAGTCTGGACGTTACCTCCAGGTGTAAAATGTTAAGCCAAATGTTACGTTTTCCTGAGTTGTCCTCCTCTGCATTACTGTTCAGGGTAATAGAATTTTGTCTCTGCTGTGGACAGTTTATTTTTTATTTGTGTGGGGAAAAAATGGCAACACTACTATTTCTTTGCACAACCAATGTCCCTCAGACTGTTTACTCCACAGACTCAGGACACAAACAGTTCAAATGACCTTCAACCAACTCAGATCCATGGATCACCCCGCCTACATCTCTCTCTATCCCACTTTCCAACCCCAACACAGTTTTTGCAGATGGCTGTTCAACATGAGTCTGGGTCTGCTCAAGGTTTCTGCTTCTTAAAGGACGTTTTTCCTTGCTACTGTAACTTTGCTAAATGTATCTAAGTGCTGGGCTCATGGTGATAATGTTGGGTCTTTGTGAATAATATAACAAAGAGTAAGGTCTTTTACAGTACCTGCTCTTTTTGTAAAGTGTCTTCAGATAACATTTGTTGTGATTGGTATACAAATAAAGTTTAATTGGTTGGTTGACCTATTAAATTCATCCTTTAGACAGATGTAAGTCCTTTTGTTTCCTCTGAGCTAACAGATATGAAGTCAGTACATGGGTACCAATTGTCCAATCTCTTATCACTGCTTTGTAAAGCTATGAAAAGTATGCTGTTCTTCACAATTTTCTGGAAAAAATCCAGTGTTTACCAGCCTTGGTAGCTGGATCCTGTCACTCTGTGAAACAGGATCCATAATTGTTCATTATGGAAGACAGCCTAGGGGTATTCATGGCAGTGGGCCTGATGACAGAGGTCAGGGCAGGTGATAGGCGTAGAGCCAAGGAGACAGCTGTTGAACCAGCGAAGCTTGAAACAAAACCTAAAAAAAGTGTTCTGAGGGAAAGGGGACCACAACATTGGTCGAAATGCTTAAGCAATTAAAAAATGACTGTGTAAAACTAGATGCTTTATCCTTTACTATTTCAAAACTTTCCCCTTATATTTGCAAAGACCTTGTAGTTCAGTGCTTCAGTTCACCAAAGAGACATTGCATTACAGTTAGGTAATCACAGGTAAGAGATTAAATGTATTCTTCTTATGAAAGTTTACTTTAAGATCGTGTGGCTCAGTAGGGCTAAAAACTATGATAATGCTTTTCCAAATGTTATCCTCCAAATGTTGCTGTCTGTCAACTCAGAGTCATGTTTACACAGGAAATGTTGATCCATGCTGAGTATAATGCTTGGATGCAATGGAATTATCTTGCCTTGTTTTGCAGAGGCAGTGAGCACTCAACAAGCGCTGGTGACTACAGGTTTTAAAGGAAGGGAAGTTGTTTCTGCTGATTCTAGTGCAGTAGAAGAAGTCCTAACAGGCACCATAGGTAGGAATAAAGGCCCAGCGGCCTTCAAATGGTTTCACCCCTTCAAAGGGGTGTCTAGAAGTGGTGAGGGTGGACAGATGGCCTTACAGCCTAAAACCCCACAGAGATGCCAATGGCCAAAAGAAGCTGACAAAGGAAAAATTAAAGAAAAGCACTCAGGCGTAACAACACATGTGACGGAAGCAAGAAACTGGATAAATAAACAAGTTCAAAAAAGCACTTCATAGACTTTTTGACACAAGTTCTTTTTCCAGGCACTCATTTGCAACCAACTGAAAATGGCTCCGCATCCCGACCCACCAATTTAGAAACACTGTTCTAGAGAACAGGTCATCTGCATACTAGCTATGAAAGAACAGTTAGGCTGTTGAATGTGCACCAAAATCTTAAAATGAAAGGCACTTTTGTGTCTTAATATGTGGGAGAAATGGAGGGAATGAGAAGGAGAACGGTCAGAAGCTCAGTCAGAGTTACCTTTGTTGATTGCTTGGCATGTGACCTCTCCTGATTTGCAGGTACACACGGTGTTGAGGTCAGTTTGCCATTGCTGGCCGTCATCAACTTCACGCCCCTCCCACACACATCGGTGCCTCACACACTCACATCCCTCCAAGTACTGCACACGGGACTGTAGATCTGCATTCTGAATAAAGAAAAGTATAAATATGATTCATATTTTTAATCACTTAGAATTCATGTATGATCAGACAAAGTGATTTATTCTAAATAAAATATTTACCTGAGTTTTGACCATGTCCAGCATAAGAGCCAGCTCCTCAAGTCTCCTCTCCAGCTTCTTCAGCCTGTCATCTTTCTGTGCCTGAGAAACAGACTTTACCCCTTGAGGAGATCCTGGGGGGCCCAGCACCACAGCTCTCAGCAGCTGGTCACTCTGGATGTCATGGGGATAATGGTGGGTTTGGACTGCTGCTGACCTGTAGTTTGCTTGAGATTTACTGGGAGCTGCATCCTGCTGGAACATTTGACTGCTGTCAGTCAGAGAATCTGATCTATGAGCATCCGCATACTGAGAAGGAGGATGAACATCTGGAACAAGAAGGCAGCACTTGGTGGGAAAAGACTTCCTGAATAATTCTTGAATCAACCTAAGAACACATTTGGAGCTTAAACAAACATCCTGTAAAAAATCCATCAAAATTAAGACCAACCCTGAGGTTTAGTAAACATGTTATTCAGGAAAAGAGTTAGGAGATATAATCTGATGCACATAAACCTCCTGAGAAAAGTCCTGAGAAATACACATGTATCTCCATGCAAGGGAATCTAGACAGAGTATGAAAAATGAGGTGGTAAGCAAAAGTTTTGAACATTTATTAAATAGTTTGATTAGCCTTTAATGACAAAAAATATTTGCATCTCTTCTTACACAGGAGAACTCAACTATGTTATTGAATCAAATGTTTATTAAAGGGTTTTTTAAGGGTTTATTGATATACTTTAGTAATTTATCTAAAACCGTATCCTTATTTTGAGTTCAGAATTGAAACATTGCTTATTTTTCTTTGACCCTCAAAATACAGAAATGACTAACATTCAGTTTTAAAAATATAACAATTCTCTACCTTCAACACCGTTGCAGAGCCATGGACGCTTTGGATATGCTTTCATTGAAATCTCAGCTGTCTTCAAATATCCCTGCAGAAACAAGTGCTCATATATTAGGTTCTACTTTACAGCATACATGTTGATTGGAAACAGTAGATCTGCAACAGTGCAGTTTTTCCCATGTATATTTCTTATATGTGATTTAAAAGAACTGCAAGCAGCTTCAGTTATGTCCTCAACAGTGTGAACAGAAGAAGTCAGAAGCTAATGACAACCACTGTCATACAAAGGCTGTAGTTAATTGATTGCAACCCCCACAACAAAAACACAAAATACTTTGAATAAAAGCAAATAAGAAGTCTTTTGCAATTTTAGTGTGAGTGCTACAGTAAAATGAATGTAAAGAAAGCTCACACTAAATTTGCTGTCCTTTCTTCCATGGGTGCTGGCAAGAGTGATAACAACATCTTGAGGCAGTTCTAGGCTGAGTGTCTCTTCACTTTTTATCTCTACAACCACAGCTTCTTGACAATCCACAAACAATCTCAGCCTCTTAGTCTCCAGACTCAAAGCCAACTGTACCCACTCATCCCTGGAGAAGGGGTTTCTGCCGGGGAAATGGAGGCTGGCAAGGCTCTGAGCTCCTTCTCCAGTCTTGTAGTCTAAACGCAGAGACTCATTTTGGGTGGAGGAGATGATTTGAAGAATGGGTGAGGATGTAGAGGAGAGAGAAAAAAGAGTAGCACTGGATCCTGATGCCTGATGCATCACCAAATGCAACCCCATGCTACCCTGAAGGTTGGAGTACAATAAGTGGGAGTATGCTCGAGGAAGAGTCAGGTGAGGGGCTCTGGGACGTATTCTGTACGCCACGCCGCTGGGACTCTGCAGTCTGGACACACCACTGATGTGATTGGACATGTTCAGAGCCACCAGAAGGTCAATCCCTGGGAAAGAGAAAAACAGAGAGACTGATTTGTGACACAACTTTGTCAACACTGCTTGAGGTTATGCTGTTTCTTACAGATGATGACTAATTTCTGGGTTGTGATGAGAGGTAATTACGATGCAGTGGTCAGTCCTGGATCTGTCTCTCTTTAAATGATTTATATATGGAGATTGTTGTTTATTAATCCATATCCTACAACATGTAGACATGTTAGGCTTATTATCATATTGACCACAAAAACAGCAAGGAAATGTTGTTTGTCATAACAAATCAGCAATAATATTACCTACTGTAATATGTACTCTGAGCTGCTCAATTATCCCTTTAAGCGTAAGTGATGGAAACACTTCAACTTGTATACTTCAACTTTTTCATACTATACTACTTCAACCAAAATAATAGATCTTCTCAGGGACTAATTTTCCCCATAACAGTGCCATCATTAATATGAATAATGTTCTGAAGTTTATTCTTCATATAAAATCAAAAAGAAGGGTAAGTGAAATAACAAGCATTCACACAAATAAACAAAACTCACCATTGTCCTGGTTTGGACTAGCATGACCCTGCACAGACAGCGCGAGCACCCACAGCAAATGTATTTCCAACAGCACGAGCGTCCTTAGTTTGCCGCTCTCCATTCTCAGGACGGAACAAAAGGCGAGCCTGGATAAAAATCCAAACACTTTACACAAAATGCATTGTCTTCATTGTCCGTTTAACCCTTTATGGTGACACGGACGTTTAAGATTTCCCAGTTCTTCTGCGAGCAGACTTCTCCAAAGAGCGCGCGAGGGTAACATGAAACATCTGGATGCAGACTGGGCGTCACTTCACTGCAGTTACACACACGCACACATACACACCCCTGGGGCCATCTATCTCTTCAGCTCACTTAAACTCTATTATCAAGAAGGCGGATGGTGTGTAGTTGATGATTTTTCACATTTCGTCCTCGAGATGCCTGCTGTCGTTGATGAGTGAGGGAGAAATAAAGAAACATGCAGAAAAGTTCAGGTGTGCAGTGCGTATGAGGTCACTCTTGTCTGTGTCTCGCGCAGTTTCCGCACTCCTAATTTTGTCCAAAAAAAAAAAAAAATCTCCAACCAGCATTGCTCATAGCTGCTAATTCCCAAAGACCCCTGTCTTGGTAATCAGCTAAAACCTGGTCTGGAGGCTGGAGGGGAGCCATGCTGAGGGAGCAAGAAGTTTGTGTGTGTGAATGAGAGAGATAGGGTGGGGGCAAACACAAGTAGTCATGTTTCACTGCTTTAGAAAAAGTCCCAGTGTTGTATCCCACTGTGCTCGGCCCTCCCTCAATCTGTATCCCCGACTCTGGCTTTTTTTCACTAATGTTGTTTTTCTTCTCATCTCTGCTCTGTTTATTATCTCAGAGACTCCCTAGTCAAGGACTTACACTTTCCTGCCTTGCCATTGTATTTTTAGTGCGATGATAGGGCACCCAGGTGTTTTCTATTGATGTAAAAGACTGGAGATTCCCTTGTATCTGTTGAAGGAGATTGAGGTTTATGTAAGAAGCATGAGTTTGATTTTAACTGAGAGCTCACCAACATCTTGGCACATACCACACAAAACCTCATCCATGACTCATGCCACTTAGTCTGTAATAGTTGCAATTAAAAAGTTTTCCCACAGGACCTGCTTTCTTTGCATCGATGGATTTTCAACATAAACTCATTCCCTATATGGCAATTCCAGGCTGAGATGGGTGATAGAAGGCTGATAAAGCAATAGAGATTAGAAGATTGCAAAACCTTTTTGAAATTAGGAATACCAAAAGGAACAAAATGAGCCATTTTTATGGGCCCTTTGCTTTACACACAGTCAACATTGGTTCCAGCATGTGCAGGACAAATTCCGCAAACTTAAAACAAAACTTAGCTACAACCATTCAAGCATCTATGAGGCCTCTGGCACGCCAAAGTTGCTCAATGCTAAAATTGGCATGATAATCTGCTCAAAAAGACAATGCTTATTATAGTAACAATGACCAGGATATAAACATGTGCTAAACTAAACAAACAACTGCAAGCAGCTAGTTTGAATGTAATCAAAAACCTATGTGTTGTAACACATGGTGGTGCTGCATAAAAAAAATCAAAGGATTATCAAATTAATTAAAGTCCATCATGAGGGACTTATGAATGTCTTTACCAAATTTCAAGGAGTTTTATCCATAAATTGTTGACATTTCACTCCAACCCATATTACGTAAACACATGTTGGTGCTGAGAGAGAAATTCAGAGGATCGCCAATGTCATAGATTCATCCTCTAGGTCTCCTGAATATTGGTGCAAAGTGTAAGCTTCATCAAACAAATAGTTTATGAGATATTTCAGTCTGGACCACAGTTGTAGACCATCTCTCCGACAAACCATTCTATCTTTCCAGCTATTAAGATGCAAAGCTTTTAGTGTCTTGCAACACTAATTGCATGAATTGTTCAGTTATTTAAGATATTATGCAAAATTTGCCCTTGGCCACTGTTTATATTTGTGTTGCATATCATATGGTGTAAAAGTTTAATTAAAAAAAAATGCATACAAGAAATATTTCACTGCCTATGTAACTGAACAGCAAAGTTTGATCTACCCTCTGACTTGCTTCTGCATCTCAACCAACTTCCTCTTATTTATACACATCTCTGCTGACATCCAGTGGTCATACCCAGGCACAGCGAATTCAACAAGTCCACTACTATCAACGTAAGCCTATTATGACGTAAAAAAAACATGAAAAAAACAAGATATTTATAAAATCAGAAATCTAAATGCTGCATGACAAAAACATTTAAACAGAAAAATATAATCTGAGATTGAGACTGTGTAGTTTAACCTTTCCCTGAGGCAGACTTCATTCTCCAAACACTTCTGCTTCCCCTGCACCTTTCAAACAATGGAAAACCCTCACATGCCTATCCCAACCGGAACATCTCTTATCAAGTAAGACGACAACCATCATCACGGAAGCCCTAGAGACATGTGCTGACACACGCCTGTAAATATGCGTTTGTGTGTGGCTATGCATGCTGGGGCAAGTGTGAAAAAGGATGTGGGTTAATCTGAACAGCCATGTTTGATAGCTTATCTCATGTCAGTATCCATTAGAGCATTAACAAATCCAACAGGCACAGACTGTGTACACAATTACAGTTCTCAGTGTTTTTTTAGCAAGTTCTTATTAATACAATTAAAATAATACAATACAAATAATACAATTGAAATACATTAATACCTTCAGATTTCAAGATCGATATTTACAAAAGTATAAAATATTTCCTGACACGCTTTTTTTCCTGTCATAAACTACATTTTAAACAAGAGCTGACTGTACACTGACTGTTGAGCTTTGATTGCATGTCGAGCTGTTTATGAAGGCCAGATCTCTATGTGCCAGACAAATCTCTTAAATTCACTTGTGACCCGTCTCTTACCTCATTGACAATCTAATCTGATTGGCTCAGTCTTTGTCCCTGACCAGGTAAGCCCCGCCCCGAGGCTTTAGCTTCTGGGGTTGACATTTATCCTTGGATACACACCATAAGCTGTTGTCTGCTTGATAATGTATGTAGGCGTGGGTCAGTGTGTGTGTTAGTGTGTGTGTGTGTGTGTGTGTGTCTGTGTGTGTGTGTGCGTTTGCATTTGTGTGTGTGCGTGTGTGTGTGTGTGTATGTGTGTATGTACTGTATCTATTGATGTCACTTGGATTTTGCCTGAAAGTCTCAGTCTGTCTTTCCAAGAGGTGTTCAGAGGCTTTCGAGGACTTTAGGAATCAGAAATGCTGCATCCATCACAGGTCAGGATGATATGGAGGCTAACAGACGAGCAGCAGAGGATTTGACAGCGTCAGGTCAGTCGAATGAGCGACAGATCGAATAGATTGTCTGTGTTTATATCCATGATTACTTAATGTGTGCGAAAGCTTAAGTCTGTTTAATTACCATTCATTTGAAGCAATGGCATTGTTCAAATAGGAGTTCTTGCTTAGTTGTTTTGGTTTTTGAACTCATTCATTTATGCTGCTTGTTGGGAATTTAAATGTAGGTGTTATCAGGTGTTATGGGAAGATTATTAAGGAATGCAATATCTTTTCCATACTGAAACAATTGCAGTCTATTGTTAAAATAGTTTCCTTTTTGAAGAGATTGGCAGGTAGAGGCTAAAAGAGAAATCATAACAAGGAAAAATACAGAGAAGAAGGATAGCATGTCTACTATTCAGTGTTCTACCTCACAATGGGAAGCGCAAGGCAGAAACCCACTTAAAGGGGATTTGATGGCATTATATAACAGGTCAGTGAGTGTGTGTTCTCCTCTTTGTTCATTAGAAGAGGGTCTTAACCTAATGGTGACTCTTAAGACATGTTGGCATAAGGGCACATAGTAAAGTTAGGTCCAGCCCACTCATTCATGTTAAAGGGGAAAGGATGACCATGTTTAGTTACCTGCGGTTGTTTTTTCTCCCTTCACTTAGAAAGATCTGTTTCCCGAGGCCTGACTGAGCCTTGGAATGGCCTCCATCCAAATGAAAAGGATTTTGTTTAAGGACAAGTGTCTAGTCTGCTCACTTTTGATGCTCCTATGCTTGTGCACAGCAACAGGTACGGCCACTTCACCGTTGTTCACATTACAGATCACATTAGAGATCTTGGCCAGAATACATGGGTTTCTGACACTCTGCTTTTGTGTTTGCAGTGACAGGAATGTCAGGGTGGGGTGGATGTTTGGATGGTCAGGATGTATTTGCAACAATCAGAGAAAACAGCTTTTGGGGGGAGGTTGTCACTGAGCTCATGGCGGACACCAGGATGGAGGGGGTTAACTGGAGGCTGGAGGGAAAGGATGCCAATTGGTTCTTCTTGGACGAAAAATACATCCGGCTCAACACATCAGCTGATAAAATCCTGGACAGGGAGGTAAAGAGACAACTAAAACACAGAGTGTCGGGGCTTTCTTATCATCAGACAGCCATGAATACAACGCAAGGATTATGGATTGAAATCCCATTAGCTTGGAAGAATGCTTGTAATTGTGTAGGGGGGTATTAAAGAAGTTGCGTCTAAGTTTAGAACAAACTATCAGAGATTGAACCATTGCAACCTCATTCTTGGACGGAACACAATCTCTCTTACCGTCATCCTCTTCCTGTCCAGCTTTCTTACATCATGGCAGCTGTAACAGGGTCAATGAGATTAGAAGTCTCACTCTCCGTCTCTCAGTCCCTTTACTTCTGTCATGCTATCCTTGACAAAAAAACATAGACTCAACAAAATTACTAAATCTTTAAAATGTAGACATTTAATTTTTCAGTTGTATTCTTTGTATGTGACAGAAAGGGCGGGTGTGTAGAATTCAATTTATTCTACATATATTCAAAAGCATAAATTCAGCGTGTGGCTGCCTCCCTCCTTCTACAAATGCAACTGATTAAACATTAACATTTAAATGTCTTAGTTGAAAACAAAAAAACATCACATTTTACGTAAAAGAACACGATTTTTGGAAAGTGTGGTCAATTTCTATATTTTGTGGCACACACAGATTTTGTGTGTTACAATATCCTAGTTTCTATTTCATAATATTGTATATATACAGGACATTAAGTAAGGCAAATTAAGGTTAAAAATAACACTTATGTGGTGCAGTCAATTGGGTATAACAAAAACATAAGAATAAATTGAAGCCTAATAAACCTTTTTTTTAATAACTTGAACATACTGTATGTCCTTTTCTACATAAATGTGGAATACGTTTTTCTTCATGAAGACATTAGTCTGTACAAGACATTTCCAGTTTTGGTAAAAAAAGTTTTAAGCCTATGATGATGATTATATTAAAATGTTGTATCACACTGAATGAAGTTGTCTTTTTTATCTGTAATCATGTTTTCTTTTCCCTTTGATATCCTACTGCACAGGTCCAGGGTCCCTTTCTAACAGCTGAGCTGTCCTGTTATGAGGAGGACATATTTCAGGTTTACAATTCCCCTTATTTTACACACAACTCCTGAATGTGTCATGCTGAATTCAAATCAATTTGTGTGTGTGTGTGTGTGTGTGTGTGTGTGTGTGTGTGTGTGCGCGTGCGTGCGTGCGTGCGTGCGTGCGTGCGTGCGTGCGTGTGTGTGTGTTGTTTGCTGCTATTTCAGAGTGTGTACAGGATCATGGTGGAGATTGTCAATGAGAACGATAATTCCCCTGTGTTTGAAGCAAACAGTGTACACTCTCTTACTATCAGTGAGGTATGGAGTTACCACAAACACAACCACATAAATCAAGCATACATAAAATATTCAAGATTCCACTTCAAAGGTGTTTCTCTGCCACCTGTATGTTGTCCAGCTGACTCCAGTGAACACTGTGGTCTTCACTGTCCTGGCCACAGACGCAGATAACGACAAGATCATTTACTCCATCGATCAGACCTCAGTAGGTTCTACTCTTTCAAGGTGAAAACACATAAAACTCAAAAACCCAATCACTGCATCAAGTCATTTTTTTTTTTTTGCAGCCCGATGCAGAGTACTTCAAGGTCATTCTCCCCAACAGTGGAGAGGTGATCCTGTCCAAGCCTCTGGACTACGAGACCATAACCTCGCTCAGTGTCACTATCCACGCCTCGGTAAGCCAAGTACGACAAATTTCTTCTGAATTGAACCCATACATTTTCAATTCTCAAATTTTAACATGTTACTGTATACTTCAAACTTGCTTTACCTATTTAATATCCCTTAAAAAAATTTGACTCAGGAAATGACCACTGCTGAGCACTTCAGTACCAGCACCAACATCACCATCTTCGTCCTGGATGGAGATGACCAGTATCCACAGTTCCTGCCCTGCATGCTTCTCCTTCAGAATGAGACAAATCGTGTCTGTACTAGCCCTGTGTACATCGTCAATGTCACAGAGGGGGAAGAGGTCAGTTGCTAAAATGCATACATGTTACCATTATTATATAGAAATGTTGACTAATTAATTCTACATATCCAATGACTTGATTTTCTTTTCTCAACCACACCGTAAAAGGGAGGTGCTGTTAAGTTTTATCATGCAATTTGGAATTTCTGAAATGCCCTTTTGGGGTTAAACACTTTGATTGTAAGGACAACTTTAAAATAATCATACTATCTTTCAATCCAGAGCTCTTCAGTGGGTATTGTTTGAGAAGTAATGTGGATCTGTAATTTGTAAACGTTATATTGTGTTGCAGGACATTGTGTTGGACTTTTCTCCTGGTCCCATACATGCAGTGGATGGAGACAGAGGACTTAACGCTCCAGTCAGCTATGCTATTGTCTCAGGTACAAAACACACTAATGCAAGCTAAAATTTAAATAGTAATGTGGATATACTGTACCAGTACATCTATAACTGTGTTTGTGTCCATGCCAGGAGACGATGATGGACATTTCCTGATAGACAGAGAGACAGGGGAAGTGAGACTGGTTCACGGAGTGACAGACAGACTCACAATTCCATTGGTGCATCTACAGGTCATGGTAAGCATCACATTCTAGGTTTTAGCAGAAGGTTTAGAAGACATTCTCTTTTTCTGTCAAATATATATCTGCCTTTGTTGTCTTTTTGTCTGTCTTGCATCCAGGCTTATCAGGACGACGACCCAAGGAAGTATTCTCTTGCTTCAGTGTTGGTCCGATTTGTGGCTCTAAACCAGTTTCCTCCTGAGTTTGAAAAGGCTGACTATCAAGGCTTTGTTACAGGAGGAAAGGGCCCTGTCTCTCTCGTCAATACCTATGGCAACAGAGCATTGATGTTGCATGTTCGCGATCAAGACTTTAACCATGTAATGCACTTCACAAACATATTATGTAAACAACAACAGAGAGAAAATGCTGAATACATTACTGCATTTGATTTACATTGTTACCCATCACCTACTTTTCTTTCTCCACGTTGATAGGGTTTTAATCCCATGATATACTACACATTCAGTCCTAGATCCAACCACACAGACATCTACAGAATCACACAGGAGGGTCTTCTGATCGCCTGGACTGATCATCTCCAACCACAAGAGAAACATGTTCTAGAGGTGAGAATCAGTGAAAGACTTGTGTTAGCATTTGACCATACTGACCCTGAAGTAACAACCAAATTACATTCATATCAAGCGGTGCTAGTAATCATTGAAGCCAGTGCACTATACCTATATCCCAACACTTCTGTCTTTCATCAAAATATTACAACAACTAAAGACAAATAAGATGGCGATGATGTGATAAAATAATCAAACTTCTTTTTAGGTGATAGCTGTTGACCAGGAATCAGGTGATTTTACTTTTGCCACTGTAGTGGTGAAGGTGTTGTCTGACGGACAACCAAGTAAGCACACACTCACATTACAAACTTATATTAATCACAGCTAAATGATGAGCCAGCAGACTAAAACAACAAACTCTCTCTGTCTCTTTCTACACTCTAGTCCCTTATGGTGCACTGGTGGATGAGCAGCTGACAGGGTGCACTGTGGGTAAAGCATTGTTTCTGAGCATGGTGTTCATGAGTGTATTTGGAATTATATTATATATGGTCATATGGCTAAGGAAGAGACACAAAGGACAGATGGATCCACTGGAGAGAGGCTGTGTTGCTCAGGGAAAACACCCCAACGTGGTGAGATCTTAAACCTTTATAATCTAGAAAAAAGTGTTTTCCAGGAATTTGTTGGTGAGTTTTTAAAATATTCTTTACGGCATATCATCCCAAAGAGTTTACGCTGGTTCCAACTGGTGAGTTGTTCATTCATTATTGAGGCTAGTAGGCCTACTCATCCATGTCCAAAATGGATGACCTTTCCCTTATTTAACTAGTTATACTATTTTATTTGGTGTTCTATGAAGATGTATTCTTGCCCTTTTCCTTAGTAACCCTTTATTGTATTCTAGCCACACTTTCCATTTCAAATGAATTCATTTTCAACTAATCAGTTTATTAGTTAATGTCTTAACTGTTGACCCCACAAGTCCTACTTAAGATATTCTCAAAACAAGGTCTAACTTACGCACTGTTCCAAAAGCTTTCGTCTATTCATAGCTGTTTTCCTCAGCTAATTGAGTTACTCAAATGCCTTTAAGTTGATTCACTTGCTATGTGTCCTAAGTATTTTATTTAATATGACAATAAATAAATAAACAATCTACCCGACAAGTACGTTGCTTTAGAAGAAACTAGTTAGTTAGACCTTGACATTTGTATTAAACCACCCACTCTTACTGACTAAACATTAGACTGCCTGGTTGTTTAAAAGCCACTTGCCTCTTCTGGACAAGTTATTAGTGGTTGTTTTTCTAAATGTTGACACAATGACTGTGGTTCCTCTACAGTTGAGTCACCGTAGCTCCATGCACCAAATGGAGGAAGAACCCTTCAGCAGTGAAGAGTTAGGGACCTGCAATCCTTCCTTCAGCTTCCCAGATAACTCCAGCTACTACGCTCGCCAAGACCTCCCTTCCTGCCAAGGAGCTGCTTCAACAAGACTGCCTGTTGCATCGGACACCAGCTTCATCCCAATTGAACCTATGAATAGCCCTGTGACCTTCAATAATATTGTTTGTACACCAACCAAAAGCTTGTGCAGTTCACCCATATTTGATCTTGCAATTGTGGATGTGAGCCCAATTCTCTTTACTCGGGAAGCGGCTCCATCCAAAGGAAACCTTGTGTCAGCAACAGATACATCCCCTGAACCTACCGAGGAGCTACCAAACACAAGACTTAGCTCTGCAACCCATGACGCCACTAGCACTCCCCCTTTCACCTTTCCTGATTCACAAACAACACAAACAACCTCCAATAACGATCCTACTGAACCTGTAACCAGCCCTTCCTCTCAATCCAGCATTCCTTACAGTCAAGCACGAATTGCTTCTGCGGAAATAGACAAACCTATCTGCAAACCTCGTGTGAAGACACCACCATACTCACCTTTGCTGTCCTCACCCTTCTCTAAGCAAACAAGCACCCCACCACCCACCCCAGAGGTTGCATGTGTAAAAGCCAAGCTAGTGCATTTAGATAGCTCACCCCTCTATACACCCCCAGAAACACCAGAGCGAACAAATGTGAGTCAAAGCACAGAAGTAAACGAACCCTGCACATCACTGGACACACCAGAACACCACGCTGCAGCTGCAAACGCTGGTAGTCCATCTGAGGACAGAAGGCCCTTTGTTGACTCAGAAAACACGCAGGACAGCCGCCAGACAGGTGAGGTTGATGTTTTTCTGGGAGAGAAAGATGCGGACAAGAACAGTGAGGGTGATGATGATGATGAGTTAGAGTCAGACGAAGAAGAACTGCTGAGAGTGATGGCTCGCTGTAATCCAATTTTTATCACATTTAGTAAGTGATGTCACTATGATATTGCAGGCAGTGAGAATGACGGGGTGGACGGCACAGAATGGAGGAGGTATGGTGAAGATGGATGACAGCGGACACGTCAATAAAGAAACACCAAAGGTTCTACTGTACTGTGGGTACCTCTCAGACAAGTAAGAGGACAGTATATGTACACAAGAAATGCAGCACATGGACCACAGAGGAGAAGACACGCATGCATTATGTTAATACTCTGTATAATGTATATGGAACATAAACATTTAACAACAGGTTATGAATACATTTTCAAGGATACATTACACGCATTCATTGCAAGTCTAGTACCAGTAGACAAGCCTGAAAGAATCAGTCATGAATACAACATTGTGTTTGTGTTTTTAAAGGTAAATTCACATAAAATCGCATATTGTAGAAAAATGTTTCTCTGCTGCGCTCTATGGAAAAAAATAACCACAGATCATCCATCAGAAGCAGTTTAGTGCCCTGTGAGGTAACATGTGGATTTGCCTTGTTAAATAGCTGCAGGTATGTACAAAACTCTCACATAGTGTTCAGCAGCATTTATTGTTTTGTTATGTCTACTCTTTAAGCTGCCTCTGTTTTTCTTTGAAAATTAAAATTTCTGTCCAAATTAAACAATGAGCTAAGACTAGTTATTAAAGCGAAATTATGAATCGATCCAGTGTTAAGGGCAGGAATTACTGCTTGTACATGCTGTTAAAAATAAAATAAACAAAGGGTTTCTGAAATTGTTTGGGCAGGTTAGGGTTGAGAGATTAATTTAGACGGGAACTTTTTCCCTGCCCAAATATTTTATCAGGATCCCTAACATAATATAACATCCACCCATCAATCTGTTTTCCCACTAAAACAGGGCTAGGTCAAATGATCAAAGCCTCTAATGCGAAAGCAACTGCTAGGAGTTGTGACCAGAAGGTTGTTAGTGAACGTCATTGTGAAAACCTTAGAACCTGTTGGTAGACACCAGCAGGTTCTGCTAATGCTAATATGTTCACAATGACATGGTAAAATGTTGATGTTTAGGAGGTAGACAGTAATGTTGACGTTGTTAAACATCTCTTAGATATATCTGTTAGCATGCTAACAAAGTAAAGCTGAAGCTAATGATATTTTATTTAGTCATCAACCAAAGCAGTGGACATATTGAAACCTAGCCTGGTCGTTGTGCTCAATGCTAAAGTGAGAACAGTTCACCCTGAAAGTTGGTGAGAGAACAAGAAAGAGGAGCAAGAAGAAAAGGAGAAAACACTACACTGATATTTTTGACAACCAGAGGCCATGAGAGAGTGAATCTTCCATACATGATGTATCACCAGGAAACTGTTGCAGTTTTGTTCATTTTTGGCACCCAAACAAACTACTTTCTTAGAATTTAAAAAAGATGACAGTTTTTGCTAAAATTACATGTTAACCAAACAGCGGTCTTCTGGACAGATAAACTTGAATGAATGAAACCTTTATTGCCCCTAGGGGAATTTGTCGTGCACCGAGAGCATAAAACATAAAACACAATACAAACAAACATTTACAAGACAGCACAAAAAAAACACAAAAAACACAGTAAAGCATCACGTGATTAAAAGAGGGATTTCAGCAGCAAGTTAAATAAAGTGCAGAGTGCCAAGTACATGCTGTATAATCAAAGCTTGTTAAGCAGCTGAATGCTGCGTGGTAAGAAGGATGTAATGCCCCTTTTAGTCCTCATCCTGGTCATTCTGTACCTGCGCCCTGAAGTCAAGAGTTCATACTCCGACCAAAGGGGGTGAAGAGGGTCAGCTGTGATCTTGGTGGCTAAGTTCAGTGTGTACCGGTTTGTCAAGTCCGAAATGCTGCACATTTGCTTCCCAGTTATCTTGCTGCCTAGTTTAACAACCTTGTCCAGTTTGTTCTTATTTTGTACCGACAATGCTCCTCCCCAACATTGAATACAGAAGGTCAACACACTTTCAATAAAACTCTTGTAAAATAGTTTCAGCATGGTGTTGTCAACATTAAAATTTCTAAGTTTCCTCAAAAAGGAGAGGCGCTGTTGAGCCTTTGCAAATCTTGCATTTGTGTTGGCGTTCCATGTCAGTTTGTGGTCAATTATTGTGCCAAGGTACTTATACTCTAGTACAATTTCAATTTCTGTGTCCTTCATATATACATCTATATATAGATCTGCCTGTCTTGGCCAGGTCTCCCTTGAAAAAGAGGTTCTTAATCTCAATGGGACCAACCTGGTTAAATAAAGGTTAAATAAATAAATAAAAATACAGGGGAGAGAGATGACTGTCTTCTAAAATCAATGATCATTTCTTTAGTTTTCTTTGTATTTAAAATCAATGAGTTATCAGAGCACCAGTTGTAAAAGTTGTCTATCTCAGCTCTGTAATTGGTCTCATTGTCTTTTAAAAGACCTATCAGAGCACCATCATCTGCAAATTTAATTAATTTACAATTGTCCTGATGACTTGTACAGTCATTGGTATATAATGTGAACAACAAAGGTGAGAGGACGCACCCTTGTGGTACTCCAATGTGAGTGTTAATTACTGAAGAGTTTTTCCCATGAATGGTAACAAACTGTTGCCTTTCAGAAAGGAAGTTATGAATCCACCTGATGAGGGTGTGGTTAACTCCCATACTACACAGCTTCACAGCCAATAGTTCTGCTTGAATAGTATTAAAGGCAGATGAAAAATCAGCAAACAGTATACGCACGTAGGATGATGGTATTTCCAAGTGTTGATACACTTGGTTAAGAAATGCAGCTGTATCCTCAACACCTCTCTTTGCTCGGTATGCAAATTGTAAGGAATCCATTTGACTGTTTGTTTCAGTGAGATAAAACAATGCGCTCAAAACATTTCACAACAACCGATGTCAGAGCAATGGGTCTGAAATCGTTAAATTCAGAGGGGCTTGTCTTTTTTGGTAATGGGATAATTTTAGATATTTTCCATGATTTGGGAATTAATTGAAAATTTAATGAAGCTTGAAAAAGTTTTGTGAACACAGGCCCTAACTGCTTACAGCATTTTTTAAGTGCATTACCTTCCAACCCATCAGGGCCGATGGATTTCCTCACATTTATCTTGGAGAAGGCAAACTGCACTTCCTCAGTTGTTACCTTAATAGAAGTGCCATCTTTTCTCCAGTCTACCTCAGACTCCAATGGGGATTGACTATCAGTCTCATATCGCGCAAGGAATTGTTTATGTCATTGGCAAATTCAATTGTATATGAAGCATTATTCTGCTGAGAATTCAGGCCAACCATTGTTTTAATTCCGCGCCAAGCCTCCCTTCCTTTATTGTCTGTAAGTAGTTGCTCAACTTTAGCTTTGTAGTTCCTTTTTGCTTCGTTAATTTTCATTTGTATATCTCTTTGTATCACTTCTCCTTTGTCCAAGTGCAGCACAGAACAGCACGGGCAGCTTGTTAATGTGCTTGTCCTATTTGCAATCCTTCATGTTCAGTGGGTCAGTTAAATTAATCAAATGAAGACTATTTATTCACCACCTGAAGTTTAACCCACTTTTTCTGTGCCCTTGTACAGTTTAAATATAGAGGAATAGTCTGTAACACTGTTGAAGTAAAGATTCTTGTCAAATAATTTGCCCAATACTAGGGCATGTGTTCAGATAATCAGATGTTTAATGAGGATAAATATACCTGATATCTATAAGACAGCAAGACACAACTAGAAATTTACACTGTAAGTATTTAGCATCAGTCCATCAATTTATTTATGTAGTGCTAAACCATAGATATCAAGTGGTCTGGTGCTTGAATTCATGAAACACGCAAATTTCCCATTATGTCTTTAGTCTGGTCAGTTTGAAATGGATTTTTTCTTCTGAAAGAGATGGTGAGGGTAAAAGTCAACAATCCAGAGTTCACTGGGTCATCAGCATGGAGAAAAACAGGAAACGGACCATTTCCTTTAGAGGAGGAAAGTTGGGCAAAAAGAGAATTATATGGAATTCTAATGAGAATCAACTTTCAATGAAAGCTCTTTTTGAAATGAGTTATTATAAATGAAAAGCAGTGTAAATACTACAGACAACTTCAAAGTTCCAATTTATTTGTTTTTATTGAGACATTCTCAATCACAAAAAACTGGAGCTGATTGTTAGAGTGCTCTGTTTGCAGACCAACAACTTATTTACAGTAAAGTCACAAGTGAAAGGGTTGTTGCTGCATTGAGCCTTGTTGTAAAAAAACAATATCATATACATAACAGTATACTGTAAAAATCATCAACAGTGGTTATAAATGGTGGAAGTGATATTACAAGTATAACAAATTTAGGAGGAAAAGTGAAGGAAAAAAACTTTTTTTCAAGCTGCTCAAAAAACAGGACAAATATTTAGTGATATGTTCACACACACACACACACACACACACAATTGGGTGATGAGAAAAAAGAACAGATGCAGCTTCAAGGATATTGCATCCATCAGACTCTAAATTCATCTTGATTCCTTCAACTCAACTGTAACTTGGACGCTTTTTGGACCAGACAAGCAAATAGTGTGGTCCCACAAATGACACTGTATTGCACTAGTCTGAATAGTCTTCATTGTCACTGGAATTTACTACTTACTCCTCATTCCAAACATCCTACAATCCAGCAAAACCACATTTCTTCTCTTAAAAAAGACAACAGAGTAAAATTAAATCAGCAACTAATGTTTGGTTTGGGTTGGAGTAGGGCAAATTCTAATGCCTGGGAATCAGGTTTACTCTTTGCAGTCCAGTGCATCACAAAATGAAATTGTAAGATAAATTAATCTGCATACTGCCTAAACTTGTTCTATCATGGTTTTGGAATAAAACATGGCTATTTCATGAAACCCTCCTTTCAGAGGAAAATACATGTAATCTAACACTGTTTATCCTTGCCAAAAAAAGGCAAGAGTAGTGTGAGCAAAGGATGGCAACATGTTCCACTCTTACACACATGAGCATGAGGGCATACTGGTCGAGCATGTTCTCGTTACTGAGAGTGTTATCTTGTGTACAATGGGACACACTCAAAATATCAAATAAATTATTGTCCGTGGCGTTGGATTAGAGTAACTCATCTTGCTTGGAATATTTCATCCACTGTCAAAGCAGTAAGGTGGTTCACAAGACAAGCAAAGAGTCTCTGGAGCAGGTGGGTGTTAGAACTCGTCGTGTCGAGTCAGAGCCTCTCCAAAGTCAGTAGCCTGGCTGCCCACGAACAGGTCGTACTTCTCCACAATTTCTGCTTTGGTCAGACGGCCATCCTGATGGAAGAAGAATAACATGTTTGTATTTTTTGTATTTTTTTATTTACCAACACGTGGGTGTACTTGATGTTGTTTTACTCTAGGTATTTTGTATGATTTGAAATTGTTCCACTGGCTGCAGACAGACAATAGATTATTTTTTCTCACAATAAAAATTCACATTAAACATAATGCAGCTTTGGTAGAGATTGAATTAGTTTAGGTCTTCTTTTACAATGTATTTAACAGACTTACTGATGAACCACAGTAAAAAAAAAAGAAAAAGGCAAAAAGTAGAGTGAGAGCAAGTCAATGTTGGCAAAGAACACCTTGTTTATGTTGTGTGTCTGCGAGACATGAAGTCTGCTGAATAAAAGCAGGTATGTAAAGGCAAACCTTTAAAGTGAATTACTAAAAGCAAACGCATTCTTAAAAACTTTGTAATAATACTTTCTAAATGTACTATTATATAACCCTCAGGCAACATAATTCAAACTGACTCATGTGTACTTACTGTATAAATAAACACTTCCAAACATTATTCATTTGTGCTTACACATACTTACTACTAAGTATTTGGTGATTGAAACAGGAAGTGAAATTTACAAAAAAAACAAAACAACTATTAAAATGTGAAATTAATATGAAGCATTACACTACATACTTTGTCTTCATCTGACTCATAGACCAGATGCTTGGCCTCAGCATCAGCATGGTCGTAGTCACTGGGCAGGATCCAGTCTCTGGTTTCCTCCTTGTCCATTTTCCCGTCTTTGTTTTTGTCTCTGAACTCAGTAAACTGTTCCCTCTCTGTCTTTACCCACTCAGGTTCTGTGGCGTCTCCCTCCTGATTGTACATGTCACCTAAGGGGTTGTGAAATATGAACAGGCCGAGTCAGAGATAAGATGTTACAACACATTAAAAGAGCTTATCACATAACGGTTCCTCAAAATATTTCCATTAGTCATTGTTACTTGCACTTATGACCACTTCACTTTCTTTCAGTCTTGGTTTGCCAACAATAACCCAAAATGATGATGCTTGCTTGACAACTCACCTATGTATTCGTTTAAATCTATCAAACCGTCTCCATTCTTGTCAATGTCTTCCATAGTCTCCTGTTGAAGAAAGGAACACACAAGAAAGTGAGAATGAGAAGACAGTTGTAAAGTTTTCATGATTTAACACCTGTGTGTGTGTGTTTTGTCACTTACCAGCACTACAATGTCTTTCATGTGGTCGTACTCCTCGGGGTGAAGGAAGGCTGTGAACTCCTCCTTGTTGGCTTTTAAGTCATTGTCTTGGTCGGCCATTTTGAATCTCCTCTCATCACGGGCCATCATCTGCCTGTAGCTAAAGCCATCATCTGGGTCGGGGTCGTCTGAAAGTAGGATAACACAGCTTTGTTGATTGTGTGCTTGCGAAAGCAAAGTGAATTTGTGTCCAATTCTTTAAGAGATGATGGTAACTTTTTAAGGAGGTATTAAATGTATAAGATTAAGTTTTAAGCTAAATTGAGCAGTCGTACCAAGGATGTATCCATATGTGGCGTTCTTGTACTCCTCCCAGGACACCATATTATCCCCATTGAGGTCATGACTTTTCCACTGTCGATCCACATCATCATAGATCCACCTCTTCTGAGCATGCTTGATCCACTTCTTCATCTCCTCAACTGTCACATAGCCATCCTTATCGTCATCTATACGTTCAACCAGCATGCTGTAGAGAAATGACACAAGTTTGGCATTCAACAACATTGAGCTTGTTACCTCATATTATTAGGTGGTGTTTCTGTCTCCTCAAGTAACCTTTACAGCTCCCTGAGGTGAAACTAGGTCATTACAACAGCTGAAGAACTCTATCACCAATATGACTGCAAAAAAAAACTTGCAAATTGCTTGCTATTGACTTCACATTATCTCCCTGACATGTAGCTTACCCGAGCCTCTCCTTGCTCTCCTCGGGTGTTAGCTGGTCGAAGGTCTTGGCCTCGTCTTGACCCAGAAAGGCTTCATGGTCATAGTCAAAATTATCTGCATCGTCATGCTCTCTGTTGCTAAGGGGTTCGTCGTGATGAACACGTTCCTTCTTCTCTGTTGGTTTGCTGGTGGCATAAACCACACAGAGCGCAAAGCACATGACAAGTGGACGCAGCTCCATCTTGCGTTTAAACAACGCTTTCTGGAAAAAGGGTATAAAGAAGACACCAAAAAATAAATATGGTTATTGCATTATAGTGAAAAGCACATTTATTGCATGTATACTCAAGAGTAGGCTACAGGGCAGTTTTCCGTCAGTTCAGATCACAGCTTCTAGCTACTCAGTTATGAACATGCATGAGTATGACTCACAGTTCAGGAAAATACTTGGGCTACGAAAGGTGAATTGCCAGGCAAATTTGTTCCTACGTTTCCGCTGGAGAATATTAAATCTATTATACTTCATTAAAATGCCAAACTATAATCTCGACATTCTGTCTATGAAATCCCTGCTTTAAAGTAATACAACAATAGTTTCCTACTCACATTACATAATGTTAAGGTTGGGTTTAGTCTGTTTTAGAAAAAGTATACAATTCAGTCTAATCCCAGGGACACAAATTGGATGGGCAAAACAGAAAGTGTTAAGAAATCATCCGCCAGCAACCTCTAAAACAACAGATAGTCAGTTATTGAAAAGCAGTGCTAAAAATTCAGCTGTGAGAGTGAAAATAAACGATTATCATCCTGTTTCTAAACGATGTTCACCACTAGTATCTGCTCTGTTTGAGTCTGATACGCCAAAATACCTCTGCTCTCACTTTCTCATCTCTACGTATATTAAAACTTTCCATCCACGTTGTAACACGATTAAAAACATGATAAAAGTAAGTGACTAAGCCCACTAAATAAAAGTTACAATTCAATCCAGATCCAAGGTTTTGGTTCCAGTAACCAGTCTGGCTAACATAGCGTACCGTTAGTTTTATTGGCTGACCTGCAACTTCCCTCGTCCAGTTCAGATGAATACACCCCCGTTTGGTCGCCTACGTTGCGTCTTTGTGATAAATTGTTAAATGAGGCTCAAAAATGCTCTATTTATTATGTTACACCAATGCATTATGAAGAGAACTCACCGGTGTCTTCGGGGAAGTTATTCGATGTAGTGTAAGACCCTCCCCACGGAAACACACCCATGCACTTCCTGTGCCAGATCAACAACTGCCCAATCAGGCGCCGGGAAGGCAAGTGCGATGTCGCTCGCTCATTGGTCCACTTCAAGAGAACATAGATGATTGGATTGGCCGAGAACCGCCACGTCCTCAAAGTCACCAAAAATTCGTTCATTCACAAAACTGTCTTCAGAGTGATTGCGACAGGTAGGCTGATAGCAACTTCGATTGAGTAACTTTTGATTATTCAAGTGACGAAATACAAACAAGATCAACTGCAAAATACTGCTGTTTATTAATAACACTGAAAGTTCTTGAAACCTGCAAGTGACGGAAAACAACGTTTCTTACCAAATGAAAACAAAACACACCCCTTCCACTTGGTAACTTGACTGTAAATAAGTTCTGATAGGGAAATTAATCAAAATACAAACCAAAAGAAAAGGAAAATACATTAAATCAATGTTGTAATAAAGACGTTTTCAGTACTGAAACACGTTATCGTAGTCATATTTAAATTCCTTTTCACATTTCTACTACACTCCCTCTAAGCCGATTTTTCAAAATATTTTCTCCAATCAAGGGAAACAAAATTTATGACATCTTAGAAATATGACAGTAGCCTACCCAGCACAGTTGGACCAAAGTGTTTGAACTTAGATCATGATTTTTAAAAGCCTGTTTACTTCGCTGAACATACAATTTTGCAAAATGTTATTATAATATACTATATTCAATGATTTTAAGGGTTATTGAAGAGGATGCATTACATGGTTCAGGGAAAGGATTGTGTTATCAGAGCAATCCTTAAAGTAATACAAATACATCACACTATCACTGATGAGTACAAATCCAACATTCATTGGATTGTCTGTTTCAGATATAATGTCTCTAACAGCCCCAGAAATGCTGTTTCCTCTTCATCTGAATAGGGGATCCATAGAAAGACAAGGCTTTACATTTCAGCTCACCACCTTGTCTCCCAAGCCTTGTTAGCCATAGTTTTATCAGTTTCTTCTTGTTAGTTGGAATGTTCTTTTAGACAGGTTGCATCCTCCTTGTCCCCACTATCACCGCCTCCTGATGGGACACAGCAAAAAGCTTTTTCAAGTTTTAACAATATTATGAAAGACTTATGATTCGTCTAGCTGCATGATTAAAGTGAAAGAAGGTCACAAAAAACACAAGCTACAATAAACTGGTGAAATAGCATTACGCTGTGTTTATTGTGGCTGTTCTGACTGACCTGAGCTAATTTCAACCTCCTTCTTCTCAGTGAGGAAGACTCGTTGCATCATCAGTTTCTTCACGGTGTGGCACATGTACTTGAGCTCTGGACCACTGTCTGCTTGTCCTGCGGAGCCAACAAAATTGACAATTAGCAAAGAGAAAGAACATCCAGAAGTAAACTGACACTAGTAAAAACATTAAGAATATGGAGAACCTTACCTTTCTGTGGTCCCTCCTCGAATAGAACATAAGATCCCAAAGTGTCTTTGGAGAGTGAAGAAAATAATGTTATGTATATGAGTTCATTGAAGCTGGCTTGTGCTGCTGTAAAAAGCAAGCACCACCATGACTGATCACGCCTTTTTCTATTCTATTCCTTCAATTTAAAAATAAAGTGTTAATGCTGTTGACACTGTGATTATCAGACTTTTGAGAATGTTGTTTGCACTATTTGTTGTTATTCAAATTGCAAGATACATTTACTGGCAGTAGTTGGAAAAAAAAGTATTTTGGGAAAGTGACAACTGCAATGTTTAGAACAACAAAACTTGCATTATGAAGAGGGAAAGGAGGAAAGTGCACAGTTTGGTCGGGCTTTACACTTTCCCCTTGTGTCATTACCTTCATATTCCCCTGCAAACACATATTGTCCAACCTGAATCATGGGCTTCTCACTGTCAATATCCTTAAACACATAGAAGAGTAAAAAGTAAAAATTATGCAATGAAGTTAGAAAAAAGTGAAGGCTGCAGTGAGCCAAGCTTTTACCACACAGCATCAACATAAACTCACCAGTATCTTACACGTGCCACGAGTCTTTGTCAAAAAGTCATTGTTGATTATCCCAGAGAGCTCCACCACGACAAGCTGCTCCTGAAAACGTCACAACGCAAACATTTAGAACACGCCGTCTGTACTTTGCAGAGATAACGAGCAAGATGAGCAAGGTGCTTACAAAATCTAATGGCCAGTAAACATAATATCGCCGCATTTGCATCACACTTTCACGTAACGACCCTTAAAATAAACCAAACGTAAACGTTTTAGCACTGTTAAGTTTAAAACAATAAGAGAGTCCTAGTTAAACAAATCGTACTTTAGTTATTTGATGTACTCCGAAGCTAAACGTGCTAGTTTTATGAAGCTAGTGGTAGTACAACTGCGCTCTTGACGTTCTGCTGACATTTCCTACCTCCTCTTCCCATTCATCATCCATATTGACAATCCTTGAATAAAAAGGGCTACCAGCAAATACAACTCATACTATATTTGTGTAGTTATATTGTTTGGCATCTCCCATCATTTTTTTTACCAAACAGTACTTTCACAACTTCCGCGAATGTACGGTGCCCGGGAAGCCTTGTTGTGTCCATGCTGCCTAGCATCTTTGTTAGTTACGGGTACCGGCCATAGAGGGGCGCTGTTGCTCAGTTTTACGGCATGTTGTGTATCAAACCGTTTGGGGGGGTGGGGGGGATAAGCAGAATGAATATAAATTCTCCCTTCATCTATCTGACTGTCTGTCGATCTGTGCACTCTACTGATGGTGGATGATGATTGGATGTAGATATTGGATACGTGTAGACTAACTCAACTACAGCTAACATTAATGGTTTTAATGTTTTCCTGCAGCAGGGCATAGCTAAAGTGATGATACGAGGTGAGATGAGATGAAATGATACGCTTTTATTGATCCCCAAGGAGAAATGTAGGCCTATATGTCAAAGGCTGAGGTGAGTGGCAACAAAAAAATAAAATAATTAAAGAACAGGCACACATGTCGAACATATCCAAAACACAAAAGAAACAGTCTCAACAGGAGGCCAGAAAAGGATCACAACAAAAAATTATGAAATCAAAGTGTGCAATGTGAAAAAATATTAAGCATTTAACTGGACCATATAGCTTTAGTTGATGGGGAAGAGTTTTAAGGTTTTGGTTTTCAGTTGCTAGTTTTTATTGAAGTGTATTTGTATAGGTCTTTATCGCTTAGCACGGGGGTCTACCAGTGCTTGACAATGCCTTTTTCCAACACAAATCAAAGCCAAAATGTAAAGATTTTCAATACAAAATAATTTGTACCCATAAGGTTGTAAGTGAAATTTAAAAAATAAATAAAAGTTAGAATTTCATGGGCATACATGTATGAACTGAAGATATTCTGATTAACTAAAGAGGTTACATGAGTGTTAGTTAGCGGTTGGGAATTTTGTAGCATTTTTTATATAATATACTTTTGGTGAACTAAGCAATTGCATGTTCAATCAGAAAATTGTAATCATGCAATATCTGAACCACATAGCTATTGTTCAATAAAATAAGGAATCCTCTTTGTTGAGTGTCAATTTTTTTTAACACAAATCTCTTGTCAGTTATATTGATGTTTTTTTTGTCTCAGCTGATTGTATGTACTGCACATCCTTTTATTGAGGTATTACCGTATTTGTTCATCAGACATTTATAAAACAATACATGTACTGAAGGATGATGTGTTCAGAAGTCCCGGTAAATATACTCATTGGTCTGAAAATGCCTTTTTTTTCTTCTGATGCCAACCTTTTCACAGGGGTCAGAGGTCAGGGTCAGCTGAGGGGCAGCACACCTCAATTTTGTTGAGATTCATCATCCCACTAAGGCCGTCTGAAGCGTCGAGGGCTTTTCTCACGGAGTCCTCCACATCCTACTGGTCAGTTGCGGAAATCAAGACAGTTCATCAAACTAATATGAAGTTAATAAGTAAAATGTATTAATTTGTGCAGATCTACTATAGGTAAACTAATAGGTATTCCTTATGTTACTACTATTATTATTATTTTCCAGTAAATGATCAGGCAATTTTGCATTTTGTTTGACATGGAGCCATGGATCCTTTCCATAAACAGCAAGATTGAATAACTGATGTACACATTGCAGTAAAAATGACATTTTGTAAATTGCCGTATGAAAAAGTTCAATGTGGTGCTGAACAGTTACAGAACTGTCCTCAGGTTTAGTCTTTGACAGAAGAGATTTATTGTAGACATTATTAAGCTCTTCTCAAACACCTGACTTTCTTCCCTATGAATTAGGCAACAACAATGAATACAACATCAGTTATGTTTTGTATCAAAAAGAAGTGTGAAAACAAACATGTATCTTGATATCATCATTTATGATAACTTGCTTCTGAAGAAAGGACCCCTGATTTTCAAGTTTGTTGACAGTGAAAGAGAACCCTACCCTTTTTTGTAGTATCAATGGAAAGGAAGTATAACAATTTTGACAAATATGTTCTCCCCCGCACTATTTCCTTTATGGCGCCATAAGGCAAGGCAGGATCCACCTGAGAGGAGTTGCTTGAAGGCCGACAGTATTCATGCATACCTGTATAAATGTAAAACAGGTTGATTCTGAATGCGCCTTCAACCTAAGAGCGAGGGTGAAAATAACAAATTTGGAACAGAATCAGGCAAACCAAATTAACGGGGTGCATATCCCCCATGCACCTTCTCCCTCCCCGTTTCTGGCCTATCATCTATCTCTGGACCATGTTGGGGTTGTCATGTCGACCAGCCCACATGTTACTATGACAACGGCTCAAGGGGAGGCACTTGCTGGGGAGGTTATTGCCTCCTCTGGGATGTAAGGAGGACAGGGGGAACCTGAGCAGAGACAAAGGTAGAGGGACTTCTAGACACCAAAATGGCTCAAAGGAAGAAGAGGTCAAGTTGGAGTGTGTTAGCTTTACGTGTGGTTGTGTGTGGCTTACTATAAAGGCCAGTTTACATTTACAATGCAAAAGTGTGTAAATCAGAGTTGCCTCACTGATGCTTTGGATGCAGGGTTGAAAGTTTACTCTCCTGAACAGGGCCTGGGCCTCTCCTGTACATGATATATTACACTTCCTGCTCAGTGCCATACCCTGGGGCAGAAAGGGGTGGGGGCAAGGGTGGGATTGACATTAAGGACCCTCAAAGGTGTCAGATGGGTCCCCAGCTTCCCCCACATTTTGTCATATAAATGTCATAAAGACAAGTTTGGAGTTTGGGAGCTTTTGGCTCTCCTTCTGCCTGAGGGGGGGTATCGCAGTGGTTAATTGCCCCATTAACACTGACAGGGTAAATTGGTGGAAGGACTAACTAAATATTACAGTGAAAACAACAACCCCTGGCATACACCTGAGGGCATGAAAAGCATTGTGGTTTACAGTGAGGCCGGTATATCTTGGAGTGTGTGTACAAATGTGAATGTAAATACACAATCACGAGGGCTTTTATATTGGTTAAGAATTAGAATTCTATATAAATCCCTGTGATACATTTACTCAAAGTCCCAGTCAGGGAAAGCAACTCTACACATTTCTTATTGATCCTCCTCAAGGTTTAAATTTAAAGCCATCCGAAGAATTATTTTATTCTATTCTGTAAATATGTGACTTTGGGCAAGGATTGCTTTTGAACGGTCTCTTCATATGTGTGTTCTTCCCACTCAAACACAGGCATCAAATATTTGAGTGGGTGTGTTCACCTCCCTTTAATGGTCCAATATAAAAGGCGATTGCAAATTTATACAAATAGAAATTTACATAAACCAAATAGCAATGCAAATAATTATAAGAATAATTTAAACACATTTTATATTGCATTAGAGCATCAGTGTCAAAATTAGTTTAGCTTACAATGAATAAAAAAAATATTCATGCTGTTTAACATCAAGCAAAATTAGAAGTGTTCATCTTTTATTTTTTCCCTATAATATCAGATCTGTTTACACATTTTTCATACATGCATCAAATCCTTATATATATCTTTAGCTCCAATTTCCTTTTTAGCATCTTATAATTTGAACCAATAAATCCAGGGGCAACACACACACACACACACACACACACACACACACACACACACACACACACACACACACACACACACACACACACACTCTCAACGGACCTACATTAAAATTCTATCACCACAGTCAATGTCTTTTGCTCTTAAAATAACATTCAATTGTCATTGAACAACAGAACATATCCATGTAAAGAACAAGGGACCAGTCACTGATTTGTATTTGTGATGCAATCTCTGCATTTTGGCTTGTGCCAGACAGATGATCATTATTATAATTTTCAGATCATAAAATAACGATTGAATTTTGTACAATGTTTTTTAACAAAATGTGTCATATCTTAATTTGTCCTTTATTTATTGGCCATTGCATCGATTATGTACATAGTTATGGTTGCAGGAATTAAAGAAAAGAATCACACCAAACATAGACAAACAGAATTCAAAATGTCTGTGCACTCTTAACCATCATAATGAAATATCGTTAACATTCATGTACGTTTGCGATAAGGCCTTATAGTGCGGTTGTTTCACGCAACAGTAACCTCCTGCAATTAATGCTACAGCTGTTTTACTTTTGTGGTAAAACCATTGTATTCGTACTATATCTTTACATTGGATATTTCACGTGTATTATTGTAGCCTTGCATACCTTTTTATTGTTTTATATACACAATTGTTTAATAAGAGATCAGCTTTGACAATCATAACCTATTCAAGTAAAGAAGTACTATTTGATCATATAAATGCAGCGATGTCCTTCTTAAATATGGACGATGGACAGATTGCACATCCAGCGTGAAATTCACAATAGTATTATCATAACAATGGACCCGAGTGGCGAGGATGGGACGACCGGAGCAGAAAAAACCCAAAGGTCTTCTGTGATGAGGAATGGACACGTCAATTTAGGCTTAAGGATTTCTTTTTGTTTTTCAAACATTTTAAGTAAATCATAAAACCAATGCCTGAATCCCACACCTGCAGCCACAGTCCAAAATACAATAATGTCATATTTCATATTGGAGCAGTTTAGATTTTTATTGTAAGTAATTATTTCAAGATCTCTGTGTTTGCTTCTGAAGGCTATTTATAGGACAAAACCTTGCGATAAGAGTCTAACTTTTCTGACGCAGAAAAGCCACTAGAAGCTGAAATATTTCAGGAAAATCACAGTTTACGTCAAGTAGCCTATATAACACCTACATTTGTACGTAGTCGATGATTTATCTTAAACAAACGGTATGTCTTTTATTCGTAGAGGCCTGGGCCTTGTAGTGTGTTTGTTTTTACTAATAGTAAATAATTACTGTATGTCGCACTTTTTTGTTATCCATATTTGCCTTTAGAACCATATTGACTTTACTTTTGTGTTTAAATTGTCATGATCAACACCACTATTTGTGATATTTTATAGTCAATGTGTTTTTATTTACGAATCCTTTATTTTTTTCACTCACAGTGTTTTCACTGAGGTTAGGTTTGGTGTAGGCTACCTTTTACTTATAATGTTATAATTTAGCCATAATCATTTTGTAGGTAATTCAAATTCACCGTTTCAGGTGAAATTCTTGCACTTTAAAAATATTTTCTTCTCCTAGTCTTCTCTTTGCATCCGCTGAAGCCTCTCCCACTCGCTCCATTCCCCCTCTCTCTCTTTCTCTCTCTCGCGGAATCCTATTGATCCAAACGGGCTAATTAGCGGTGTCTGCGCAATTACGCACATGCGCACTGGGCGTAATCTCAGCCATTTTTTGAAGGAAACTAATTAACAGGAATAAAGAGCCAAGTGTTTTTCCCCCTACAGTGATCAGAACTCATTCTACCTCTGGAGCTCGCACAAACCCCTCCGTCCCCTATCTTCTGTTTACTACAGCCTATATGTAGCTTTAATTACTCTGTTGTTTGCTAACAACTTGGACCCCGCTGCTCTCTCTCCCTCTCCCCTTTTTTCCTCCTGGCTCCGTGAAACGCAGAGGGTCATTCATAAGGAATGAGTGGACTCTCTATGCGATTGTTTTCTGGACTACTACACATTCAGCGTACGGAGCTTTGTACCAGAGCCGCTGCAGAAATGTAAGTCTGTCATTTGTTTACGATATTAAAGGGACCTGGGAGGACCCAACCCGGTGGTGGGGAGGAGAGGTTGTTTGGTCAGTGCAGCTTGCAATTCGTAATAACCAAGCTTTTGTTGATCTAGTTGAGTGTTGAGTCACCTGTTACTGGATACTAGACGCGATCGCTCTTGGTTTTGCCGGATCGGAGTGTGGTACGGTGCGGTCCACTGTAAACAAAGGTTGAAGTAGAGTGCAGGCTGAATGTTGGTCAGTGGTTTGACAACACAGACAGAGACGGGAAGTGAACCTTAAGTCGCTGCTCGTCCCGCATTCTTAAATGTCCCTAGGATAATGCTAGACACAATTAAGTGCTTTACCTTCAGACTGGTGTAGGCTGTTTGTAATCCATTAGGTCCTTATGTGTTGAAAAATTAATTTGTAACCTGTGTTGGTCCAGATCATATAATAAAAGTCCAAAAAAGAAGAAGCATTTTCCTAATGTACAGCCCCACAACACTTCTCTCTGTCTTTCTCTCCTTCATCCCCCTGTCTCTCCTTTCTCTCTATTCTTAACACACACAAACACACAAACACTCACAGACACACAGACGCACACCTTAGATACATATTCATACACTATTTGTGTGTTATCATACATATCTGATGTACATAATCTTAATAACAAGTATTTATCTTGCTTTTATGCTGTTCAAAGTACTAACAAGCATCTTTAATTTCAGTTGTTCTGTGTGTTTTCTTGATCTGTTTGCAATGCAGAGTAGGATGTACACACATTACCACACATAAATGCACACACGTTAAATGATGGTTTCCCGCACTTCTGATCGATAGAGAGCCAGAAATGTTTGTATAAATAGTTACATTGCCAATAGACCTGGGTTATTGATTGCAGTGTAAATGAAAATCTTTATCAGATTAGAGACTGCTCTCAGCTGCTGGCAGGCAGGCGGACTCAGCCCCTCAGTGCTACCCGGCGGGACAGTGGACAGCTGCAGTGGGCAAGGGTCTGTGGCCTGTGACATAAACACAGTACATTAAAGCACTATCAGAGTCCCGATATGAGCCATATATCTTTAAGGTGCAAAGAGGGGAGAGGGGGAGGCTGCAGGAGACAGAGAGAGGAAGGGGAAGGAGGAGGAGGTTGGTTAGTTGAAGGAGAAGGTGAAAGGGTACATTAAGGTCTCTCCTTGATTAAAAAAGGTCAGTAATGAGATTGTGGGACACACACAGAGTAAGAGAGATGTATCTGTCTCATCAGGCATTCATCTGTCAGGAGGAGAGGCCTGATTTGTTCGTTTTTTTTTTTTTTAAAGCCTTTGTAGTAATGCAGGATAGTGCTGACAATTCAGAATCTTTGTGAATTCTGATTGTTTAATATTTCTGAAATTTTAATTAATACCTTGAAGTTTTATGGTGTGATAAAATGTCATAGAACAATTTTAGTTTCATTTTGAATTGAATATTTGAATAGCCCAGAAAATGCAGTATTGAAATATACAGCTTTTTAACGTTATTATAATTCTTTTTATGCACTCCAATGTTATTGACTCTGATTGCATTATGCACAAAGTTTCATTTTATTTCAAAATTAATATCTATGATGAGCAGTCTAGATATAACACTGCAACACAACAGCCCTAGAACCTGTGTAAAAATCTCAACATTTAAAAAAAATCTCCAAATATTTATTTGTTTTAGAGATTATAAAGTTGTTTATTATATTGTTGCCCTCCACTATGTTTGCCATATGAGTTGTTAATTGGCTCCTGCCCAAAAGAAATCCCCTTTTCCTCACATAATATCTTTGTACTAATGAACAGCAAAAGAAGTAGAATGGATACACTGGCTTTAAAAATGGTTCTTTTATCAGCTTTTATCTAAGTGTGGCAATTTAGTGGAATCCCTTTAGCTCACAAGCATTCAGTTCTTTATTTAATCCTATCCCCTGAGGAATATTACAGACCTCCTGCGTAGCCTTTACCCACATTCCTCTACCTAGTTTAGCGCTCATGCTATTGATTTTCCCATTAAGGGCTAACGCTAACCCCTGAGTAACCAGCCTCTGTATTGCGCATTGTGAAAGCAGTATTGAATAGATGCTATCTAGGGACTGTAATCAATGGCCTCCACTGTTATGCAATAATATTTACATGACTCATGTATTTAATTTCTCCCTCTTTTTCCCCATTCTCTCCCCTGTTTCTGTCTGTCCTGCTGTCTTATCCTCTTCCTCTGTATCTGAAACACACAGGTGGGGTAGCAATGCGTGGCAGCTGTAGCCTCTGGTATGGACAGTGAGGGAGGAGGAGGGGATGGAGGGGGAGGAGAGGATAGAGATGCTGACCTCAGTCCCCAGGCTTTATCTCTTCCTCTCCTGACCCTGGTGGTCAGTCCTGAGCAGGGGTCATCCTCTCATACCTCAGCCACAGCCCCTGCCAAAGAGCCCCTGACCCTGCCTCAGCAGCAGGAGGAGGAGGGCGCAGAGGGGTCCCAGGCTAGAGAGGAGACCCAGGGAGGGGTGCAAAAAGAAGGAGGCCGACATTTACAGGAGAATGGAGCGTGTCAAAAGCAGGGGATGAAAGAAGACTTTGGGGAGGGATATTTGTCAGGGCAAAGGAAGGAAGAAGCGGGGGTACATGGCGGTGTGGGAGAGGCGTCAGTTACAGGGGGCCTCCCAGCAGCCCTTAGCAGCAGCAGCGGAGAGAAGGAAAAGGAAGAGGAGGAGGCCATCTCAAACCAAAGCCAAACCAAATCCAAATGTTCTTTATTACCTCAACAGAGCCAGCACAGCTCTTCTTCCAGCACTGCAAAGGCCAGTGGCACACTCGACAACAAAACAGCCGCCTCTCCAAAGCCCTCCCCCACTCCTTCCGACTCTCCAAAGCCCTCCCCTTTTCTTTCCACCTCTCCAAAGCACTTCACTTGTCCGTCCTCCTCTCCTACCCTGCTAAGCGAAACAGAGGTAAAAGACACTAAGGGAGATCAGGGCTGGATTTCTGGGTTTCCTCAGAGCTTTAAATCCCAGCACTCTACCCTGGCTTGTTCACTGGCAGGTATGGAGCCTGCCAGTACACCTGCTGAGGATGTTGGGCCTGCAGGGGTTCCTCACTCTTCCATATCCAGTGTAGATGGTGCCAAAGCTCCAGAACCAAATGACAGCCAGCTAGACACAGAAGTGGATGATGAGAGGGACAAAGAGGAAGAACAGAAAGAAGCTGTCCTTAAAAACCTCAACCCAGAACTTTCTCCTAATTCACTGACTAGTCACATGACCATAATGCACTCACGCAATTCCTGCAAGACGCTGAAATGCCCTAAGTGTAACTGGCACTATAAGTCACAGCATACACTGCAAGTCCATATGAAGGAGAAACATCCAGAGACAGGAGGCCAGTGTGTGTGTGGCGCCTCTGGGGGAAAGTGTGTATGTGGAGGTGCAACACGAGATGTGTGTGGATTCTGTAGTTCTGGGAAACCTCATCCTCGTTTGGCCCGTGGTGAAACCTACGCATGTGGCTACAAGCCCTACCGCTGTGAGGTTTGTGATTATGCAACCTCATCGAAAGGCAACCTGAGCATACACATGCAGTCAGATAAACACCTTAATAACGTTCAAAATGGGGGACACTCGAATGGTCACCTGCCCACTTCTCACATTGCCAACAACAGCAGCTCCTCAAACGGTCACACAGTAGAAGAGCCTGCATACAAGCTCCCACTCTCTATTCCCTCGCCCACAGCCCAGCCTGCTAAGCTCACACCACCTGCACACTCCCACTCTCATGGTAAGCGGTGGCGGTGTGATGTGTGTGACTATGAGACCAGCATTGCCCGCAACCTGCGCATACACACCACCAGCGAGAAACACACACACAATATGCTGCGGCTACAGAGAGGTTACTATCTGTCTCACTGTAGAAGCCTTGCCCCACAGCTTAAAAACCTACAAAACACAGGTGAGTCATCCATTTCATCTCTCAATTTAATCCAAAGTAAAAGTCTGAAAATGGTTTCAGTTCTTGAAAGTTTTTCTCTCTGTGTTTTAGGCGCCGAACTCTCCTTGAACATGCGACTGACCAGTCAACAAGTTGCAGAACAGTCAGTCACCCTTGGGTCTGCACTGACTCCCTCTCCATCCCCCTCTCCCTCCCCACCTCCAGCACCAGATCTTTCCCCAACTGGACCTCTCTCCCAGGGCGTGTTTCAATGCCTTGTCTGCTCCTGTTTTTCATCTGACAGCTTAGAGTCCGTGGAGCAGCATCTGAACGCCACTCGCTCTCTGCCACAGTCTTTGTGGTGCTCCCTGGTTGCAGGTGGCTGCCACTGCAGGCTATGCGGATACACCACTCCGCTGAGAGCTAACTTCTCCTTGCACTGCCAGACTGACAGACACCGTATACGGTACCAGCTTGCTGCTCACCTGCAGGAGGGTGGAGACAGGGGTCAGGAGGGTGAGGCCCTTATTGCTAAGGGCAATCCTGTCCAGCTGAGGTGCAACCTATGTGACTGTGTGACCAGCAGTTTGGAGAAGTTACGAGGTCATTCCCTCGGTTCACACCACAAGGCCAGCGTCCGAGTTTACCGAGTCAGTACATCTTTTTGTCTTAAGCACCAACATATATTTGTATGAAAAATCTATATCTACCTATTTATATCTGTATCTAGGATTTCATGATAATCACACTTACGACATTTATCAAATGTTTTCCTTTCTTCCTTATTATTTCAGTTTCTGCAGCAGTATGATGGTGAGGTTGATGGTGGTTCGTGGCTGTTCCATTGCCTCCTATGCAACCACTCTTCCTCTTCTAAACTCCAAGTACTGAAACACAGTCAAACCGCAACACATCAACAGAGGGAAGGGCTACTACAGCTGCAGCCCATGGGCGGTGAGGAGCTGGCAGCCATTTTTACCATCAGGAAAATCCCTGATGGTGACCAAGGTAAGAATATGAGCTTTGTGGATGTAATTTCATGTGTGGGCTGCATCAGCGAGAAAAGCAGAGATTGAGATAAAAAGAGTGAGAAAAAGAGCTATGGCTGTTGCTGAGATATTGATCAAGTAAATTGATTAGTCAATACACATCCTTGTTATATCCCCAATAACCCCTGACAACAGCTAACTAGCACCTGCTAATCAATGGACCAATATGCTCTAGACATGAATCAGAGAGGTGGAGGCTCGTAGATGTCTGCAACTTGTTCAAGATGAAACAATTAATTGACAAGTCATCACTTTAATTGTGGATGTAGGGTAACCCGTGATTCGTCTCTGTGCTGATTGAGACTTATTGAGGTGAATTCATGTGCTGTAAGACCATATTATGTTTACTCCACCATGAAGAGAATCTAATGGAGAATCAATGATTAATCAATAGTTTATGGATGCACACAAGATGAATTAAGTGTGGCCCAAAGACAGGTTTATTTTAAGGATGCTGTCTGGAGAATAATATAAACTACAATTAGCCTGAGAGTTTGAAAGAACATATTATATACAGCACAAGGTTTGTGTAACAATGATTTGTCTTGTCCCAGGAGAGTTCAGCGAGGATATTGAAACTTCCAGTGAGACCACCACTGGTCCTTTGGACACAACCAAAGACAAATGTATCTTGATTTCCGAGGAGACAGGTACGGATGTTTCTTCATGAATTAAAATTACACTTTTAAATCCCAGCATTTTACCAGACCCCATACAATTATAGTATATTGATAGATGGCATAAACAGTTTATAACATTCTGCTAACATGTTCATAATTTCTATTTAGTTAAAGTAGAAAATAAAGAGGAGGAAAGAGAACAGAGGGATTCATTTCCCTCAGTCAAGCGCTCATCCTCTGGACACGAGGAATTGGAAATTCCCATCTCAACCAAACGCCCCAGACTACACCAGCAAAATGAGAACCAGCAGGTGAGAAATTTAAATGTAACATAAATCACAATAAATGCAGTTTGAAATCTTTGTACTGCCACAAAACACTGCACATAAATGCTCTCCTGGAGCCTTTTAATTCAACGCTTTAACCGTTTTTTGTCTCCTCTCTCTAAGACTGTCCAGTGCCCATTGTGCCAGGTTAACCTCCAATACAAACACCTTCAACAGCATCTCACACGTGTTCACAGTGTGGCCGAGGACTGTGTAGACAAGCTCATCAGCACAGTAAGTGTATGCAAGCAAGTGTATATGCAAGTGTGTATTTGTTGTATTTGCGTAAGTCAGGAAGAAGAAAATGAGAAGGCAAAGCAGTGGGGGATGGGGTAGAGTGAAATGTAGGGAGACAATTCCATTAAGAAAGCACCAGAGAGAAAGGCAGCGCTTTTTTTAATGCATGTTTAAGTAGCTCCCCGCTATCATCTTTGATGCAGCCGTGCATTCTGTGTGTATGTGTATGTGTGTCTTTTAGAGTGGAGGAGAGAGGTTTTGACTGAGTGAGTGAGGGAAAAGCCAGTCTTTCTATAATGCATGTTTAAGTAGCCCTCTATTACCAGAAGTGCAGTCAAGCTAAAAAGGGGCCCCCATGCTTTTTACTGTGTCTCTCCAACTAACAAAGACTGGTCATCTATCCACATCACCATCCTCCATCTCCCTGGCCCGTATGCTAAGTGGCCTTTGTCTCATGCGCTCTTCGCCTCCACTTGACTGACTGCTTTTCACCCTTTCCTCCCTCTGCTGTCCCTTTCTCCCCCCTCAAACTACTCCTATCATTTCTATTCAGCAATCTCTGTTCCTGCCCCTCCCTTCTGTCTCCCAAGCTCTCTCCCAATTTCTTATGCATTACCCCTCCCTTATCCAGTCTCTCTCTCCAAATCAGTTTTTTGTTCATTGCCCCACACTTCCTCACTCGTTTTCCCTGCTCCCTCTCTTTTTCATATTCTCTAACCCTCACCCCTTCCAATCAGTGTCCTCCCTCCTTCCCCCTTACCCCTCCCTCACTCTCTCTGATAGTAATTGAGGTTCATTAATTCAGACTGAGGTGATGATGGCCATTATGTACCTTGCTTTCCAATTACGCTCTCTAGATTAAGCCTGACCTTCAGTTTTCTCTGCAGTGTGTGTGTGTGTGTGTGTGTGGTTGTTCTTCTCTCTCTCTTATGAAGCTGTTATTCAGAGAAAACTCTTGTCATGTAAATCTCATCTTTAGCTGTCCGTTCTTTCCTTAGGGTAGCTAGCTGTTCGCATAGATATAGTATTTGGTCTCTGTGCTTGAAGCTGTGAAGATGGAGGTTTTTTTATATGAAGAATGAATTTGAATAAATTCGTTATTCAGTTCAGTAAAGTTTTATTAAACCCTTGGGGCACGTTGAAGGGTGCCGTAGGAGCTTAAGGGCAGAACCTGCATATCTCGACCATATACACTTATTTCTACATTGATGTGCCCTCCTGTATACCCTGCTGTGCAGGCAGGTGCAAGATTTAAAGATACACCTAAAATTCACACTTGAATGTTGATTGATATTAGGACAGGGTGCGCAGACACTCCATGTTTATACATCTTGATCTTTGGTTGCTATTATGATGTGCAATTAAACATGTTTAATTAACAATGTTGTATTGAGATAATATAAATATAGCGACTTTTTCTTTGAATTTGAACTGGTAAAACAACACTAAAGGTAACTTTTAATCAAAATAAAAAAAGACAAGGCTGAAAAAGTTTGTTTTCCCCTTACAGGTCACACCAGTAATGGAACAACTGCCACCTCCGCTGCAGACAGAACCACAACCAGAGTTGTGCGCAGATGAAAGTGTGACAAATACACCCCCCAAAATTAACAATGCAATTTGTTCCATTACTGCTAATACCATAGACCCAGTTGATTCACAGGAAGACAAAGGTTGGTAAAATTGCCTGATCATATTAACCCTAGTTTAGATAATAATGAATGAATAATAAATATCAAGCTTGTTTTGGTAATTAATTCAATACACATTGTCTTGTTAGCCATCCATTTTTCAACTAATAAAGTAATTTTAACTCGTGACTGCTTTCCTGTATTTGCAGGAATTTCAGTTGAAAATGGAACTTTAGTTGAAAATGCTGAAGAAGAAGTAGCCACACCCAAAGATGTCACAGCTCTACTCACCCCACCCCTTGAAGACAACACCACTCACCATTCTAATGGCAGACTGGCTCCTCAGTCCCCATCTCAGTTCCCCCCTTCTTCTCCACCCAGCTCCCCAGCCAGCGACCCCCCTCCCCTTTCTGATCGCCATGGTTACCGTTTTCGTTGCAGCAGGTGCAGCCTGGCGTTCCCCACTCAGGAGAAGCTCCAGCTGCACTGGCAGTACCATGCCATGAGGGCGGCGACAGAGTGCCCCATCTGTTCAAGACAATGCCGCAGTCAGGAGGCTCTGCAGAGACACATGCAGAACACACACTCACAGCTGGACAACACACAGGGGCAGAATACACTCCCAACGCCTCATACTACACAGTTCATGGAGATTAACAAGAGTTCATTTCAACAAGATTTAAGTTTATCACCTCAAGTGGGTCAAGAAGCAGGAGAGGCTGAAGATGAGGACATAGAGGAGGAGGAAGCAGTTGACATGAATAGAAAGGAGGAAACAAAAGAAGGAGTTGAATTTGAGGAGAAGGATATGATTGATGAAATTGATGGCAGTGAGGAGGAATTAAATGAGCTAGAAAAGGGGTTACATGGTGAGATCAGATCAGAACCTAGTTCCAGCTCTCCTGTCAAAAGGTGCTCAAACCCCACAATGGACCGATACCTTGATCCAACCAGGCCCTATAAATGCACAATATGCTCTGAATCTTTTACCCAGAAAACAATTCTTCTGGTCCACTATAACTCTGTGTCTCATCTTCATCGGGCCAGACGAGCCCTACAGGACTCTGGCACATGTGTTACAGCCCCTGAGGCTCCGCGTGGCCCAGATCCTAGGCCCTACCGCTGCCGATTGTGTGGAGTGGGCTACAGCCAGAGCTCCACATTGGACATACATCTTCGCTCTGTCCTACATCAGACCAGAGCTCGTGCTGCCCAGAATTCAGCACCACAGACCCCAGCAGCTAGTGTAGCTGCTCCTGTGTCAGTCTCCACTACTGCTACTCAGGCTGCTACCACCAGAGAAGACAAAACTTCCAAGTGTTTTACCAAGAGGCCAAATGTAGTTAGCAGTTCAACCTCCTCGCTATTCCCGGGTGTACCAGCTAAGGCCCAGTCAACCCTCCATAACCCAAGTGACAACCAGCAGGTTAAAAAGAGAGTGGCAGAGCTTCTGGCATCTAGAAACCAGCTTATGCTAATACAACAGCAACAATTAGCTCAGGCACAGGCCCAAGCTCAGTTACAACAACAAACAGCCCTTCTCCAGTCACATTTATTACAGCACCTTCCCTTAGGGCCAGAGAATCTCCTCAAACAGCACTTTTCCCTGACGGCAGACAACTTACTCAATCTGCAGCAGCAACTTCTTCTTCCCTTTTACTTGTCAGGAGACATGAAGCTTAACTCAGAGATAGCTGTTAAGAACCCAGAACTTAGTCAGTTAGTATCTGACAATTCCATCCCAAATTATCAAGTTGAGCCCGAAGCTAAGGGGGAGTTTCAGCCCAAAATAAATGAGAAACAAATACAGAGGCAACATTTAAACCCAGTTTTTAGTCAACCTAAGGATCCTGTGCATCGTGAAGCCATTGTAGAAGCAGGCTACTGTGGGTCCTCTGTAAACAAGACAGAAACACAACCCGGCAATTCCAGCCTTGACGAAGGAAAAGAAGAAATGCCTGTTCCTACTGTTGAAAATGTGGGTCAGAAGAGGGAAACAGATCCTTCACCATGTAATGTTCTTGGACTGCAATGCCCCCCTCCTAGAATTCCTTATGCCTCAGTAAATGGGGAGCCTCTTAGAGCACTGCTGCAAAGTTATGGCTTTGAGTTGGCACTGCAATATATACAAAGTAGACACAGAAACCAGCAGCAGATATCAACTCATGTGATACCAGATAAACAGGAGTACTCTGATAACAAAGAGATAGGGGTGTTGTCAGAGGAGAAAAGAGAAACGTTTTTTGTATTACAAGATGTAAGGCTGGAAGGCTGTAACAATGATAAGGAAGGAGTAGAAGTCAATGGAGGGATTGAAGACTTGCCACAAGATGAAGGGCAGAAAAAAGAAGCAGAACCTGGAAAAAAAGAGAAAGTATGCTGTGGAAGAGGAAAGAAGTGCAGAGACTGTGGCAAGTTTTTTTCAGATGCCTTGATCTTGAAAAGTCACCAAGAGTACATTCACAGGTCTCTGTTTCCAACAGCTGCATTGGAGAGGTTTTCCAGAGAATACCGGCTGCAGTATGACCAGATGTACCCCCTCCCACAACCTACATCTGGAGAAGATTTATCTACTTGTTCCCAAGCTGCAGTTCAAGCTCCATCCTCAGAATCCGAAACTGCAATAGAAACAGTTAGGCCTCAAGTTCAAACACTTGAACCCTCAGTTTCAGATCTCACACCAGCTTCAGACCCATCATCAGCTGCCCGTCCTCCTTCTTCTCCAGTACATTCACAACCTCAAGATTTCTCACAAGAGGCGCTCAACCCAAGCACATCTGCCACAGTTACTTCTCATACCACATCCCAGGCTACCTCCATACCTCTTTCATTACCAATGCTTCCTCTTCCCTTGCCTCAACTCCCTATGCCTCCACTGACATTGCCTAAACTTCCCCTACCCCCTATTCCTTTTCCAATGGAGCTACCTCTCCTCTCTCCAGCTGTAATGCAGTCAGTAGCTCTCCAGTCTAAATCTTGGTTAGACTCAAATGTGAATCCTGAGTTGGCAAAACTCTACCAATCTCAACTGAACCCAGCACTGCTAGGTCAACAGTCACAGCTTAATCCAGCTTTGCTCGCCCAGCAACCTCAGCTGAGTCCAGTTTTGCAAATTCAGCCCCCACAGCTCAATCCTGTGCTGCTTGGTCAAAAATCCCAACCAAACCCTATCCAAACAGGTCAACAACCCCAAGTGAGCCCAACAATACTTGAGGGGGGTAAGAGAACCCGAACCCGAATCTCTGAGGAGCAGTTAACTGTTCTGAGGAAACACTTTGACATTAACAGCCTCCCCAGTGACGAAGAGATCAACAAGATGTCTGCTTTGGCTGGTCTGCCTCACAAAGTCATCAAACACTGGTTCCGCAACACCCTATTTAAAGAGCGCCAGCGAGACAAGGATTCTCCTTATAATTTTAATAATCCCCCAACCATTGCCCTGGAGGAGACCAGGAAAGAAATGGCAGAATCCCAGCCTTTGTCACTTTCCCCATGTTCACTGTCCCCAGGCCTTACAGCCAACATTTCCCCACAGCCTCAGACAACTGACATCCAGAGAGCAGAGCCCCATAGGGGAAGACGCTCTTCCCGTACCCGCTTTTCAGAACAACAACTGGAGACCCTGCAAGGGGTGTTTGAGGCCACACCCTACCCCAGAGAGGAAGAATATGACAGGTTGTCTGCCCTATTGTCTCTTCCTAACAGAATCATTGTTGTATGGTTCCAAAATGCTAGACAGAGAGCCCGCAAAAATCAAGACCGTGGGAATGATGATGGATCAGAAGGGAAGAACCAGCATGACAACATTCACAGACAGAGAAATGGTAGACACAAGAATGAAGATTATGATAATGATGATAACAGCTGTGGTGATGGACAACATAGTGAATTTCAAAATGAAAACTCCATGGATCTGACGTATGAGTATTACACCCACCCAGATTCACCTTTTGTTGATTCAGCCTCTTCCTGCCCAGAGAGTGAGCATCCAACAGCCAAAGGTGAATCAACACCTGTTACTGGCAACCAAGAAGATAAAATAGTTCCTCATCTTGAAAACACCAACACAGATTTTGTTACAACTCAAAGTGGCATTACAGATGCAGATATTAAGCATAAGGACATTGTTCTGGCTATAAAACCAGAATCCTCTCCAAAACCTGAGCCCAACCTGCAGCCCGAAAGTACTGCAGAAAGCCCTGCTCCTGGCTCCTCCTCCTCTTCACAAAAAAATGAATCCACCATCCTCTCCACGGTTCATTCCAGCCAAGGGCTGATACACAGCCCCCTTTCTGATCAAGCTGCTGATACATCAAGCCTCCCTGCTCCTCCAGAGCCAGAAAAAAGCCGGAAGCTGCCTGATTCTAACTCTGGCTTATCCACAGAAGTTCAGCCAAAAATACAGCTTCAACCCCAAACCCCGGCTCAGTTTCAGTGCACTCTTTGCCCAATGTCATTGCCATCATTCCAGTTGTGGCAGGAGCATCAGACTAGGCACCTCCTGGCAGCTCAGTCCCAGGTTCAATTTCTCCACTCTGGCTTCCCAGAACGATCCATGCCATATATGATGCTTCACCCCAACCACACCCTGATGGCAAGCCAAATGCTTTCAGGTGCTATGTCTCAAATGCACCCTAACCCAACACATCCTATGATGTCACACTTAAACAGCATACAATTTAAAAACACGCTCTCTGAACACTCAAGTACCTCCCTCACCAGTCTCTCTCAATCTTCCCTGACTACCATAAAGCAGAATTCAAAAATTATATCTGAGAACAGTTTTGAAGGCCAAAGGAGTAGTAGAGAAATTGATGAAGAACAACGAAGGGATAAGCGCCAGAGAACCACGATCACCCCAGAGCAGCTTGAAGTGTTGTATCAGCGCTACAGCATGGACTCCAACCCCACCAGAGGAGTCCTGGAAAGCATTGCACGGGATGTAGGCCTCACAAGACGTGTGGTTCAGGTACTTTATGAATGTTTATTGCATATAAATGTATTTTTGAAAGAGTTGTACTGAAATCAATACATAGAAACAAACTAATGCTTTAATGTAATTTTAAAACATACTGATATTTCATCTACAGGTTTGGTTTCAGAATACACGTGCCAGAGAGAGAAAAGGACAGTTTCGTTCACTTGGGCCAGGATCCAATTTCAGCTTGGGTTTCAACCACCTGCGCTGCCCATTTTGCAGGGCTCTGTTTAAGGTTAAGAGTGCTCTGGATGCCCATATGAGGTCACGCCACTGGACTGAGGCTGAAAGAGCAGGCTATAACTTATCAATGAGTAATGGATCTAATGGGCAGATTGGGATGGCTTCTGTCATGGACAGACCTGGCCCCTCTGTCTCCTTTTACCCAAACCATGGCATTACCATAAGCAACAACCAATTAACTGTGAAGCCATCTATGACCTCCTTGTCTTCAACCACTGATTTAAAAAACCCAGAGGAGGAGGATGATTATGAAGAAGATGAAGAAGAGTACCCATGTGAAGAGGGTTCCAGTTTGGCTGACCAAGGTTCTCCTAGTCCTGAGGGATCTGGGGGTCCTGGTGCAGAATGGGGTGAAACACAAACTCTGCAGCAGCAGAACCATCTCCAGCAGCGCCAAAGGACACAGATGAGCCACTACCAGGTAATGCAGCTTAGAGACTTCTACAGGAGCCACCGCAACCCCAATCGACATGAGTGTGAGGCACTTGGCCAGGAGTTGGGACTACCTCACCGTGTGGTACAGGTAAATGTTCTAAATATTATATAATAATAATAAAAATAAAATACAGTTTGATGCATTTTTTATTTAAAAAAAAGTTTTAGAACAACTGAGTCTTAAACAGATAATGACCCCTTTAAAAATGTATATTTTGCAGGTGTGGTTCCAGAATGCCAGAGCCAAGGAGAAGAGAGCCAGGAGCCTGAGCTCTGATGCTGCAGAGAGAGAGCAGGCTGAGCTGTCCGCAGGGGCAGTGGAGAGAGATAGAGCTTAGAGAGGCAGACTACGATTCCTTCTCACACACCCTCCTTGAAACCTCTCCTGCACCTGTTATACATGTCAACCTCTACACATATTCCCTGCCCACTTTGCTGCCAAATCTGTCACCTGAACACCCCAAAGATGCAGAGCCTTCTTGGCCCAAAGAACAACTCTCAACTTTTAGTAGGAGAGAGCCCAAACCAAGTCCTCTCAACAACAGCTTTCCTCTTTTCATTCTCCTCCAAAACTTTTCCTGGTCTGAACTCTCTTGTCAAAAAAGAGCCCGTCAGACACCTTACTACAACCAAACACCACCTTGTTAAACCAACCAGATGCCACAGAGGCCAAAGAGCATTCTCCAAGTATGTGACCTCACTGCCCAGCTAGACCTGCAGTCTACCTCTCAGTCTGCATGACAGACTCACAGTGGGCCCTCCAACTGACAGTGCTAGATGACTAGCTGTGTAGCATGTAGTGTCAGTCTGTAAGAGGCTGGAAAAGAAATTGTCAAAGAGATTTAGTGTAAATAGAAGGCTCCAAAAGATAAACTTGAAGAAAAACAAAGCTGTTAACAGTGACAGAAGATACAAAAAAACTGAAAAATATCCTTGAAATAGATGGAGGTATTTGCATAGAGCTTTTGTAAAGACTGACTCAGATTCCAAAGCTCGTAACCAAAATTTTACGTCTGTGGATTTACTTTTAATATGTTTGTTTTCAATAACAAACTGCTGACAGAGCTGACGTCTGTATGGTGAATGGGGGAGATCTGCAGCTACCATATGGTAAGCCGAGTACCAAAAGACTGACACGGTGCTTGAATGCAGCTTCAATCCTCCACAAGCCAATGATGAGTCTTCTGTTGTACATGTACACCTTCTATGTTTCTTTAGTGAATAACAGCCCAAATAGCACAGAACGAAAAAAGGCCAGTTTGTCCTGAAAGGGGCCAACTATTTTTTATAGCACTCAACCATTATACTGTTTATGAAAACTTTAACCAAACTCAAATTGACATTGTGTGTGTTTAGTAATAGTTTCTTGATATAAATCTTATGAATTGAGATGAATTGTCTTGCTTCGATATAATAGTGTCATGATTATGAAAAGATTATGACAGCTTTGATGTGTTCAGGCAAGGTGACTTACTGCCTTTCTGTTCTATTTGAATATACCAATGGCTGACCAATGTTATGTGATTAATGTAAAGCTTTCTATGCTCAGGTTTACAGCTCAACATGGCTTCACTTCTAATGTGATCTTAATACGGAACTTGTCTGTTTTTTTAAAAACAGAAGAGTCACGGTTTAAAATTCGACTAAGTATTACAAGATACAGTATCTACAAAAACATCTCTGTATTGCAAAGATCTGAGCTTTTCACCTCTGAGTAATAGATTGTTACAAAAACCTTATTGAAACTAAAGTGTTTAATAGTGTGAGGGGTAAATGTACAGTATTTAGCTTTTGTATGGTTGACTCAAGACTTCATTGGATGATTGAGACATAGCTCCCTTTTCCATTTACAGATAGGGAGCTACTGCGCAAAGAAAAACTTTGGATGTTACTGATGTTATTTTTGTACACTTAATTTATTTTCCCTCTTTCTTCCTCCCTACCTGCTTCCTTCTTTTTGTCTTGTGTTATTTTACAACCAGTTCTTATTCTTACTGTAATAATGATAATATAACAATAATAGCTAAACAATAATTAATGCTTTAAGACATAAATCCAAAGACGTGATAATACTTTAACCATATGACCTACAAAAATAAGCGCTACTGTTTACTTGACGATGTATTGCTGTTTTTAAAGAAGGAAGGAGTCCCTATATTTAAGCTACTGTTTTCTGCCTCTCATAAGCACACTGGAGACTGTAACCAAAACCCCAAACTAGAGCCATGGCAGTCTGTAATATAGCGGTTAAAGAGTTTTACTTCTCTTAAGAAATGTTGCAGTTTATTTTTCTTTCTTTTTTACCATAGTGTTAAACTTCAGCCCTTAAGGATGTCCAGTTTGCTGCTAATGTACTGTAGTTTCTAACGATACTGTAGAAAGATGCATGCTCTGATCGCTTTATCAATAGGCTTTAATGACTACAAACTGTAATGATACCTGTGATGCTGTTGATAAACTGCTCCTCTGTTATTCTGTTGAAAACATGTGGACATGTGGGGCTCAATTCCATCAGGTTTGTTTTTCAGTATCATATTAATTAACCCCATTTAGAGAATTGAAAGGCATTCATAAAACCAGAATTATTTTTTCTAGCTTACACAGAAACCTGCTTGGGGTGTTTACTTCTGAAAGTACTTACAGAGATACTGCAAAGCGTTTTGAAGGAGTTAAGACCCCCAAACCCTCAACTGGTGTGTTGTTAGTCTTCTGTGTTGCAATGTCTCTAGTCGATATGTCTAGCTATTACAACTTAGCTGAACTCTAACATCACAACCTACTTTTTAAAGGATGTGTACTTACTAAAGTTTTGTTCTTAAACCAATGTTTACGACAATACCAATGAGCTTTCTTCTGTACAGAAATGTGCATTCCAAATACCACAAGGCAGTTTTTGTATACAGATTATGTTGAATTTCATTTCTCTCGTATTTTCTTGCTCTTAGTGACTGTAATATGTACATATTGAGGTCCTCTATGGTGAAGGGACTCTGTTATCTTTACTGTAGGTAAAACTATTCTTTTTCCTTTTTCCTGGATATATTGTTGCCATAGTGATGACCAAAAAGATACCTGTGATGTGCACCTGTCCTTATGTCCTGCTCCAGTGGTGTAGTGTGTCTCTATACTCTCCCTTTCCCCAGGTCTCCCCTCTGTGTGTGTTTCTCTTCCCTTTCTTTCCCATACTCCACTGAGCTAAATAAAGTCTGCTTTGGTGCATGTTCTGGTCTCATCCCTTTGGTCTAAATGAGAACTGAGAAGCCATTTTGTGAATGTTGTGGTATGTGCGGGTGTTCGCGTGTTCTAGGTTGAAGGTGCGATGGTGGGTTTGTCTTGCTGGAAGGTTTTTGATGTGCAACTGTGTGTGTGTGTGTGTGTGTGTGTGTGTGTGTGTGTGTGTGTGTCTGTGTGTGTGTGTGTGTGTAACAGAAATGTGTGCAAGGCGTTTGGTGAATAGAGCCATGACCTCTGGGGTCACTTCATTAATTACATCTCTGACATTCAGCCAGATGAGTTTCCTTTGTGACTAAATGATATGATGAATATTAACGACCTTGGATGAATTACACTGCTGCTTCTGCTGCTGCTTCTGATGATAATGTGTTTTACGACTCTGAGAGAGAGGGGACCAAAATTGCAAACTACAGCACATTTAGGATACACAGATTTTCATATGCAACGTTTCAAAGACCACGACATAGGTTGGTGAAGAAGATTTTATTATATTGTTCTGTTTGTTTTTTTGTTCATGTTGTGACGGTGAGACAAAGTCCTAGATAGGAAAAACTGCAGTACAAAAATGTGTTGCTCATTCAGAGTGTAAAGCGCAAACATTAACAGTACCTGCCACTTGTTCTCTACCACTAAGCCATCCTGAAAACCCTTACAAATAAATGTACCAACAGATGAAACATATTTGGGAAACAGGTCTGATTGGGGTTGTAGAAACAGACAAATAGATACATGGGGAGAACACTAGCAAAATAAACACAGAAGCTGCTTGAGATAGCTTTGCAGCTGATGATAGCCATCTTAGAAAGTCATCCTGATAAAGTGATCCCCCACCATTTCTCCTTCTCCCTGTCCTCCCCCTCTTAATCAAATGAGTACTGTGCAGCTGGTGGGGTTGCGGCAAAAAGGGGTACGAGTGTGTGCGCAGTGGAGTTGGAGGGGGGGCTTTGAGGGATGGCGTGAAATTATTGCCTGCTGGTGTATATGTGTCGCTGGGGGTAGTAGGGTAGAGGGTTGGGTTGGGGTGGGGGGGTGTAATGTCATTGCCTGCTGGTGTATCTGTAGTGGGGGCTCATTTAGATTTAGATTGGTTATGTGAGGAGAGAACTGAAAGGCCAGCTCATGTTTATGCATGAATCCCAAAGCATGCTGCTGTGGTGGAGCCCCGAGTTAAAGAGACAGAACTGGAATACATTCACACCTTTAGACACAGCTCAGCTTCTTTGGATAAAGCTTCAGTGGACGATGTGCCATCAGATACATTTCAATCACTGTGTGGGTGAAGCCAGATTGTGGCATTGTCTGGATGCAATCTGATTACAAAACAAGCCCAACGAATATCACACTGCATCATTTAAACAAAAAATCTTAAAAGCACAATCCATGTGCTTTTAAGATTTTGTCCTAAATATTGGCCTTGTATCCTCTAGCTAGCTTATACAGAGCCACAAACAGTTCATGGATGCTCCCCACATTAAACTCACTCGAACCCGGAGAGTAATCAGTAAATGTCTTTGAAGGAGAGTTTGTTCAGCACTTCATCAGGTATAAAGTGGTTTTTATTTGGAAATGTGGTCCCTATCCATCTTTTAAATGACTTTTTAATGGTCGTCACACCATCCTAATCAATCATTTAGCAGAGCTAGCCTGCAAGCGCAAATACACTCTATTTATAATTCTAACATTCTGCTGCAAAAAATGACACTCTGTACCTTCTTAGGACCATACAAGAGTGAAATTGTCTTTCTAATTTTGTGGACATGTTGGAAAAACTTTCCTTACTGACCTACAGCATCCAAGTGAAAAATGACAGGGCTTAATCTATCTTCACATTATACGTACTCTTTGTAGACTTTCATAAAAAGGATGGATAGGTTACCTTTATGAAAGTGTTTTTTTTCTCCTTCATTTTTTGGTGTACCCTTATTCAGGCCTACACATTTTAAGCTGACCCCTCACCATCCCCCCTTCACGCGGGCACACCCCTGCTGGCCCCTTGTCAGTACTTTACATCTATAATGAGATACAAATACGCATCAGCAGGACAGTGTCTACGCCACGCGTCACTGTGTGAATATTACTCACACTTATTAGCTGGATTATGTTAATCTTTACACTCTCTGCTCACAGACAACAGACTCCCCATGATATGGGGGTGGTCACGGCAGTAAGCGTGTGTTATCGTGTGTGTATGTGTATGGCTGTGTGTGTGTGCGTTGAAGTGATTGCCATGTTGTCAAACTGATCTGCATGTGAAAGGGCGGTCTAATTACATCACTTATGCAAATGAGAATTGCACGTATGCATGCACATACAGCCACACACCACTGACAGCTTACCACTAAGGTCAAAAAGACAGAGCGAGCTGTCCTCTTATTGACTAACATGGGCTGGCATCACCACCTGTCAGAGATGGACATGTCTTGACACGATACGTAGAAGTCACGATGAATGTTTTGATACACTCCTTCATACAAATTAGAAAGAAAAAGAGAGGATGGGTCAAGCTCCTAGTAGACTAAAGCACTTAGACTGTTATTGGAAAGTGTCCCACCACATATCCACTGATTAGTCTTTTTCTGACTGAAACATTGATAGTATCCCTGTTCGAATGACTGATTGAGTCTGACACATTTTAATTACGCCCAAATTAAATGAATCGGCTGGCGGACTATAAAACATTGCTGTTTAATAACGGGACCCTCCATTTGCCTTTTTTTCCCTGCTTCAACCAATCCCATTTTGGCCGCCTGCACCAAATAACCTCTCTCCATTTAATGATATGCAAATGAATTTTCATGAACCCCATGATCCCATGCGATGATTAAACTGAGATGACATTAGCTGCCATGCTGCTGCCACTGTTAGGGTTTCTGTCTACCTCCTTTCTCTCTCCCTATCTCTACCATCTTTCTTACTATCCACAACAACAGCCAACTGGCGATATTAAGGGGTTTATTGTCACCATTCCCTTATGAATTTGCTTTGTAAGATGACATTCTGCGTATTCAGTGTTATTTCAGATACGTTTTTCCAGTAGCAACAGAAATGGAGCAGCGGTGGCACATAGAGCGATGTTGGATCACACTCCAAATCTGGTTGTGATACACCAGACAGACATGTTACAAAAATATATTTAAAAAGATGGTAACACAATAATATCATATAGGTGATATGGTAACCTTCCACATATCTTCATTTTCCACATCCAGTCCTCCCCTCCCACCGTTCCGTTTCAGTCTGGATCCCGCTCCACCTCTTCTGTCGTTTATTGTACTCCATTTGCATAATGAAGCCCAGGCTTAATTAAGATCCCACTGGAGTCTGGAGCCAAGGATGAAGGAAAGAAGGATGAGGAGGAGGGGAGGGAGATCCAGCGTTCCTTAGCTTATCCGCACGTGTCCAAATAGGAGGCACAATTTAAGGGGGGAGAAAAGCGTTGACGAGCGATTAAATCGCTAATTATGATAGGCTGTTAGAATTAGTGTGTGGCTGTTAATTAGCTGCAGATGAGATGCCCAGACAGTTGCCCGCCCCTGACGACTGCAACACCCTCCTTGACTTGCAATAGAGAAACACGGTTTGACACCCCAGCAATGATGCCAACACAACACATCCCTCTGTTTGAGGGGATATCCCTTTAAGAACATCCCAGGTGTGCATGTGCAGGAAAGAGGCTCTTCATCATCCTTGTCCACCCACTCCCACTGTTCTTCGTTAAGCACAAAATTGCTCCTTTTTTTCTTTTCTTTATCCTCATTCATTTAGCTCATTCCCCCATTCTCTTCTTTGCAAGGAATGGTACGATCCCTTCTCTATTTTTTAAAGGGCAGCAGCTTCCATCCAGTGGAGCAGTTAGCACTGTAGTTTGTATTAAGAAAATAGGTTTTATGTCAAACTCCTAACGCAGTTGCATTTCTGATTTCTGGTTCCAACCTTTTGCTTAATTTTTTGTGTCCGCATTAACTGCGCTTTTGCACAGCTTATGGTGGCGCTCGCATATGCCTCCTTGTTTGTGTTTGGCATGGTGCCATCTCCGTTTCTGGTATCTCCCTGGAGGGGGTGACATCGCCAAAACATTTAAGGTATCTTCTGCTCATCATATGGAGGATTCTGTTTGCAAATTTGTGTTATGTTTGCTTGGCAGTGTGCCATCTTTCTTCCTGTGCCCTCGCCACCCCTGAAAAGATGCCAACACAGAATCGCTGGCAACCGTCGCCTTGGCACCTCATTTTGGCTTTGTCCAAGCAAACAAACAGCGATTAGCGGCAAATCCTCAGCGGTGATTCTCCTTGTCTTTGACTTCAACAGTTCTCCGCCGAACACTTGGATTGCTTCGGGTATGACCCAGCTGCAGGCTGGCACGGTGCCCGCTGGCTGGTGTGCAGGCGCTGGCATAGAGAGAAAAAAGTCGGGAAAGGATGGATCGCAAAATGTTCTACCTCGTTGATCATTAACACCGGAATAACACCTTACGATTTCGTAAAACCATCCATTTTGCTGTTCAACATTCTTCTATGCTTCTCTTCATCCATTTACATCTGAGTCATCCTCTGTCTGCTGGAATCTTGCGCTCCTCTAAACATAGCTGCTTTCCTCTGGTATTGTCTATATCTTCTTCCTTAGCCCGCTCCGTTAGTTTCGCCCCATTGTGCCCGTGCCAAGGTGGCACCATGGTAGTAGCATGGAGGTCTGTTTCTCTTCCATTCTTATTCTCTTCGCCCCTACACCCATGCCCATGCCCGCCCCCGCTCAAGTCCTGACTGGATGGCACTGTGCCAACCTGCCACCGCCATCGCTCTCATTTGTAGCTCATCCCTCTGTTGCCCTTCCCCCGTCTCTAGATTTCCATTCGTCTCTCTTCTCCTCATTTCATTCATCCATTTTCTGAATCATTTACCCACTCTGTGTGCTTTAAATGCATGCTTGATATATACACAATGCTACTTCATCGTCTAATATACATTTTCATTTCTTAAATACTTGCTGCAAAGCAGCTATCTTTGTTGTCATTTGGGGAGACTTTTTTGGCACCTGAAGGAATGCTGAAGTGATGGCCTTGAAGGTAATTACAGCAGCAGTATCTTATTCCACCGAGACAAGAGGAGAAAGACGAAGAAAGCCCTGAGTTTAGAGAATGGTTGTTTTGTTTTAATTAACTTTTACCAACCCCCATCACATGTGCCTCATCTGACATCTATAAGAGGTTCATGCAAGTTGCGATTGTTCACAAAAATACACTGAAACCATGCAAAAATGATTAATCTGATTATCAGTGAAATCAAGTGATACAATTGACCTCACCCACTTTACTCAAATGACCCTTGATCCCTTATTTCCAGCTCTTTTAAATCTCACATGCTAAACAAAAGCTGCCAGTGGTGGTGGAGGTATTAAGCAAACACGGTCATTAGTACACAAAACATAATGAATATGTAAATGATGTGTGTAATTTATGCATGCGCTGAGAGACTTGCACACTTTTTAGTCCTTTATTGTGTTCACTCTTTTTTTATCCCCTTTTCCTAAAAATTCACTCTTCACACCAATTCTCCTTTTTTTCTCTTATCATTGAATAAATGTGAGACTTATTGAGGTTTCACTGTTGTCTCTTACTGGTTCATTTTCTTTTTAAATCATTCTCCCTGCCTTTAACCAGCGTTTGTAGAGTCTGATAGTCTCTCAGACTTTCTTTCCCAGTTTGCTTCCTTCTGCACACAGCCTATCCTCTCCAAAAACAAACCCTGCAGTGACGCATTAAACCAACAACAGGGTGTTTGATCAAGGTCTTTCTTCCAGGAATATGAATACTGAATAATCTATCCGTTAAATCACATCCACACTTGACTGTGTTGTATTCACATTTTTTCCCTTTGTCCCTCTACAACTGTCGATCTCAATGTGTGGTCCAAACCTGTGTGGTAAATTGAAGCATGTCCTGATAGACGGTGAGTAGCCTTGCTCCTGTCTTGGATAAACACCTATGATACTCTGGCTCCCTTGGCAATCACCATAGCAACAAACCATGGTACCCACGTGAGTTGCATAATAAGATGTTCCCAAAGACCACAGACCATAAAGCGGCGACAAACTAGATACCCACAGCAATGAATGTGAATCAGAAAATACCCATCCAAATGTCTAACCTCACCTCTGAATCATTCCAGAACAATCTCTTCTATTTATCAACAGGCACCCCTAAGACACACATGCACCTTCTCTCTGTCTCTCCAGACCTTAACAGGTGCTGATGAGCCGCAGTCAATGATTGTAATGAGCTATCGATCACCGTGGGAAAACAGAGGGACAGAGAGGGGTGAGGAAGGCAGGGGGAATCAGAGGACACACACACACAAGCAGAAGGAGGTTGACTGCAAGGAAAAAGAGAAACCTTCAGATGAACTAAATGGAGACAAGTTGGCCAGGACAGAGTATCAATACTTGCTTTAATCAAGTCCTTATCTCCTTTTGTTCTGCTTAAAAAAGAATTTATGGGAAAGCGCTTTCTGTCAGTGCAGGTTGAAAAACTGTTCAATACTTGGTAGCTTCTGGACCATCTGAACTACTCATGATGACCATGCAGACATGCTTGTCATGACCAAGTCCAGATGCCAGCAGATGCCACTGACGCAGTATCTCTATTTTCCTGTCTTTTGTGCTGTGTGCACTGAGTGCAGGCAGACAGCTTTAGGGAAGGGGGAGGTGCGTTGTGTGTGTGTGTGTCGTGTGTGTTGGCTGGCGTTTCGGATAATGAAATGCAGCAGGGAACAAAGAGCTGGGGGCCCCTATTCTCTGTGCTGCAGCTTCATTTTCACTCCCGTCAGTCTATGATTCTTGCATACCCTCTTTCTTGCGTACGTGTGTGTTTGTGTTTGTATAAGGGGTTTGTTGTGCGTACCTGTGTCCCCTCCTCCTCCTCCTGTTAGTATTCTGCATGGCAGATCCCCCTAATGTAATAACTGTGTCTGCATGTCTAATTTACAGCAGGAGAGAGTAAATAGCCTGTGGTTAATTACAGTACGTGTATGTCTATGTATGTGTGTGTGTGTCTTTGCGTGTCTACATGCGCGTGGGTGTGTCAGAATGATTTATGAGTTGCAAATAGCTACACCAGTGGCCCGTTTCTCCTCACTTAGTTTTTAATCTGTCTTTCCATTAATTTTCCTAGAGACGTTATTATGGTTTTATAACAGTGTGCACGAGGATGCACATGTGAGTGCACGCATGTGTTAATGAGACAGAGGTGTGGACATTTTGTGAGAATCAAGGTTACTTGGGCACCAAAGCTGTACTCTGCTTTTCCCCATTTACAACTTCCCCATTTCCCTTACTTCCTGTCCCTTCTTCTCTTTTCCAGTGCTTCATTCACTCTCTTCATTGAGAGCCACAATGAACACAGATCTTTATTGACAGTACATGGTAGAACATGGAAACAGCAGGTCAATCCGTTTAGCCCAAGGGCCGATACACCAATTCACCAATTTGTCAGTGTTAGTTTGAGAGAGAAAAGCAGCTAATCTCTCCTCTCTGCTCTCTATTGATCACACACTTAGACTCCACTTCTCTGTCTAAACACTATTGATTCCCTCTCTCTCTCCATCTCTTTCTCTCTCTCTCTCTCTTTCTGTCCTGCTCTCGCCACATACCACAGCTCTTAACACATCTTCCCCTTTTACACTCCAACTACTTCTCAAATAATGCCAGAATGATTGACTCTCTAAGTCAATGTACACGAAGCCCATAGTCACATATTACACAACTACTTGAGAATATTTAGGCATGAGCAAAATATGACTTAGTTATATCAGCATTAAAGTTTGAAAAGTGAAGCTTATGAACTATATAAAGCATTTTAGAGTTGGGTCCACAAGTGCCACAAATGATTGTCCCTGCTGTGTGCATTAAAGCTTATGCATGGCATCATTTAATAAAAAAAAAAAAATCTATTAATTAGCTGGACCCACTGCACAGGTCCAGATCATGAATACATATTCTCTGCTGGGTGTACACAGTCTCCTGGCTTTGTTGTTCAGTCTCTACACCACAGGCTGCACTTGAAAAGGGCTGCATTCCTGTCAAGATGAAGGCTATGTAAAAATTAAAGAATGATTATCTTAAGAAAGATGTGCTCCCCCCAGCATTTTAACATCAATCCAAATTGTGCCAAGGATCCCTCTTTGATTGGATTTAGCTTGTGGGGACCCCTGTCATGAACATTTTTATTTGAGGTGTATGATATAAAAGGGGGTTATTTATTGTAGAGTGGAAGATGACACAGAGCGAACACAAGAGAGGGTTTAAACTTGTGACTTTAACACTACTACATTAATCACATATTTATTTATATGTCAAATTGAAAGAAGGGAATCCCAACTGTTACTCATGTGTTGAGAAAAGCCAGACAACCCTGGATCTCTGCCTTACATCTTGGGGCCTTACATATGGTAGCCTACCTCTTATTCATTAGACTGGTACACCACCTACTGGTGAAAATGTACCAATTTTAGACCGATAGCTTTGCAGGTTACAAAACACTAACACGTGTCTTGTGTAACTCAAAATCAGCTGTTGTTCTGTAACCAGTACTACTGAGGCTAGCTTCAGGACGGAGCGCATTCTCAGTTTTAAACTCACTAGACATGTTTTAAAGTTTCTGTATTTTTTCTAGCCGTGTACAGCTGTCTTATCCTATATCCTCACCTTTCACGCGAAGATGCCTCCTTCAGTGGGTCCTGACGAAGACGGTAAAGCTTTGGTTAGAAAGGTGTTAAGGGAAGTTCTTGTGGGTCGAGAGGATCCAGGGGGGCTTTTTTGCAAAGTGTCTGTCGGCCCTGGGGCACCAGGAGACCCGGTCACAGTTTCTGTCCATCATCCAGCCCCTCTCCACGGCCAACATCTCCCTGCACTCCATTCTCATCTCCATCTACAAGGAATACTTTTTAAAGGTTAGTGATAATCTGTTCAGTAACCTTTTAACTAAAACTCTGTAGCTTTTTTTATATATATATTACCTCGGTCGATGGTAAAGTGGTCCAAAGTTAAGTTGTATTTTTAAGAAAACATTTCGGAAAATGGCTTATTCTGTTCAATAGAAAAATAAAAACACAAAAAACAACGAGAAGAAGTCAGAGCAGATGCAAAGTTGTATCTAAAGTGGTCTCATGTGTCCTACCTGTTTATGTGGCTCAGTTAGGCAAAAGACGAAATCACTCAAAGTTGTGACCCAACATGTTGGCAACGATTAAAGTTCTTGTAACGTGTTAGCAGAAACAATGTACCTTAGCGTTGACATTTAAAGATGTGAATATAGGCATATTTGTTGTTAACTTTTCAGTATAATGGCTAAAGCAACTTACAGTGGCATTTAGCTTGTTTTTGTCCACCAGCCCCTCAGAAAAATACTCTTGGCAAGGCCTGTTAAAGTGTCTGCCCCTGGCTCTTCTTTACTGTACCCTGCTATCAAATAAATGACTGGTAGCCTAATGCTAGCTTGTGTTAGCTAGTGTAGTTAGTTATGTGGTTTTAGCCGAATATCGTGGTGGTCCAGATTTCGTCGAGAAACAATTGAATGTCCAGTAAGAACAGAAAAAACTGATACAAGTACCCCAATTAAAATAACTAAAAAACAATAAAAGGCTTAGCTTACCTGAGTGATTTCATTATATTTGAGCCAAAGGGCAATTGAAACCAATGAAAGAGAAGATGATAGGCCTACTAATTGGCTTATCATTGCCAACAGAACCTCAATAGTTCAAACAAGACAAAAAATTGTAAGACTTTATTTTTTAAAGTTGATCATACACTACATGACACTATCAACAACTAACTGTTTTTTTTATAATGTTAATTTGCACATGTGGTTGCATATCAAATGTTTCATCTGTACCTCAACTATAAGCTGTTATTTAATAGCTATTTTTATAATGGTTTCCCCAATTATTTTGTAGACTGAAGATGATGAACTGGAAGTGGCATTGGCTCTCTCTCTACTGGAAGTGAAAGATCACCAGCTGTCAACCCCTAACCAGACATCCCAACTCAACCAACCTCATGAAAGACTCAACCAAATAAAGTCTTTTCAACTTACTTCAGTGCCTCAGCCTCAGGAAAGCAGTCACACCCAGCAAGCGGATGTAACTGGACGCAAAGAAAACCACAAATTACCAAACACTGGAGCCAGGGTAAAAGGGAACCAACCAAAGACAACCCTAGAGATTGAGCCAGGGACAAGTACAACTGTGTGTGCTCCCATACCTTCAAGATCATTTCCTAAGCTAGACACAGTTGAAGGAGGTGACCAAATGATGTATAGGCCTACAGGAGATTTGGAACCAAAAGAGAAACCAAAACGCTCAAAGAACAGGCGCCAGCGCCGCAAAGGCGCTTGCCAGCATGTTGTAGGTTTGCCAACTTCTCCATCAGCACAACCACCAGTACTGCTGTGGTTTAGGAGGGACTTAAGACTTAGTGACAATCCTGCTCTCAATGGCTCATTGGAGGTTGGTGCACCTGTCATACCCATCTTCATCTGGAGCCCTGAAGAGGAGGAGGGACCTGGGATAACAGTGGCTATGGGAGGAGCATGTAAGTTGTCAACATAATTATTTATTATGGCCTAAGCAGTTGCTCTGCATGTCTTTTAGCATGTCATATAGAAGTAAAAGTTACTTTTGTTTTTCCACCTGACGGTTTTCCACTTAAATTTTTTACAGGTAAATACTGGCTTCATCAAGCTTTGTCTTGTTTCTATTCATCTCTGGAGTGCATTGGCAGCCATCTTGTCTTTCTCAAGGCAAAAGAAGTGAAGAATGAGGTTGGGCCAACTCTGCATTGCCTTAAGGAGCTAGTAAAGGAGACAGGAGCGAAAACAGTCTTTGCTAATGCCCTCTATGAGCCATGGCTAAAGGACAGGGATGATGAGGTGGTGTCAGCCTTTCAGAAAGATGGTGTTGAGTTTAAGATGTTTCACTCATACTGTCTCAAAGACCCTTACTCCGTCAGCACAGAGGGTGTGGGACTCAGAGGTCAGTCAAAACAAAAGGAAATTGGTGTACTGAGTTTTCTTCAATCATAAATAAGTTGTTGAAATTTTTATGTTGAATTATTGTGTTTCAGGAATAGGCTCTGTGTCTCACTTCATGAGCTGCTGTGAACAGAACCCGGGATCTGCATTAGGAGTTCCCCTGGATCCTCCTGTATCTCTCCCCACACCTGCCCACTGGCCTCAGGGTGTGTCATTGGACGAGCTAGGCTTGGCCCGCATGCCCCGCAGAAAAGATGGCACCACGGTCAGTATCTACAGCAGATCAGTCTTGTAGGGCGTAAGCAACAGCCCAAAATACATTTAAGGTATCATAAAGTCCTCAATGTTTGTCTTTGTTCATTATGGAATACAGATTGACTGGGCAGCTAACATTCGTAAATCCTGGGATTTCAGTGAAGAAGGAGCACATGCACGACTAGCGGCCTTTCTTCATGATGGTAAGGCGTTGTAAATATGTCTTATTGTTTGTATTGGGGAATGGCAATGAAGTAAGAATTTTGATCCAATAGATGCTTCTGATTCTCCACGTTTCTTAGGTGTCTATAGGTATGAAAAAGAATCAGGTAGGGCAGATGCCCCAAATACTAGCTGTCTGTCTCCATACCTTCACTTTGGTCAGCTCAGCCCACGCTGGCTGTTGTGGGATGCTAAAGGTGCACGCTGTCGACCCCCGAAATTCCAACGCAAACTGGCGTGGAGAGATTTGGCTTACTGGCAGCTAACATTGTTTCCTGACCTTCCCTGGGAATCCCTCAGGCCACCATACAAGGTAGAAATTGTAAAGTTGAACTCTAAACTTAGTTTGTCATGTTTTTAAATGGTCTGCCTCAAATCGTGAAGATGTACTTAAAACAAAAATCAATATTCTTCTACTGGTATTTTTTAGGCTCTGCGGTGGAGTGATGATCATGGCCACCTGAAGGCCTGGCAGAGAGGTCGAACAGGTTACCCTCTGGTGGACGCAGCCATGAGGCAGTTGTGGCTTACAGGCTGGATGAACAACTACATGAGACATGTGGTGGCGTCTTTTCTCATTGCATATCTCTACCTGCCGTGGCAAGAAGGCTATCGCTGGTTCCAGGTAAGCCATGCATGACTCTTAAGTTCACTCAAATAGATATTCACAGCAACACAGTATGATAAGTACCAATTACTGATTGTATCTCAACATTTTTTGTTTTGTTTAGGACACCTTAGTGGATGCAGATGTTGCAATAGATGCTATGATGTGGCAGAATGGGGGCATGTGTGGTCTGGATCACTGGAACTTTGTCATGCATCCCGTGGATGCAGCAATGACCTGTGACCCCAACGGCAGCTATGTTAGAACATGGTGCCCTGAACTTGCAGATCTGCCTGACGAACTTATTCACAAACCCTGGAAGTGTCCCACATCCATGCTACGGCGTGCTGGTGAGGAAGTTATAATCATAAGGCTGTTTGGGCAGCTATTTGCTTCTTAATAATTGTATTTAAAATTAGTTGGACAGTCAAACATTTTTAAAACGTGCTACCTACATTGAACAGGTCAACACCTTAACATACAATTACCCTCCTTACTCTCCTCATAGGTGTGGTGTTTGGCCAGACATATCCCGAGCGAATAATTACAGACCTGGATGAACGAAGGAATCATTCTCTGCAAGATGTAGCTCTGGTGCGTAAAGAGTTTAGTCAATATGTGGACAAGCGCTCAGGCTGTGATTTGGTCCCATTGCCCCCACGTCTGGTCTCTGAGGCTCTGGGCTTATCACACAGGGACGGGGATGTGGTGAAGGAAGGAAAGCAGTTCTTGTTGCCCGTTATCACCCGCATGGAATTCAAACACCAGCTAGAAGATCCAGATGCAGATGCCGCCTCAAATCCCTACAATGCTGTCTTAAAAGGATACGTGAGCCGCAAGAGGGATGAGACCATCGCCTTCCTTAATGAGAGAGACTTTACTGCCAGTGTGATGTACGAGGGTACCCAGAGAAGGGAGAGGCTTGAGAGTGATTATCGCAGAATGGAGGGACTCCCTAGGCCTCCTGCAACTCGGGGCAGAGCCAGAAGAACTCCAACAGCCAAGGACAGGTTTTCTATAGTACCTGGTGGAGCAGTCACCTCTCTCAGGTGACCCAGAGATCAAGATTGAATGTTTACAGGTTCTAATTTACCAGGCAGTTATATGCCTATAACTGCTGAAATGTACAATATGTTACGGAACACTTGTTGCAAAGATGTGGCAAAAAGAAGCCAAAAAGTCTCCACTTGAGATCTACTCCCAGGCCAAAGAATTGGCAGGAAAACTGGGATGAAAATACTGAGAAACAAGTTTACAAGAGGCTTGGTAGAAGTGCTTTACATTATGTACCCTGAGCAATTAATATAATCTCTGCTATTGAGCAATGGGATGGTATTTTTTCAACCTAGATTTAAGGTGCATTTCACATACATACATGCATATAAATTGCGTAAGAAACGCAGAATGAAATGGCATCAGAAAACAGATGTGGGTTACTTTATGTTGGTATTTGTATAAAGGGGTCTACCTCAAGGTTGGAAATGTTACCTTTGTTTGCTTATGTGCATTTTACATTGGGATGACTAAAACTATTTTCTTTATTTTATTTTGAGCAATGCAAATTTCTTCCTATAGCATTTAAATATGTGACCATCCTAAATTCTTTCAACTCATCAGCTTCTCAATACCTCACCTCGCCTATATTTTAAATACAGTTTTTACTTTAAGAAATAAAAATTAACAAAGAAAAAAAAATGTTTCAGAAAGAGTTTATTCATTTACAGGTCCCTTGTCTACAGTGTAACTGCTACACATGCAATACAGGCCAACATTATTATCATTAACAGAGAAAAAAAGTGCTTCTTTTAGGTCTAACAATACTCTACATCATGTATTCAAGTTTTCTTTTGACTGAAATGCTTAAAATCTTCTACTGACTGAGTCTCTTGTTTAGGGATCTGCAACAACTCAAAATTGGTGCTGATGCAGATTGACAGTCCTCTAGAGTCAGTCTTTAACAGTAAATAAAGGAATACGAATCTTCCCAGCTCTACAACACTGGCAGTTCAGCAACATCCACTAGTGGAGCTGCTGAACTCCGCTGCTGGATGCTAAGCATAGCACTGCAACTGATGCAACTTTTTTTTTCTGCCAGGTGTGTCTGTAAAGAAGAGAGCTTATCACTTAAAGAAGGTGTTAGGTTAGTCTTCAATAGAGCGGATGTATCTTTCATAGGCTGCTTCGTCCATTAGAGCATCAAGCTCTGTGGGTTTGGCAATGGTCATCTTCATCAGCCAACCTGTATTGAGAAGGTGAAAACAATTGTTAGCTAGAAGACACATCCGTCTTGGTGTTTTGCACACCTAGGCCAATTTATTACAAGTCATATTTTTTAACATCAATACCACAGTTTTTAGAACCAGGTCGACTTTCTTTTTCAACAAAAGTATAAAAGACATAAGCTAGGTCATCCATCACAGTGAACACTATTTTCTTAGTCCTATACCATAATGGAAAGTGATGCTATAATTCTGACATAAGAAGAAAGACTGTTCAGTGTGATTGATAACCACTAAAACTAGTTTTAAGTCTCTATATCTGAGTTTATCTTCGTAAATTAAGATAAGGAAACCTTGTTAATGTTTAGGAGGGAGGGTTAAATACATGAACTATTATAACACGTTCTTAAATTTAACAGGGACATGGAGAATGGGCTTAAACATGAACAGTCATTGTAAAGACTGGGTGTAAAGATGGTTCGTACTTAAAAGATACAAAGTGTGACTTTTAAAGATTTTCAAAAGTAAAACAAGAAGATACTGTTCAGGGTAAAATATTAAGCCTTGTGTGGTGTTCATATTGTCATTACTCAGCCAATGTTCACCGATCTAGTGGGCCCACTGTATTTTTTGGCTTTTTAAATCAATACAGCGATAATTTATGTAGAAATGCTTTGCGGTTGTTTTTTACTATATGTCAGTTCAAAGTAATTTGGACTGCAAATAGGGACAATATTTTTGCTTTACTTCTGTGAGAATAGATTTAGTGAAAGTGTCACTCATTTATTTGGTGGAAAAACAACAAGGAAAGTCAATAAAATAATCTTTTAAATCTCTGTTTAAATCTGACAGAGACATAAATGAAAAGGGATGGGTTTTTTTTTTTCAGTTTTTGGTGTTTAATTTTTTATTTTATTCAAACCAGGAAAACCTTGTTAAGATTAAAAGGTGATTTTTCAAGGAGTATCCTGGCCATGACAGGCAGCACAGTTAAACGTTTCTGATAAACAACAGGCAGGCAGCCATACATACTATAATATACGTAACTATAATACTTCAAAAATGATTATCCAATGAGGCCATCTTAAGTTTGTAGGTCTTTTTGTTATTATGTTTTTTCAAAAGGGAGCAGCAAACTTAAAGACCGTTTTCCCCAGTTCAGTTCTGATCTTTGGAACAGACGGTATGGAAAGTTCCTGTACTCCTCTGACTGACGTAAGAAGGCACGATGGGAGCAGCCCTAAAATAGCCTTGTAGATAAGAATACACCAGTGTTTAAGTCTACTTATTGACAAAGAAAACCATCAAACATGTACATACTACAGACAATGATGAGTGAAGGCTTCTAAAAAGGAGATGAACCACAAAGTTCCTTCATACACAGTGTCCAGAGCATGTAGGCTTTGAGAAAAGGCATGCTTGTACAAGACATCACCATAGTCCAGCATGGACATAAAAGTGGCAGCAACTGGTCTCTTAGGCCTAAAAAATAGGCAGGATTTGGTTCTAAAATAGATCAATTAGATTTGGCATTGGAAAACAGCATTACTTTAGTTTCTTCTGCATTAATGTTTTTTCTTTTTACTTAATAAAAAAATGTAACATATACATTTGAAGTCTACACAAGCCCCCTCGCCCAGAAGGTTGCCGCTAATGAGTCGTTGGATGGTGTCCTGAGGGATCTCCTCCCAGACTTGGATCAAGGCATCTTCTGGACAGTCTGTGATGGTACTTGGTGATTTCAGAGGCACTGACCGATATATAATGTCCCCTAGGTGCTCAATTGGATTAAGAGGATTTGTAGGTATCAGTACCTACAAGCATTCAGAGTAGCGTTGGCAGTGACATGGAGTTCTGTGGGACCCTCCAAGGATATGTCTTCCCAGACATTCACTGACTCACCACCAAACCGGTCATGCTGTATCATGGTTACAGGCAACATAATGTTCACCACTGGGTCTCCAGACTCTTTCATGCCTGTCACATGTGCTCAGTGTGAACCTGCTCTCATCTGTGAACAGGGCGCCCAAGGCGGACCTGCCAATCTTGGTGTTCTCTGGCGAATGCCAATCAAGCTGCATGGTGCTGGGCTGTGAGCACAGGTCCCACTAGAGTACATCGGGCCCACATGCAACCCTCATGGAGTCTGTTTCTGACAGTTTGGTCAGAAACGTGCACACCACTAGCCTGCTTGAGGTCATTTTGTAAGGCTCTGGCAGTACTCTATAGAGAGAGGTCCTGCTGCTGGGTTATTGCCCTTCTATGATCCTGTCCAGCTCTCCTTGTGTAACTGCTAGTCTCCTGGTATCTCCACCATGCTCTTGAGACTTGGAGACACAGTAAACCTTCTTGCAACCGCACATATGACAAAGCTGGACTACCTGTGAAACCTGATTGGGCTGCATGTACCGCCTTATGCTCAAGTGCTTTTGTCTCTTCATTGCACCTGTCGCCATTTAAATTTTCACCAAAGCAGGTGAAATTGACTTACAATCACTTGTGCTTCCTATATGGACAGATTGATATCATTTTAGTTGAACTGACTTGGTGTTATATTGTGATGATGAAGTATTATTTTAATTTTTTGAGCAGTGTAACTTTGTTGTAGTGCTGTCACTTAAAAAGAAAACAAACTTCGAACGAATTTAGAATATGACACGTGACGTTCGAACACATTCAACCTGCATCTCCTAAATCGCAGGCTGTTGCTTTTTCCACAACGTTTCAGTCTTTATTTACTGAGGTCAATAGTGCATGGCATGCAATGGTCAAGTTACACTGAGGGCGCCCTCTGCTGGATCAAACTCCAACTACTTCAAACGGCCTGATGCGCTGATAGACTGTATTTGAATTGAATGGCTCATTAAAGTTCAAATGTGAACTTTCTCCCCCAGGTTCGAATGAATGTTCAATCTTCGAATAAAAAATGACAGCCCTACCATGTAGGGGTGTGTACAGTGTGCACTCACCAAAAACACGTGATTTGGTTTGCTCACAGAAAATGAACAAAGGCCAATGAGATTGAGATTGAAAAATAATACATTGCACTATTTTTCTTTTGGTAAATATTGAAAACGGGCCCCACACACCTGAACACCACACTAGTGTAAAGTCATACAAAAAGGGATCTCCAACACATGGCTTTGTGCGGCCGGGTTTCAATAGCTTGCAAAATGGTTCACAAACTGTATACTACACGACTATAAAACACACCTTAAAGGCGTCTCCCCGCTTCAAGTCAATCAAATGCACAGACGTCCCACCCTCCTGAATACAACATTATAGGTTAGGCCCATCAGCTGTAAATAAAAAGGTAAAGGTATCACAGCCACTGAAAAGGTCCAATGTCCCCTATAGAGAACAAAAGTGATGACGTATTTTTGTAGGCCAACCCGGAAGTAGCATCGCCATGGGTTCTAACGAGAATTCGCCTATGGGATTTTTGCATTGGATTTTGGATCATTGCAGAAAATAAGCTCTGTGGCAAACACACGTTTCTGATGCGTAGGCGTTTTGTTCAGCAGGATAATCTTTACAAATGAACACCACTTTTATGAAGTTTGAAGCGTTAATCCAGCCGAGAGAAGTAAAAAGCTAACGTTATGCTACTACACCATGGTCGGTTGATTTTAACGTCACTACCGTTATGATTCATCGATCTAATCAGCGGTTTTGACAAGCTAGCGAAACCGTAGCTTAGTAAGTTTTTTATTAACCTAATATTTGCAAGAGCACTGAAAAACATGACTAGATGCTGTAAGGCGGACTAGTGAGCGAGTTCCCGGCGTGATGACGTTTAATGTCCCCGACAACCACTGTAGTCTCATTTAGCCAATTGTTAGCAACCGCCGTTTTTAGTATGCGTAAAAACTTTAAAATTCACAAGTTGGGGTCTTATCTAACATAGTTTATCTTGTCTAACAAAACGCTGACACCTCTTAATCTTGTGTTAACCACAGACCTTATTTCAGGCGTCTAACCACAAACCCATTCAAAATCCCCATTGACTTCTAGAGGATAGAACCGATGGCGCTAAAATGCTAACTCACTTCCGGGTTTTAGGACTCATTCCTGTGGCACTCTATTGCTGATGTACAGCTTGGTACTAACACAATGGAACGGAGAGTGTGTGCGCTTTCTGCAGATAAATATTTTTGATAAGTCAAGAGAGGTGATGTGAAACACTGATATGAGAATACAGAATATAAATTTAAAAATTTTAAATGAAAAAATATTGTTTTCTTTGGACTTTGAAGTGTGTTCACATGTTAAACAAGTGAACTTGGCACATTTCATTTAAAAAAAGAATAGAGAAAAGAGATTTGACATGTTTTACTTTAAGACGCTCTTATCCTAAATGTGAGCTTTGAGTAAAGACATTTGAAGTAAACATATATATATTATGTTTTGATATGTGTAATTGTGTAAGTACATACGTGAATAAACTTAAGCAGTTTGATGCAAGTGGCTTTCAAATAAAAAAGGTTGGAGACCCCTGGACAAAACTAAGGCAATACTGCCATCTACTGTCCAAAATGTAATAAAGCTTGAAAGCATTTCCCTTAACCCCTTATATCAATACTGGGTATTAATATGATAAGTAGAAAAAACAATCTGTTAAAAAAATGTATGATCAATCTACATTTGTTCATTTTCAATCAATGTAATATTTGAGTTTTTGCGTGTACATACAAAGCTTTTATCAGTAAAAAATTGAGTGGAAGATAAAATGTTGGTGCACAGGACAGCCTAGTGGTTATATTAACGGCCTTATATACAGAAGACGACGACCTGAGGTTGACTGAAAAAGCTCTTCAGATTATAGAGAGACATCCCTGTTTTCTTTTTGTTTTTGATTTTGCAAAATACACACTGGCCAAAAGATACAAGTGGAAAATGTTTTGGGAGGTAATCAATGACCAGTATGAATACACAAACTATAGAAAAGACTTTATAAATAAAAGGCTTCTCCTACCATCAAAGCTTTTCAAATAACAGAGTGACCTACTAGATTGTGTAATTTTATGTTTGTGCTTACCATCTTTGTAGCAAGATTTGTTTACCAGACCGGGTTTGTCTGCCAGTAGTTCATTGACCTCTACAACTTCTCCAGTCAAGGGGGAATATAGCTCACTGGCAGCCTTCACACTTTCCAGAGCTCCAAATTCATCTGAAAGAATAGATGTCAGAAACAAAAGCATTTACATCAGGGCGTCAGAAGTATCAAAAGTACATAAAGAACTTTTTTTTCTTTCGCCTTTCCGCTTGGTGATCGATATCAATTTCCGTTAATAATCAACATCTCTTGAAGCTGATATCCAGATGTGCAAAGATGAGGCTGTTAAAATCTGTGCCCAAGAACAGTTACATTTCTGAAATACTCGCGTACACAATAAAAGTACTGGCATCAAAAATAATACTTGAGTTAAAGTACAAAGTTGCCTACTCTTCTTATTACTACTCTGAGTTCAAGCTTCATTTTAACTGTTGATGTTAAATACATTATTAATACATCCTCCAATACAAAGTGCTGTACAATCAAACATTATAAAAACACAAGAAAACACAGACCAATGTGAAAAAAGCAGGACATAAAAAGGGGTTAAGCAGAGTCGGATTAATTCATTTTGGGAGGGAGCCCGCTGCATCCATTGGGATAATGTTGTGGTTCTCAACGGGTGGGTCAGCACCCAAAAGCGGGTTGCAGAGCTGTTTTCAGTGGGTAGCGAATGTATACCTGAAAAAGATTTCTCAAAATGTCTGTGAATTTGCATTTTAAGGATGTTTGTTTTGTTCCTTTGATCAGTCACATGTTTGTATCTTCTGAGGTCCAAACTGCTATTTTTTTTAATTAAATTAATCCGATTTGGGCACCCGTTTTTCATGAAGGAGTTGGTGGTGGGTCCTGAGGTTAGCACTGTGATGTGAATGAACTATGGGTAATTCCCTCATGCTAAGTCTGCAGATATGCCTACTTTCGGAGAGGGTGCATAAATGGCTTGAAAAGTCAACGAGAGATCCCTCACGCACTTGAGGATTTGACAGTGGGACAGCCCTGAGCTTTCACAGACTTGATGGGAACAATCAAAGTCAGTGAGTGTGTGAGGGTGGACATCGAGATCGAGTTCCTGAAACGCATCAGAAACGACTTTTTAAAAGTTGTTTTCTTCTCCTCTTGAGGACAGACCTGACAGAGCTTGACCTTTAATTTCTGTGCATAATGATGTTATTTCTGCAAACTTAATTCTCGTTATTTGCAAGTAAATCACAATAAAGTCAGTTTCTTTTTCGAGCTGTCTCTCTTTTCATCTCCCTTGTCTGTTTGTTTCTTCATTTCACCATCCTCACTTGTTGCAGTAATCTCTAAATTTATGTTAATGATGTTACGTGACTTCGTGGATACAGTGCCACCTGCTGCTGTAAACGATGGACAAACCTTGGACAACCTCTCTTTTTCCTCCCGCTTCATCCTCTTTTCTACTCTGCTAGGAGCATACTGGCTAGTTTCAAAGTTTCTATCATCTCTCCCTTTTGCTCGTCTCTTTCTCTCATCATCATTTCCTCAGACACGCTGCGCAGTAACACCTGAGCATCATGGAATACTCCATGCAGTGCAAACGGTTGGGGAGGGGGCCCTGAGAAATTAGTTACAGATGAATTAGCCATTCTTCTGATGCCATGTTTCTTCTTCTTTGCGTATGAAAAATATATCCAACTCATTAACATGCATACCTAATGATAAGTCTTCTTACTTTACAGATGTCATCAATGTTTAAGAGCGTCCCTCTCAACTATCACACATTTTGGAGCAGATTTTGCTGTGTCCTGTAAGTCTGAATCACATTCCCCTGAACTTCATACCTTGCTGAGCGAGCTGTGTTCCAACCTCTGGTAGTCCACAGTAAACTACATCTCCAAGAGCCTCCTGCAAGAGGCAGAAGGTAAGGTCAAGAATAGTGGCCAACACATTCACAGGGACGTGATCCCGTGCATTGTGTGTGGCCTGAGAACTAACCTGGGCAAAGTTGCTGATACCGACAGTCCCGATTCCGTCGTCTTCTACTCGGATCCATTCGTGCTTGTCTGTGAATTTTAGTGCTGTAAAATAACACAAAAGACAGGAAACCGCTTACGAGAAGAGTTTGATGTATTTTGCAATCCTTGATCAGGCTGAAGACCACGAGAAAAACAAGCATGCAGCAGCGTCGTCGTAATCTCTCGTGTCCTTTCCTCTCTGTAAGCTAATGTTACCCTCAAACCACGGACAGTCTAAGCTAGCATGCTAAAATAAAACAAAGTGACAGCGGAATACCTGCTGTTAATCGGCTAGAAGATGTTAACGTTCGTCCAAAACAAGGTGTAGAAACCGGTCGTAGTAGGCAAAGTGGAACCGAGCGGGTAAGTGAAGGCAAAACTGTAATAAAGTTGGAAGAAAAGGAGCGGAATAGCCTACAGGCGGCCATGTTTGTCGCTTTCTGATGAGAGCACAGATCGAATTCTTCTTCGTGGGTATTAAGCACAGCAGTAGCACTCTACTGACCTCCACCGAAAATTTCATTTGAGTAAATTATTATCAAATAACAAAAATGTACTGTGTGCCTGTTTTGAGCCAATATAGATATATATATTTCTAAATTGAGCAGAAATGCTTTTAAAGATATTTTCTAATGTTATGGAAGTTTGGCTGAAAGAATATGTCTATTCATGCCTAAAATAATAGACAAAGAAGAAATAAGTGATATAGGCCTACCAATAACCTCCCACTTCAATTAAATCACTTTTTCCCCTCTAAAACAACATCTTAATTTTGTCGTGTTTTTAGTTGTGATCTTTTTTATTAAAAACTGACTACCAAAAAAAAAAAGGAAATGAATCACAACGCCTTTATCTCTTAACTCTGGAATTTTTAAAATTCCTGTTTGAGCTGAAGTTTATTTATTCGTCCTTTATTTCCCTTAAACATCAGATATTCTTTATCCATCAGAGCCACTAATGCATTTTTATTTTTAAGACTAGACTTTAAGCTGCTTTTTCTCTTATTGGCTTTTACCCTAAAGTGAATCAGGACCCACATTATAAGTGCCACAAGAAATTCCCATTGCCCTTTTCAACACAAGCACCACATCTTTAGGGCAAGTTTTGGTCTGCTACATTTTGAAGCAATACATACGCACCAAAAATTGAAAATCAAGTCACCTAATTTAATACCCCACTGCCAACAATTTCAATGGAATTATATTAATTCATCACAACTTGTGCTTGCTTCCCTGGATTCTGTGTTGTGCCACATTTAGTTCAATCTCGAATGTGCCTCTTACCATCAGTGACAACCAGCTGTAAAATAACAGAGAACCAGATTTGTTCCAAACTCAGCCCTGCGTCTAGACATCTGAATGCTGCAGTCTGGGAGCAAAATCAACACCAGCATCAGACTAAATAGACAAGAGCTTATCACAGAGATGAACTGTGTTTGATCAGCATACTGCTTTGCTGTTATTTTTGTCTCATGTTCTATTTGGAAAATAAAGTTGTCTTTAGTAATATAGCAATTCAAAATACTCAAGCACTTCAATAAATAAAGATAAATTCAATGTGTTAACATTTTTATTTTAAAGAATATTCTGGAGAAAAACACAGGGTTATGTTGTTATAAAACGTCTTTTACCATGAGAATAATAATATTTATTATCTCTGAGACCCACAACCAGATATTCAGACCAATAATACTATGTGATATTTGAATAACCACCAGATGTGCTTTTTCAAATGTTATCACAGTTTCTCAGATTGTATTACCATTTTGGAAGATTTATTTCAAATGTACTCATTTAAATGATCTGCCTGAACATCAATGCCTCAAGACAAAACATAGAATTGAAAAGGTTCCAGGAAGCTTTTCTGAGTTGTTTCAGGAGCGATGCAGATACTTGTATTCCAAGAAATACCAATCAATCATATCTTTTATGACAGGTGGCCTACATGTAAAAACCAGGTAGTTTGTTTATAAATCTACACTAACACTGATCAGACAGTGCTTATTGTCATTGACCGACCCAACAAAATCTTAAATTATTTATTAAGTAACACTTTAATGATACAAAACAACAGAATATATCAAGGAAATGGTCACTCTCATGCCTGGGAGTTCCACTATTGCTCAACATTGCTTTAGCTGAGGAAATGGCATGTTAAAAGTTAAAAAATAAAAATAATAATAAAGCAAATTTGAGTGTTTCACACAATTGTACACTCCCTTTGTCCTGATCCGGCTTCATAAACTATGCTGTGAAACAAACTAAAACACAGAACGACTAAAAGTGTTCTCCCCTATACCTGGGCTAAAAGCTACGAACATAAATAACAAAAGCACATTTGTTTGGCTTTTACATTACACAGCTTCAAAAGTCCATCCAGTGTCCACTTTTCCTTATTTGATTCTGAAGATGAGACAAAAAAATAAACAACAACAATAACAACATCGATAACAGTAAGGATAGACGACAGCTTCTGTGGAGAGAGGAGAAAACAGAGGGGACAAAAACTCCTGTGTGTCTCTGTGTGTGTGGGTTTGGTTTTGTCTCCATCAGAACTCATTGGAAGCTTGTTGACCTCTTTGAAAGGCATGTTACATGTCTGTTTTAGGGTCCCTTGTGCAGGGTGGAGGAGGGGGGGGGGGTTCTGTTTTCTGCTGGATGTTGTGTGAGAAGCAGAGTTGAGTACTGGCGGTCCGTGGTTGGCAGGCAGAAGGGGGCAGGTGTCTTTAGTCTGTAAAGTCTCTCCCCTCACTGCCAGGAGGAACAGCTAGGATGGGAAAGCCAAGAAGTTCATCTCGAACCACAGTCGGGTCACCACACATACTCTCTCTCTTCCGTACACACACTTGTGACGCCTCTGTGCTCACAAACGCGCACAATCAGCCAAACCCAGACGCCTCTGCTGGTTTTTAGGTGGTCCGTTCCTCCCCGTCAGTCTCCTGCTTGGTCCTGCGCAGGTTGCTCTTCATCTTCACAAACTCAGGGGTGTTTTCTTGTTCCTCCTCGTTTTTCTGTTGCTCGAGCTCCAACTGCAAAACAAAGATATTGATATTCAGATTAAATCAACTTTGAAGTTAATTATCTACTGATAGTAAACTCTGTAAACTTCCTCTTGCTTCAACACCTAGGATCCAAACAAGCAGTCAATTTGTATCTCTACAATGTTTATGATGCTAAAGGGGACAGTTCATTTTTACTCTTCCAATCATTTACCTGTTCTAGTTTCTGTTGTCTTTTCATGAGCTCAATCTCCAGATCGCTCCTTTTTTTGTGGGCCTCCTGCTCCTCCTTCTGGGCCTTGAGAACTTGCTCCCTCTTTCTCTTCTCCAGAACCTTCTGGAGCTCAGGTTTGTTCTGAGGAGCCAGACCCCTGTGAAGAAACCACGAGTTAAGCAGCATGTCACTAAGATAAAGCTCAATGAAAAAAACCTCAGACATCATGCTCTAATGACACTCAGAGGGAGATTATGGTTCACATTCATGCGTAACAGATGATCGCTATGACCTCGTTCTACTTTCACAGACCAGTGCAGATCTGTATTACATGTTCTGGACTGTTCATGGGAATGGACTTTGAAAATAAGAGTTGCAGTAGTCTTTGAGAAAGCCAGAGGGATTGTTACACAACTGTCTGGAGCTCGTGCACCAAAATTCAGAAAGAGGACAGGGACATCTTAGTAATGTGTGAGTGTGTCTCAAATGTTATGTAATGCAACAAACTCCTCCAAATTCTGAGAGAGAAGGGTGGGGGCTGAGGATGAGAGGCTCGTGAGCTGAGATGCTTAGTCATAGTGTACAGGGATGGTTGAGGAACAACTCGAAAATGCAAAAAGTGAATTAACAGCAAATCCCATAATGGATTATGAAGGCACACAAAGTGCCCACAAGAAAAAACAACAAAGAACAGTAAAAGGACAGAGGATATCTGTGGGTCATAAATCAAATGTGCCCTTCATTAATTCAGCTAAAAAATGATATTATACAGATCAGTCATGATTACTGATTTTTCCGTGCACAGGCTGCTTTCCTCCTTTTCTTAAAAAACAAACAAACTAGGCCCCTACCAGTATTGGATTTTTAGGTCCGATTTAGATATTGGGGACAAATAAAATCTGATGCCAATATATTTCTTAGATCCATGTTCAATCTGTAAAGATAGATAGATATACACATTTATTGCGTTGATCCCTCAAATGGTATCAAACACTTAAAAGATATACAGTATAACGTACACAAGGTGATCACTTAACTGGAAAATAACTCCTCATGTACGACGCTGGTGACAGCCAGTAACAGAACTGATAGTGTAATTCAATGATACTCAAATGAAATGCTATTTGACTGGTAAATAAATCTAGTAATATTGGCACATATCTGCGATAAAATTAGCCGATACGAATAGTCTCTTGATATGCTTATATTGGCCGATATTTTCGGCTGGCCGATTAATCGGTCGGGCTCTAAAAAAAAACCCAGCCTCCCTACCTCACGGCAGTTTAGCAACATGACACCTTAATCAAATTCATTATTCAAACTTGAAGATTACATAACCAACAGCAGGATGTTCTAAGAAGTAGTGGGAGGCACTACAGTCTTGATTTTCCTGACGGTGAGGGGTCTTATGAAAGCACTTAACTAGCTGAAGCAGACAAGAGAGTGAGAGAGGTGATCAGGTCACGCTGTTTTTCCATGTACCTCGTACAGGAAGGGAGAAGGGTCAAGGTCACTGAAAGTAATAAGACAGACTCTAAAGATGCTTACACCACTCTTCTTTCACCATGGGCAACGTTTACATAATCACGACCCCCTCCCAGGAGAGCACACCCTCTAGCAGACTGGGAAAAATGTGTGTTCAAAAATCCCACACGTCAATACCTCCATCTGCTCAAACACTTACACAGTCCTGGTGGCTGAAATTTCTGGCATTCTTCTATACGTGTGTGTATGTGTGTGTGTGGGAGGAGTCATCGCAGCTAAGGTAGCACAGGCAGAGAAAAGGCCTTCAGCCAGAAATTGTTTTGTAATCTTGATTACATAACACTTTTTTTTTCTCTCTTTGTGCAACTGTTCATCCATCCATGCATCCATCTACCCTCCACCCACCCCTCCCTACTCTCATCAGAGTGACTAATCCATTATGCAGGCAAGCTTTCTATACTCTCAGTAGAAGATAGAGCCATATCATAACATGTTCATCCCCACAGAAGACCAGCAGATTCATCTCTAAGACTGTCCTTATGCTCCAGGACATCCCCTGTATAGATGGCAAATAAAAAACATTTTGAGCAATAAAATATTTTTTTCTAATAAATGTAAGACTTTTCCTCCATGGCCTCTTTATTCTGTCCACCCTGGTCTCTTCTCCATCATTCATTAATGCTCGCCGTTTGGCCTGTTCAAGACTGCGCATCTCTGCTGTGATGTAACAGCTGTCCACAGCATGTGTGTTTATGTCCCTATTAATAGCTCAGGCACAATGCCGCCGGCACTGTTTGCTGAGAGAAATTAAAACATTTTGTGTTATATGGCTGATCTCGGGTCAATGTATCGATGTGTATTTATGCATGGATGCTCACATAGAGCACACTAAATCCAATGTTGGATGATCCAGTGTTAATATCAGCCGCCGGAGCAGCTTTATCCTGTGCAGTGTGTCTGCATGACCTTTACATAACCAATTTTGACACACTAATGCACTTGGGGATTTATATAATAGCTCCTATGAAAGTTTCATACCCCTAGCTTTACATAATACTGCTGCTGGAGGTTGCATGGACCAGTGAAGTCAAACAAAGTGACATACCGCAGAAGCATCAGCACAGTCTGCAAGGAAACCAATTACATGAAAGCAGCTGAATAACTGCGTTAACTCAACCACCATGAGCAGAGAGGAAACTAATTTGTCATGGATCCCAACTCTACTCCTTTATCTTGGCTAACCGGTTCTGAACCAGGGACAACTTCATATTGTTGCCATGAACAAACAAACAAGCAGATGAAAGAAGAACGACCCAGAAACGATTGGACAGACAGGCAGTTTTACTATCCCATAAATGAATAAACCATAATCACTCCAATTATGTGCTGCACGTGAATTGCATTTGTTTTATTATTGTCCTTATCTGTTTGGAATGTCCTTATCATAGGTTTGGAATTTATACATCTTTGTTGAACTTCAATCTGGTTGTTTATCTGTCACAAACCATCCTAAGACATTGGTTTCTTATGGTAAAATAACAATCATGTCCTGAAAAGCACCATGTGGGATTACCATAAAACAAATGAAAGATAGAAATTAGAGAAAGTGGGAGAGTGGTATTGAAGTTTTATTTGTCAGTCCCCTTACCTCTTCTGGTTCATTAGCAGCTCTCGATGCAGGTCCTGGTGGTTTCTGGAGTTCTTGACCGGGTTGATCAACTTCTTGGGTTTGATGAGCTCATCACAGTCTCCATCCAGATAGTCGGGCTCCGCCATGACACTCCTCCCTGATGACAGCAACAGACCAGGATCACACGGATCTGAATTGAAAAAACAAAAAGGAAACAAAAGGGGGGTGGGGGGAATTATTTAACTGCAACAATGAAGGGTTCAAATGCAGCCAGCAATGCTTTTGTGGAAGAAAACCTTCAAATCTATGTTGCACAGTCAAACATTTCCAGGGATCAAACATTTCTCAGAAATCACACTTGTTTTAAACCCTAATATGAACATCTGCCTCATCGTCTGGCATAAGCTCAGAGTTTTTGGATGGTCTCTATGGTGATGAGAGAGACTCTGTGCTGGACTTACATAATAGTACAACACTGTCAAGAGGAATGTCGTACATAACAGAACTCATATGCAAAATAGTGAATGAATAACAGGAAAGTACTTTAAATAACACAAGGTACATAGTTATTTAAATATAAGTGACCCAAAGAGTCAATCCAATGTTTTTTATTGCACATATCAGAGGGATTCACATTTATGATGTCCACATATAGAAGAGCTGCTTTTGTCAACTTTACTTAGTTGAAAAACAAAATACATTTTGTAGTTCAAAGTACGACACACAACTTGTTTTTAGTTATTTAAAAAACTTTACCCGATAATGAGTCCAAATCTAATATTTTCCAGACCTAAAGTGAACATGGGGTTATTATAAAGCCGAGAACTTACAGAGATAATCAAGTTTGACCGACACCTTACCTTACTACTAACATGTTACCCGCATGCTACATACAATAACAGCACACAAAGTAATGTATGTGACAGCCAAGTTCCACTGTTCCTTAGTTTGCTTTGGTAAACTAAAAGTGTCCACACTAGCATCTCACTGACGCCTCACATGCTCCATGAAAACAGTTCAGTTCACTACAGTTTTCACTTTCAGGTAAGAACAAAATACTAATCGAAAAACATCAGCAGATATCATTTCTTCAGATTAAAGACTACTAAGTTATTTTCTTTCAATTACTCTTACAAAAATGGACAAAAGTGAATCTTTGATGAACTCACCCTGCAGATGAGGAAAGACGGGGAATCTGAACATTGTCGCCATCTCTGCTATTTTCACTTTAGAGCTTGTCTTCCAGGAAATTCTATTAAAACCTGCTGTCCTGTTTATCAGCACGCTACAGAGCCTCACACCGGAGACGTGCTTTGTTCTGCACAGCTGTTCGCTACTGAGCTGGTTGGAGTTCAGAGTCTGTTTTATAGCTGCGCTCACACACAGACACACAAACACATCGTCTCTATCTCTCCCTCCCTCGTCTATCTCCCCTGCTCACTGTCAACGTGCATCCATAAGCAACGATTTTATAGTCGATCTTTTTCTGAAGACACACATTTTGGCTTATAAATGATTCCTCTATTTATTTTCTGGAACATCGTGGTATTTATATCATGTTGATTAAATAGTCTACAAACAACTGCAGAAAAGACGTCTGTTTTAAAAATAACGCAATATAGACTAATACATAGAATAATAGCCTGGTACAAACATAGCACTCTGTTTATTTAAATGTCACTTTCCTTTCCTCCCACATGGTCTGAGGAATGATTCATTTGTATAGACAGTGCTGTTGTCAAAAACCTGTGAGTGAATGCCTGTCTGAGACTGATAAGGAAGGACAGACTTGAAATGTCTAAAAATACTGAGCAATTTTATGGAACATGAGCGGGCCAATCACATTTCTCAGTTGTAAGGAACATTTTACCGCACGTGTTTGATGCAGACGTGGGGGGGTTGTGTCCTTAAGAATCAAAACAAAACACTCAAATGATTGGTGTAATGTGTTGAAGACGCCACTAGAGGCCGACAGTCTTGCATCCCAGAAGCTAAACTGTTCTAGTTACATAACAAAGAAGCCAAAGATAAACATGGTTTGTGGTTGCATGCTTCAGAACAAAGACAGAGAAATACCCCGTTGTGATTAGAATTGATGGATGAAGTGGAGTATGTTGACATATGCAAATACAACTTTTTCCATTTGATTTTTGACCTAAAGTGATGGTGGATAGTAATTCCTTCTAATCTTGGATTAGAAACCTTTAAAAATAATCTAATTTACCTTCTCATGTGGCCAATGGACATCTTAATCTCTATGCTTATATTACATTCATAAAATCATCAACTTAAAGTATAACTTTAAGTTCAATCTCTTCATAGAAGAATGCTTAACTAGTTAATTCTTTTACATGCTAAACACTGGTTATAATGTTGTTAGAGTGCCAGTCCTTGTTCATTTTGTGACACTGTGATAGTGTTTGCATGTTTGTGCCCACCTCTGGGTGGACCAGCTAGCTGCGTGTGAGCACACGTGGCCTGTGTACATCAAAGGCAGCGTGTGTTAACGCTGGCAGTAGGGGGCACAGGAACTTACTGACTGGCAGTGTTGTCAAAGTGTCCGTTAGGTTAACACATCTGCTACAACTTCCTTTGTACCCCGAGGGAGAGGGGAAGTGACATGGAGAGTTCAAAAGGAACCCATAACCTCAAATTGGAGCCCTTCAAAAATTCTGCCTTATCATTGGTAGTTCTGAATATTTCAATAAATGTCCCGTCTTGTTTCACTTAAAAGCTATAGATAACATGTTTTACAAGTAGTTAAAGTCCAACAGGTAAAGAGAAGAGTAGATAAAAACAGCATTTAGTGCATAGCTGAGCCTCAAGGTCTTTTACAAGGTTTTTACTATTTGTCGGTTATGAAACTATGCAATACCAACTATAACACACATTCATTCAGTAGAAAATGTAATGATGTCTGCAAGAAAACTACAAAACAAAATATGCACTATAGTAGCAAGCCCCAAAGCATTTCAGTGCGGACGTCTGTATTCAGTTCTCGGGACAACATGTCCTGCTGTTCCAGGAATCCCATTAAAACAAAACACAACTTTACAGCAAAAACACACATACACACACACACACGGGCTAATTAGACTACAACAAGATCGAATCTCCAAGAGAAAGGGTGCAGCATTTGGACTGACCCGGGACTCCAGGAAAGCAAAAATGAGAAGAAAACTGGTGAAAACAATGGAAAGGAGAGGAGAAAAACTGGGTCGGTGGAGATTCTAGAGAAAGGAGTCAAAGTTAGCTTTCCTTTGTTTACTTGAATTCACCATGTCATCCTACTGACCCTCGTGCTCCTGTTATTTCACACACAAGGATACGTCACCTTTTTCAATCAGCCAGTCTCAAGAAATTACTGATCAAACATGTAAGAAAAAAAGATTTTAAAAAAAGGAGTTCAGAAAGTTAAACTCAAGTAAAGGCTCAAACATAATAGGAATACTTTTTTCTTCATAATGTTATCATTCTCTCACACATTGACTTTTCGTGTCATGGTTTAAAGTTAAACAAGAAAATGTGTGTTTGGAAGCTTTTTAGATTCAAAACCTGAAGTGATTGGATGACTGGATCAGATTAGCATTGTTGCACTATAGTGACTGTGGGTGAAAGTGTTCCTCTCAGTGGCAGGTTGCATTAGAGCTGATAGAATGACTTATGTTTGCAGGGTAGAGCCTGCACTGTGCCAAGTGATTGCATCAGCGCAACTAGCTCTGCTATAAGAGTGAACATGCACAAAGACCTGCATTCATAATACAGGCACATTTCTCAACTTCCCCACTCAACTGTCATTGTCTCTGTGTTACCATGGAGACCTGCCATCACCCCAATTCATTTTTAGTGACACAGCATTTTGTATACCAACATGTGATAAACATGAGAAACGGTCATTTATAACCATCAAAAGCAATCTTCTTTGTCTAACAGTAATGAAGGATGGGAAGGAGGACCAACAATGACCATTATAATGCATCTCTTTAGTTTCACTGCTGGGAAGCATGCAAATATAACAGGAAAGAAAAAAACATTAGCCTACATAATGTGGATTGTTACGGACATGACAGGCAAGAAAGATAGAAGAGGTTGATGAGTTTATGTTTGGATGCATGCCAAGACAGACACATCAGGTAAAAGGCACAAAAATTATACGGATCAGCTCTGATGAGTCATCAGTGGCCTGCAGAGTCAGAGAAAATGAAGGCGAGGAGAGCAGCTGGCGGCCTGCTCCACCATGTGACCCTCCTTTCATCCTCCAGGATACAGACACACACGGAGCAGGGCATGGTTGGGCCAACTGTCAACTGTCATTGGTTGTGAGCATATTGCCGACCACACCCACTCCATCATTAGCGAGCCAAGATTTGTTTTTTTAACAGTATCCTGCACAAATGTACGCAGGGGTCAGGCTGACAAGAGAGCTATACATTTTAGCCTCTGGTTTAGTTTAAGCTGATCATTGAAACATCTGATCCAACATTAGAAACAAACATAGTATTTTGAAAAGCAAAGGCCAATTAAATTGGCTTGTAAAGTCATTCCGGGTAATCTCTTGAGTTTAAGCTAAACCCAAGAGAGAAACCAAGACTTTGGCCTTTATTTAGGTTGCTCTTTCAGATCACTAGAGCACAAACAAACTAAAAAAAAAGGTTAATTGGTTTCTCATCACTCTTGTATGCAACAAAAAAAGTCTGTTTGCTTAAAATCATACTTAAAGAAACCCCCAATGAAAAGTCACCCATCCAGTTCCTTGTATCCAATCTCCCTTTATATCTTTCCTTGGCCAGATTCAGTCTATTCCACTCACAGATGGGAGGTCCCCCCCTCAGGGGAAATGTCGTCATCAAAAACCCCTAAAGCAACCCCCACACCCCTCCTTTCTCCTTCATACACACAGCCTTCCCCCCTTGCTGTACAAACCGGACATAACAGAGTGTGCTTCTCATAGCCTTTCTGTTAATGAAGCGGCCATTCAGCCATAAATAGGGGACGATCTAATTAAAACACACACACAGATAGATGAGCTTTTAACTGACAGCTGTGTGGGGTGAGACGGGAAAGGGAGAGCAAGGGTGTGGGTGATGTGTTAGAGAGAAAGCAACAGATAAAGCGAAGAAGCTCGGAGTTGGGTAGTGACACTGAGCTTATTTCCCGGACAGGCCCTGTGTGCGCACATGCTCATTTACAAGCTTCCCCCATGACAACACATAAATCATGATGGGCAGTGCAGTGACGTACATGTGCACTTATTTCCTGAGCACAGATTGAAACGATAGCAAACATAAATTTACATATCTTAAAGTTTGTGTCAAGAACAAAAAAATAAACAGCTCACATATGTGGAGTCTTCGTTTTCATATGTGCGTGTGTAAGCAAAATAACATGTGACACTCCGGCTCCCCTCAGGGGAAAGTGACGTGCCAGTGCAGGCCAAAGACAGAAGTAGACAAAAAGATAAGAGAACACATGACACTAGTCAGGAGCACAAAATGTGTGTACAGGACACAAACACAGAGTTCAACTCTTGCAAGTATTGGAAAGTGAAATTTTAGATTATAGTTATGAAACTATAGTCCTTAGGAGATGTCTGGTGTGTCTTCAATGACATTGTAATCAAATAAAGAATATTTAGATTGTTCATACTTGCAATTTAAAAAAAACCCATGTAAATATATCAATAGTTATTACCTTAAGAGGACTGAATCCTGAGAAGGCTGGGGTAGGAACAAATCGCAGAAGAAAGCAAGAGCAGAATGGATCCTGAAAAGTATGCTTGGGGTTTTGGGGGGTTGGATCTGTTTTGTATTTCCTGCCTTGGAGTTGGAGTGGGGGTCTGGAGCGCAGGAAAAGAGGAGCTGGGGAATTCTGGGGCCTCATCATGTTCTGACCTACGAAAGCATCCAACCCGCTTCCCACAATACGATGATGTCACCAGGGAGACACGAGGTGATTGGAATTTACAATCAGGGTTTTAGGGTTCATAAAGCACAGATGCACATCGATGCACCAACACCCACACAATACAAAGATTAAGTAACACCAATTGCGTCACAAGAGGAGGGCATGAGCTGTTAGGCTTTAGCTAGGCAGGATTACATATGTGTGTTTGTATGTGTGGATGTTTAAAAACCCTGATGTCATAAAGGGGATTCTGGGCGGCTCCACAGACTGTCATGAGGAAAAGTAAACACCCAAACTAATTACTACGCCTGCCAGCTGGTATAATCGTTTATCCAAATCATTGTTTGTACTGTACCTTTCTGCCTCTAACGTAGTTCTTATCTATCTGCAATATTTGCTGTAAAACAAGTTTTTTGTTTTAACTTGGACCTAGTCAATAAATCCAACTTTCAAAACCCTTTTTCTAAGCTGACAAGCGGCCTGTACTATGAAGCAGGCTTTTTTTGGTTATCGAGGTAACTTGAGGGTTAACAGGGTTTTTAGTACTGCGAAGGTGGTTCACTTCTTACCGGGGTAGTTTTATTTATTATGGTAACTTATGCTGAAGACCTTACCTGCTCTGTTATGTTCAGGGTAAGACATCATTTTGTAAAAAAAGCAATGCCTACTGACCAATCAGATGTCTTGATCGATGAGCTCTTCGAGCTGATCGTGAGAGGTGAGAAGGGAGAGAGACCAAATACTTTGTCTTTCCTTTTATTTTGTTGTTTTGTGAAATAGGCTTTATGAAAAAAAGTTTTTATTTGTGCTTCACTGACATCATCCTACAACAGAGACTGGAAAAAACCCACTGGAGCTTACCAGTTGTTTTTCTTTAAGTTGTACTAGGTTAATGGTATTACTTATAGTATAGCCTACTAGTCTTTATTTTATGTAATTAAACTGTTGTCTGTATTTTATGTTTAACTTCGTCATATTTTCTTATCACAGTTTTCTCTTGGAATATGATCTGCTAAAGGCAGACGTGATCATGTCTGTGATTGGTCATTTACTGCTAACACCGCCTCGTTCATGTGAACGTGCTCGCAGAAACTCTGGGTTGATTCGTCAAGTTGATAACCAGCTTCATGTAAGCACTTTGTTGGAGCTAGTGAAGCAAGATACCCAGAAGATACCCTGGGTATGTTGAACTCACGTCATAGTACAGGCCCCTGAGGTCTGTTCTAGGAAGTGAGGCACATCACCATAGTAACCAATGTGCAACGCCTAACCTAACTCTGTATCCTGCTAGAATGCTTGTCAATGTTGACGATCATAGCGGTGCAAACTCTCCAATGTATATAACTCGGTTAGTTGATGATAACCTGGGTTTATTAATAAAGCTGAAAACCAGCAGCATCAAGTTACTGCTTAGCAGCATGCAAGAACAACGTGCAAGAATTGAGGAACCTTTACAAAACTATTCATCCTGTGTTCTGTACAAGTCGGTTCCTATTATTCATAAACTAAACAATGGTACATTTATCTATTATACGTATGTTCATGTGTATCATGGACTCACGTTGTTATGATTCTGTTGTAGTTCTTTATATCTGTGAATGAGTTACTTTCCACCACTTTCTGTGTCATGCATCACTTTTAAAACCACAGTGGCTGCATTTGGTCTTGTCGGATTATAATGCAGGTTTCACTGTCTGCTTCCATCATTTTGGGCTGTGATCTCTGTCTGCACCGACAGTGTTGACTGAAGTTATTTCACGCAGCGGCTTGTGCTCTGTCCTGTTGCCACATGTTGTGAGCCCCTGGCTGAGGCAGATTACAGAGTGAATGGATGGATTGAAAGGGCACAGACACCACTTTGAGTCACACTGTAGGAATGTGATGAACCTGCAAAGTGATTATTTGCTTTATGCACACAACAGAAATTACATATAAGAGGCACACACACACACACACACACACACACACACACGCAAACAGCCAGTGACCTCGATTCAAACAGTGGCAACTTTGAGTGACAGAAACACTTGGTCCTTGCTATATACACTTTTCTTTAAAAGGCTTAAATCAACATGCTTACTCATACAAAATTTGGAACACATGTCCTGAAGTATTGTGTGTGTGGGGGGGGGGGGGGGGGGGGGGGGGGGGGGGGGGGGGGGGGGGGGGGGGGGGGGGGGGGGGGGCACACCTGTCAGTCAAATACAAAAGGCTGGTATATGATCTCTAACAGCTGACACCGACACATGGTTCTGTATGTATATGTATAGGCCCAAAGAGAACAGGTGGACTTAGACATATGCGCAACACATGCACAGATTCCAGATTGTTTTGCAACATAGACACACCAAAAGAGGACAAATTATAGACTGAGCACACATGCACCTTATTTATGTGGCTCTTCCTCCTCCCTGCCTGAGATGTAAACATGTGCCCTTACATCATTACTACTACAAACACCAGCCTTTTAAAAGCAGTTCATATGTCTGCCTCTTTATTAGTGTAAAAGCCATTAAGTAAAAAAAAAGCCACAGTCGTTTGGTCTGGCTCTGCAGTGTGAAGTGCCATACACTCATAAAGGAAGAGCCTTTGTTATGGCTCTGCTGTCTGTTCCAGTTCCAGATTCGAAGCTTTGTGCTTTACGCCTGTTTTTTCCTCATGGAGCAGAGTCCCGCCCCTCTTCTCCCTCTATTGGCAGAGCCCAGCTGGGAGCTCTAATCTGATTGGCTTGGGGGCACACCAGAGAGGATTTGGGAGGTTCTCCTTTGTTTACATGCTTGTAGAGAAACCCCCAATAACAACTGTTACCGTGGGTAACCAGACAATCTATCGTTATCCAGACAGACAAACACACAGGGGTGTGAGCTGATCGCATACACACAAATTTATAATGAGGTAACCAGGTGTCAACAAAAAGGCAAAATGAATCTTTGTTCTATCTGATTACTTTCTTTATGCTTGACAGGATGCAAAATATGGTTATGTACAAGCATATTTTTACTTGTGAGTGTATAATGTGGATTCATTGTCTAATTAAACTTACCAGAGCCTATATACATTTTTATTATCAAAGCTCTGATTGCTTAAGGCTGTAACAAAAAATAGTTGCTCTGTTTTTTCCGTAGGCGTATGTTCCCGTTTGTTCAAAGACAACATCATATATTTTGATACAGATCTACAAAGTGCTTAATTCAATTTGTTCAGCTCAGACTTTGAATCTCTTTACTTTAACCTAACAAGCTGCAAGGAGGAAGCCATTTAAAGTCTGTGTGTGTGCATCCGTGTGTGTCATCCATTCTCCAGGACTATACGCAAAGTGGTCAGCACAGTAATGGGGCTTTATTGTGATTGAAGCTCCAGCATAACAGGAGGAAAATCAATGGGATTCTTTGAGAAGCTGAGTCTCTGTAGGTGTGTGTGTGTCTGTTTTACTCTTTTGTATATGTTTAACATATATCTTATCTCTCTGTTCTGAGTAAATCAAAGTCCAGTGGCCATCCTGTGTAAACAAAACCTTTACACGTCTGACTTTCATACATCTCAAGAAACACCACATAACCACAAACACTCTCTCCAAGCATCAAGCTCACTCCAGCTCTCCATCAGGGCACTGATAGATGAATCATGACATCAGCATCTAAAACCATGGCAACAAAACTACAGCGGAGTGTAAACAGATCCTTTGTCCTGTTGTGGGATTCAGTGATTGCATCACTTCAAAAACCATGCTCGCACATGATAGGGAAATGTGTTCTTTTGAGTATCAATAGTTTGCATCAAATGCTTTGACAGGTTCTCATGGTTTTCTTTGAGGACATTGTTAAGTTGAGGTGGCAAACTACCCTAATACATCATGTGTTGTGATAAATGTAGGCTGTAAATGACAGTGTGAACAATAGCCCCAATAACTATAAGTCATGTTTATGGCTTTGCACTTTCTCCTTTAAGTGTTTCTGTTTTATTTCATAAAAGTGTAGGCATACCATCTCGTTCTAATGTTCCAAAAATAGTGATAACCAACATAATGACAGGAAACAATATCTATTTTCAGTTGTAATCTATAATGTTTCGGAAAAGGGATCCGTAATGAGTCATATCTAAAACTTTGTTTGACAACCTTGGAGGTACTAGATGTTTTTGCAGGGGTGGCAAAGCAGCCTGATTCTAGTTTATCGTCAAGCCTTCACACCAAAGGTTATTATTTTACTAAATAGTAAAGGTGTTTTTTAACAACAACATTGACCACCACTGTATTTGATGCTATTGCTTGTCTTGTAAAATGAAGAGGGGGTATGGGGGAAAAATCTGTTTGGCATGAGTATCGAATTACAGAAAGTCTCAAATCAATCAAATCCAAAAGTCTCTGTGCAGACTGGACCTGCAGTGCGGAGACATGTTTGCTAAAACCATGGTGACTCCACTCTCAGTACAGAGAGCCTCTAAAACCTCAGTCTTTGTTTACATGGGTCATTATAGGGGAAAAGACTTTAAAGCATGCTCTACAAAGCTGCCTTTCAACACCAGAGAACAAAATATCCATGATGAACTAACAGATCCCAGTCTTGAAACACACACACACACACAGTAGTAACAATGTGTCTGGTGCGGTGTGGGTCTTAAGGATCAGTGTGTTCTGCTGAGTAATGAAGATTGTGTGCCCACAGACAGAACAGCAGGACTGTCTGAGATAATACTGTCAACACACATGTGGTTGCCAGTTACCCCTTATGGACACACACAGCCATTCCTGACCCACATACCTTTATTTTCTTGAGGTCAGGTTGAGTTCCTGACATGGGCTCAGATTTTAAAATGATACATCTGAGAAATGCACCAGAACCACTAATGGACACATGCTATTATAGAATGGAAACTCATTTCATTCACATTTTTAAATCCCTTTGGGTGCAGTGATAATGGAGGAGAGGGTATTATAGTTGTAACACCAAACACATATACACGCACACTGTGACAGCATCAGCCCTTACGGGAAACAGAAGACAGCAAGAGTAGGAGAAACAGGAGAGACCGGAGGGGAGGAGGGGGTTCAAAGATCAGAAAACAGATGTAAATCGTTTTGCAAACTCCCCCTCCAAATGACTAACACATGTGCGAGAAAGTTTCCCTTCCTTCCGCGCACACACACACACACACACAAATCTAAACTTAAAGAAACCCTTGCACCTAAAAGGTTTAATACATACCACCTGCTTTGGACACGTCTACTGACCCAAAGCTAAACTCACATGTCAAAACTGCTCAGTTGTATTTGACTGGCTGCTATTGCACCTCCACCCAGCGAACACACACACTTAACCCTCTATCTGGATTTATGTTCTATCTGGCTGTTTGTTTAACATCTTGTTAAAGTTCGACAGAAACTCTCCTAGACTTTTGAACACATATGCCACTGTGAAGTAGGTACACCATGAGTTTCAACTTGCAGACCTGTTGCCTCGAAAATATTACAAAAACAAACATCCTCACTTGACAGTTGGCTTCATGACAGAGGCCTGTGTATCAGCTCTGACTGAAGCCATGTGCTCTGACACAGACTGCAGTAGTCATTGCTGTGCTATTACTCACACATGGTGACTTCAGATACAGCTCATTCATAAAATATGGTCCCTTTCTTAAGCCGTTTGTCTCACAAATGGTGTCATTTCAAGATTTAGGGTTAAATTATTATTAAAAGGGCTATCATAACAAATATGTTCATAGCAAGCCATGTCAGACAGTAAGTGACGTTGGGATTGATTCACTTTTCACATTTTAGCAGAAGTATGCACAGATATTACCAACAGTAACATAACGTGAGCATCTAAGTCCTAATCACATCTCTGAATATCACAGGCACAATAGGCTGTGATTTTTTTCCCCGTATTCGTTTTCTTTCACATTTCAAAGAATAAATTAAAGTTTTAAAAAAATCAGTCTGCTCTAAAGTGAATCAAAGTAGCCTGAATATGCTGTACAACGACCCCAACGTGTTTGATCTTGGCTGTCCCGTTGGCTACAGTCCTGAGCTGCAACAAAAGGAGACAATGAAACAAGAGTTTGTTTTTTGCAATCTCATTCTCAGTCTCTTCTGTCTTTTCTTTTCCTTTGAACTGACCAGTTTTAAACGCAAACATTGTTCTTTTGCCGATGGGATCAAACAGACAGTTAAAAGCGTGCCGCTTTTGTTAGTGCGCTCGTGGAACAACCTCTCTCAAAACCGCACGAGCTCCAGACACAAATACATACACACCTACCTCAAAGTCGACCCCGACGCGACTTCTCCAACTCCAGTTGTTTAATATTTAAAACGACAAAGTGGCTCAGGCCACATCAGCGCGTCTCGGGATCACTTCTTGGGGCTTGAGGTGTGTCCGCGCGACTCTGCTTTTGTAAATTGTGAAATAGCTCCAGCACACAGACACACACACATTCTCAGTCCGGACCCATAGAAAATGTAAATTTAAGCTGGGTGGGAGGGATACATTGACGTCACATAAGGGCTCCGCCCCTACTCTTTCTTCATCACAAGTAAATGAGTTGGGACTCCTCGAGTTCAGGGCGGGGCATGGAGCGCGCGAGCACCCACAAACATACACGCGCACACAATGATCGCTTGGGCTCACTTGCCACGCTGAGATCACTATATGAATATTTATCTTGTTTTATGTGTGTCTGTACTTTGCGTATTAATAAATAGGATTTATATATATATATTTAATATATATTTAATATATTTTGTGTATTTAGCCAAGCAAAAGTTTGTTTTTTCACCCTGTAGAAGGCCACAAGCATCAACCTATTGGTATCAATTAAGTTAATTTGTCCTCAATAATAGAGATGTTGCTAGAGCGTTTACCTCTTTGAAATTATACTTTTAACAATTGGTTTAAGCTGCAAAAACTGATTTATATTTAACATCACGTTTGTTTAACCCCTTAATATACTTTATACACTTTATATAGACTACATATAGCCTACCACCTTTTTCCAATAAGAAGCACTATCAGTATTCTGGTTAAACAATAAATCTAATTGCTATTTGAATGTCTCATTAGCGGTAAACCCACAGATAGTTGCCCCCAGCTGCAACTCTCATCAGCTCAATGTTTTAGCATCCCTCAGCTCATTTTGATGTATTTTACGACACGCACTTTCACTGTTTAGGTTCACTCTTGTGGCTCTTGTGACCCTTTGTTTCCAGCTGCAGCTGTCAGTCACACAACTCTGATGAAGCCATCCAGCACATGACTAGAGGAAGCAACAAACTGTTCGACAGTTTCCAGTTAATGAAAGCTTATTTTTCTTTGGAGATGGTTGAGAGCACATGGGACTAAAAAAACAAAACTTTAAATGAAATGCTATATTGCTGTCGGTAATATGTTCAAAGATTTCTGTGCTGACCCTTAACGGCAATAACTTGTGCTTCAAGTAACAATATCACCATCATATAAGTCAAATTCAATATCATCCTGCTTCAATAGTCCATGTTAACTATATGCTGTTAAACTGAGTGAAATATTAATACCAACAAGTATGTTTTTTATTGCTGCATCATTCACATACAAGGGAATATTCTAGATATGTTTTTTCATTATTTCTTAAACATTTTACCAAATGAAGCCCACTACTGGGTATCATTCAGAAGTTTTCTAAAACCATCTCTTTGAATGTGTTCCCTGGATTATAATAATGTTTGTACCAGTGACTTCGAAAATATTTTTTCTTTTTCTTTAAGGACTTAAGGGTTGGGTTTTGATTATTGTCTTCGTGTCTCTTCTTGGTTTTGATTACAACAGATCAGTCTGCTGTCTGTTATTGTTGCAGACTGAATCCTGAGCATTCTTTGTGATAACATGTAATCTGCTTACTGATGAAGGGTCAGTGGGTCTGCTTATCCACCACCCTCCTGTTAAATCCGCTCACCAAAACTGCTAGTTTAATGGAGATATGTCGGATTGTACTGTGCGTATTTCAGAGGGCACATATATTCTTACTGACTGTAATTCTGTTGGGTAAACGTTTAAGTCTATACAACTACAAGAGCAGGCTTACTGGAAATGACAAAAAGAACAGAAATAAGGCCCAAGGTCCAGGGTTTGAAATCTAAACTGTGGGAGCTAGGGGGGCGACATAGATGTAAAACATTCCTAAGTACCTTCTCATAATTTAGGAGAGGGGTGACGAAGAGAGTTGAACTTAACAATAGGATGAGTCATGAGAGGGGTCGTCTCTGACAGAGAGGACACACCCACAGAGACCACCACCCTCAGAGCTCCCACCATGCAGGAAACAGATGTCTATGCAGTGTCTCCCATGTGAGTATGTGCAAGTGTAGTTTTGTAAAGAGAACAAAAGTTGTAAGAAGCCAAAAGTTTGACTATCAAGTACACAAAGCTGCTTTAACCATACTCCCCATGTTTTATTAAGGGACTGTTTCACATTTTGAGAAATTATTCACTCCCTTTCGCAAAAAACTGATACCATGATGCCTCTCCTAAAAACATACAGCTAAAGCCAGCAGCTAGTTAGCTTATAGCATACAAGCTAGAAACAGGGACAGAAAACTAACCTGACCAGGAAAAAAAAACACACCCATTTATAGCACATCTTTAACGTCATAATTTACACACAGTATCTTTCTTATACAAAAACAAAACTTAATGTAAGAATGACTAGGCCTAATCGCCCTTATATGGATAGTTATTTTTGTATAATTTCCTCTTTGGGACCAGCTGCTAGTAAACTAAGAAACCCATGAAATAGTGTGAAACATTATCAGAATGAGGATAACATCTCACTCTTGACAGGAAAGTTCATGACTGTATCTCGAAAAATGTGTAACCACCCATTTCACTTAGAATTTAGTCATAATCTTGCAATGTTCAACAGACTTTTAGTAGCATTTACTAAATACAGGTGTGTCAGACTCAAACACATACTTTACAACTACAATCTAAACTCCTCTAATAAATAACAAAACATAACTCCCCTAATGTATAACCTTAATGCTTTGGCAACAGGCCTGTGTTTATTGAGAAACTATACTCAGGAGATCAGCAGAGATGTTGCATCTGTCAGTGGTTTCCGTTTCAGGTGGTTTCAGAGAAGTTAGAATTTTCACATTTGTTCCTTTAACCACAGCGGAGGTGAAGAGATGAGTATGGACACTCATGTTGCCAGGACACACCCAAACAGTCTGAAGTGAAACTGCCTTTATACTTTTAGAGAAGGCACACAATTTCACCTGCATGTTTTTTAACGATACTCTACATGTTTATTTTATGTGTAAACAATGTGTTGCCAGCTCAAAGGGGCAATATGTCTCTTGAATGACCCACTGTATGTTCACACATTTTTACATGAAGACACCATCCATGGCTTTGACACTGAAGGTCATGTTGTTGTCTTTTCCTGAAGGTGGGGTTTCTCACTCAAAGTCACTGCTTGGAACTTTACTTCCCCCCATAATCTCTATCTATGGTCTAATTTCTAGGATAGATGTTTCTGTTATCTTTTCAGGGTTTCCCACAGTACTTGTGTCTGTGCATGCGTGTGTCTGTACGTTAGCTTGAGAGGCCCCTTTTTTCTCTGGTAGGCCTCCAAGGGCCTCCACTTTCAACAGGATATATATATCTGAAAACCATGGTGACAGAGAGGTCTTCCCGTCAGTGAGGGTCGGATTTTAAACTGATGTTAGCGAATCTTAGTGAATAATAAAATATTATAGGATTTTGGAATGCACAAGAAGTCTATAACATATTCTCTTCTGTTGGTGAAGACAGTTGAGTCAATGTTTGTATCACTCCGGTACAGGAAAGGAGTAGATGGTAAATGATTACATGTAATTGTAGTGTACATAAACACAACCCTCACAAGTGTGACCTACTTCTGAGTGACTGGGGGTTTACACCAGCAGAACACCAACCATATGCTGATCTAGCGTATGCTCTAGAGCCCTCGGATAAATCTGAGATACTTGTTGAAACTGTAAGTCCTTCTCTTTTAACATCACTCCACCATTTTCTTCTCTTTCTCTCTTGTCCCAAACAGTCTTAATGCATTCTTTCCACTCTGTTTTGTCTGACCCAGCAACAGTTTCGGGCATTTAACCACAGTGCGATGGTGGAGAAACCACAGGATAAAAATCTGCACTGAACCAACAATCCACATTTATGACATGTTTTGGAAAACATTAATAAGGTCCCTGTATATGCACATTTTGGAGTTGCATATCTCTGCTCTTGCATGCATGTGTGTGCATAACAAAAGGGTGTATGCAGGCTGTTTGTGCAGCCTTCATAAAGCTGGGAGAGTTTTTCATAAAGTTTGGGCGACACTCCCACTGTTAGCCTGTCTGTCTCTGAGATTTGCTCACCAGTTCTTGGGGTAACGTAATGCATTCAAGCTTTCACTGCCTTTCCCTCTTTCCCCTGTGAGTGTTCAGCCAAAGTTCAGTTAATTCAATCACTGCTGGATGACTCACACCACTGTGTCCCTTTCTGCACAGATGCACGCACACACAGGCATGGAAGCAAGCACACACATGTACCATGGTGCCTGGATGGATGAGGTATGTGAGGTCAGTGCTGCGTCAGCCTCTTGGCGCACTTGTAAAATAATCTGTTGTTCCAGGGCTTCAATACTCACTCACAAACTCCCTATGTCTGTTTTTTTTATCAGCTGATGCACTGTCATGCTTTTGTCATTCACTACTCTGTGATATCAGTCTATAACACTTAACACCCAGATATTTTCCCATTTTTTATTTCTACTTAACATTCATCTAAGTCTCTGAAGTTCTTCTCCTTCTGTTACCACACGTTCCTACCAGTCACAGCAGGGGAATTTGATCACGCGTTTATTCTATTCAAATAAAAAAAGATTCACTCATGTCTGAAAATAACAGCTTAAACATCATTTCCAGGCATCATGTGCATGCTTGCGTGTGACTTTTTTTTTTGCATATGTTCAAATTTCATGCATGTGAGCTCATGCAAAAAGATCAAAATATAATAATTTAACTGCAGTCCTTGGATGTTGTAGCTGAGGCTGTTATTACTGGTCAAGCCACCCAGAGTTATTGAGCCTTACAGTACAGAGCCTTTCCACTTAGCCTAATGACTGCCAACAGGAATGAGAGCAGATGGCTCTGTTACAGTACAGCGACGGAGAAATATCCACAAAGTTGGACAAATGTGCCCCCTACTTACCATGTCTATTTTATCACACAGACAATGTTTATATGTGTCTGGGTTATAAATGTTTGCTGGGCACTGAATAAGTCATAACACCAGACATATGTTCAATCTATTAGGGAAAATCTTTTTTTCTTGGATACACTCAACAGTGTACAATTTCTTCGTAAGGCCATGAAAAGCTGTTTCTGTATTCGGTTTTGTGCACAGAAAAAGTGTAATCAAACCCAAACACTCCTTCACAGCATACTGTATGCTAACATGTTACATGAATCATTGAATGGCATTAGTTAATCTAATAAGTGTGGAAAAAATTTGACCCAATCAAATAAGGTTCAATACAGGAGGCGAAATATTCTGGGTAAAAAAGTAAATACAGGAAAGACAGACAACGGACATGTAGCATGTATCTGTACTTCCTCTCTCTGTCCACTGTGTGCAAAAAAGCTGAATAAGCAGGATTTCCAACAAAGAGAGCAGGAAGACCCGTCAAACAACACCCACACAACATGACCAAAGGAAATCAAGGTCAGTGTGACAATTGCATGCATGTAAGTGTGTGTCAGGGAGAGACAGAGGAGGTTCTGTGCTCACATTACCCCCTGGTGCATCATAATCTCCCATTCGGAGTGGAGTAGGGGGGGGCAACCATGTGCTTGTATTGTTTAAATTCTTTACTTGCAATAAAGAGACCTCAGTTGACAGGCCTACAGTGCTCTTTGTGTTGTTATAACAACTGTTAGAGAGCCACATGTAGAGCACAGATGTTCTCTTGTTTTCTTTTTTAGTGCGTGTGGCATAGAGGCACAGTTAAACATGTTAATCCTTTAAAAGCATCTCAAACACTGGGCTATAGCAAAGTATTAATGGCAGTGTGTTAACCTAGTCAGCCTGTTGTTGTTTCAGGTATTAAAAGCTATGCCTTCTAACAATACCTTAAATACATGTCAAAAATCCATTAAAAGTATGGGACATAACAGAGTTAAAATCAATCAATATTTTTTACAAATCTTTAAAAAGAAAAAGAAGAAAAAGATTTGTGTTGTGTTAAGTATCCACTTATATTTCAATGCTCGGGGCCTAAGCTGATGGTGTTTTTGCACTAGAGTACATTATTTTGTGAAATATTTTATCTCCCAACCCCTATCCCTCAAAAAAAAACACAGTTTGTAATGTTATCAGAGGGGGTTAAATTATAAAAGAGATTGAGATTGACTGCAGATGGGGCATCGTAGATTTGTGCATGCCAAGGCTTTGTTACCTATCCTGTAGGTCTTCTGGCGCACAGTACTACACTCAAATGTACACTTACTTGTAGTAGACACGCAATGTTACACACTTTATCACATTAATAATCAGCCACTCAACTCCATCCTTTTACCCATTTGTAGCCCTCCACCTCTCCCAGTGCTCTGCCCCAAGACTTATCGCCAAGGTAACCGCCAGTACTCAGCTCCTTCCAGACATCCTGGCAAGGTGAGTAAACGCACACTACAGCTACACACAAACACAAATGCACACACAAAGAATGTCAACCCTTTCCTCTGGATCAACATTTCTTACAAATAGACAATGCCTCCCCAGTCACTCATAAACAAAAACGTTTTTTTGGAGAATTTTTTCTTTAATGATACATTGACACAATCTCAAATCTTTCCATACTCAAATCTGTGTCCAAAAACTCCAGCGTGGAGGAGCTGGAGGTGGAGAGGAAGGCAGAGAGAAAAGAGGAGGAAGCTCCAGTTGTTTTCCATACCTGATAACCCTCCATCCTCCTTCTCCCTACTGTCGGATCTGTCCGACTCTGTTTCCTGGAATTTTGGTTCCTTTGGGGAGCGGTGGGAAGGGAACACAAAGGGATACTGTCAGTCACTGTAAGGTCATTGATGAATAACAAACACATTAATCTAATGGACAGGTCCACTCACACATCAATATGTACTTCCCTGCATAACACTATAGAGTATAGTTCAATTATGGAGCTAGAAAAGGTGAGGCCAAGGATCTTTGTACAATACCAAATTTTAGATAAAAAAACATGTGCAGGGACGCTGATGGCTTAGCAGTTAGGTCGCGCCCCTTGAACAGTCCTTAAAGGGGGGCGGCCTGGGTTCAAGTCCGGCCTGTGGCTCCTTTCCTTCATGTCATTCCTCACTCTCTCTCTCCTGATTTCCTACTCTATCCACTACCCTATCAAATAAAGTCAAAAAGTCCCAAAATTAATCTTTATGAAAAAGTGTGCAAAACACTGTGACACTATAAGGAACTTTAGTCATGTGTCTATTTTGGCTTCCCCTTTGGACAAAGCAGTACAATTCATCATACATCTTTGCTGATCTTGTTGTGTACATGCGTGCAGTGTTCTGTAACGGGGGGAAAAACTCCCACTGTCAAAGGTATCGCTCCCTTCTGCAGTCTAACACTGAACTGGTGCCGGCTGTTGCTGGAATTAAAAATAAAGATATAGAAAGAGTCAGTCTTCTCACCAACAGCCTTGTTTTGCTTTGGTATATAATGTAAATGCATCTGTTTGCATTTCTTTGTGTTTCTTTAGCTGTTAAAACCTCACAGTAGCTGATGCAAATATTCTTGTAAAATTGCCATAGCTAATGATTTACAACCTACTGGAATTCTGTTTTTATTGCCCCTTTATTAAACACTAACCGTGCGATATGCAACACAAAAAAACAATTATTCAGATTCAGATGGGAGTGCATGTGCAGTCTCAGATCAAATGGCCGACAGAGATTGTTCATTATGAAACATGGTCAGTCTTTGTCGTCTTTTGTTGTTTAAACCAGGCCCTTTATTATCTTAATAACAGTGTTCAGGGACGTCTTGCTTTGTGTGTAAGGGCTTTCCTTTTGATTGCTTGTAGCTGAACAATGCAAGCTGGAACTAAATGATCAATGTTCCTTTGTATAAGGTGTGTAATGTGCTGAATCGTCAGATATGGCAGTAGTTCCTGTTCTTGATAAAGGAAAAGTCCAATAAACATGTCCTGCAAAAACAACATTATGACACAGTGACACAATCTCACACACACACAAAGATAAAAACTTAGTTTCCTGGAGATCAACGCTTTAAATCTGCACTGCACTGGATATCTCAACAAAAACAAAAATAACTGAGTCAGAAATACGAGAAATGACGCCCTTCTGTTCTTACACATGCTCTCACAGTCCAACACATTTTATCTCACTGGACATACTGAACAGTCTTTCACATGGTGCCTGTCCTTTTTGTGTTCACAATCAGTCCCTTGAGCTCTATAACAGAGGGGACATTAATTTGCGCCTTGAGGGAAGGAATCACTCAGGCTTTTGGCTGTGGACGGTGAGCAGCTGATAAGGAGGGGGAGCCATACAACGGTTAAAATGCACATGCTCGGATCAGGCCTGTGCTGTTTCAGATCAATCAGCCTTTTTTTGATCCTGCTGTCACCATCACGTTTAAATAAGGAAGCATCAGAGGCTGTTACACATGGTCTAATTGCAAAACCTCTTTCCTGTGTTTGCAGAAAGTGAGAAATGTGTGTTCAAAAATATAGTTTTGCAACGCATCTTGACACAGCACATAATTAGGGATGTCTGGGAAGGGCAAGGTTGTGTACATTCCCAGCCTAATAACTCTGGGAGCTGTCCACCACAAACATGTGCTGTACTATTGGCAAATGAGTGTCTTTGCTGTGTTTTTATTGGGATCCTTGTATAAAGCAGTTAAAGGGTGCCTTTAAGTGAACTTTGAATAATGTTCATGGTTGGCTGGATGAATTCGTCTTTAAGATTTTCATAAAAAACGTATATCCTTGTGTCATAATAAATCAACCATGCGTTCTATACTTTGGCAGCACATGTTTCATCTCAGACTGTGTCAAATGTGACAATCCTCTGGCCTAAAACGATCAACCTAACAGATGTCTAAGCATCTGCTGGTGATATGCCTCCCAGTTGGATAAAGTAATCAACAGTGTAAATTCCAGGATTCCCATTAAAACTCCCCCCTCCCCCCTCCCCCCTGGATCTTCTGTAGATTCCACTGCTGATCAGCATTATTGATCGACGCTTGAGGACACAGGCTTAGAATGTGTCCCCCTCCTCTTGGAGTAAGAAGGGTAATCTTTGAAAAAAAAATTCTGTTTGGTCAGTTTATGTTAAGACTAGCATGATAATAAAAGATACAGTACACACACACACACACACACACACACACACACACACACACACACACACACACACACACACACACACATACATACACACATGCAGCTGCACTGGTGTGTTAAGTGAGAGCAGGACGACACAGATCATGTTAAACAAGAGCTCAGGACACATTTCACTGACATCCTATCTACAGTCACTGAGCACTCTGACCACAGAGTATGTGTGTGTGTGTGTGTGTGTGTGTGTGTGTGTGTGTGTGTGTGTGTGTGTGTGTGTGTGTGTGTTTAAAGTTTCAGAGCTCCACATCCCATTGCTAAGAAAATGTTGTCCTACTCTGATGAGAAAATAAAGAATTAAATCCTGTAAGAAGGGTATCATTGTCTACTTACATCCATACTCAGTGTTTAAATAACATCGTTTTGGTTTCACAGCCACCTTGTGGTGATGTAATGCATTGCATTAAATCAACAACCAATCACAGAAACTGAGAAGTAAAAAACTGAACTGCACAAATCTCTATGAAAAAAATACAACTAAAATAATGTATCTATTTAAATGAGTAGTGAAGGTATAACAGTCATCAATGTAAGAGAGTGGGCACCACACCACAAAAACACCTGACCCACATATTAAAGTCCTGCAATCAAACGTAATGTCCCCCTGCCTTCATTGTTACTGCGTCATATTACTGTCATTGATATCCTGTTATTAAAATATGTTGGAGATGATGATGATGATGATGATGATGGTGACGATTATTATTATAGATATTTCTACATGTATTTCTTTTCTCTTTCTCTTTTTCTCCAGCCTTCTCACCGATCCCCCATGAAAAAGCCTTCAAGATCAGAGAGCCTATCACAAACCACACACAGACACACACTCCCACTCATGGCAACACACACACGCAACATCGTACCTTCACAAAGCGCATGCAGTAACCCTGATTTGTTTTGAAAAAATCTTTAACTGGCCTGTCCTGTGTTGTTTTGTAAGTGACTTGTCTGTTGTTTTGCGATAAAAATAATATCTAACAATAGTATTAGCAGCAATATGTAGGCATATGTCAAGCAAAAGTACTCTTTAGGCAGAATGCACACTGTGATCAGTTTGATATAATTGAATAATGAAAATTGTTATATAGTATTATGATTATGCAAATGAAAGATTTAATACTTGATTAAAAGTATACTCAACAGCCCTCTACTATAAAAAGTGACTATGTCTCCTTACCTTCGACTGCCTGATGATGATGGAGGGTCTAGGGATTTGAGGATATTTCAGCTCGAGCTCTGGACTACAGTCTAACTCCAGCTCTTCATCCTCAGAGCTCTGTGATAGGCTATGGCAGGGTGGAGGTGACTCAAAGCATGGGTTGTCATCTGTGTCCTGCATGTTGCAGACAGAGATGGAGTGGGTTCCATTGACTTTACTGGTTATGGTGGAGTGGGTTGAGATACAGCTGAGAGTCCTCTGAGGCTGTTTGTGCTGCTCCTCCTGTGGGCTGCTTGGTAGAGCTTCAGGTTGGGATATTATTGGATCTGGAAGTCTGTGATTATTTCTGCTTTGTCTGGAGTTGTTTGACTCCTCCTGAGGAGGTGCTGGATCAGGGTTGACATCGGATGAATGACCAAAACAGTGGCCCAAAGAGGAACATGGTAGTCCGTGCATGCTGGGGGATTCAAAAACAAGTAAAAGAGACAGTAAGATAAATTGTACTTGCCACAACATTAGGTGAATCCAGGGTTTCCCTGTGTGGACGACAACTTCTGTTAGTTCATCTGGAAAAACTCCATGTAATTGATCATTGACAGGATTAGAAAAATAACCAGTAAGGAATAAACATTTTCTCATTCATGTAGGGTAAGTGCATTAAGTGGGCTATTTCTTCCTTGGTGAACTTAAATATCTCTTCATCCAGGAAAGACGTTTAGTGTGATCCATGCCAAAAGATGTCCTCAAAAGCTGTCCTACATTTTAGCATGTCCTTCTTTGCAGTATTAGTTGTCCACTTGTCCAGCAGCAGGAGTGTAATCCACAGACCTAACCTTGAAAGCTCGGCTGGCTCGGTCTCAGTCAGTTGGCTGATCTGTCAGCACATCATTGTCTCTTTTTCTCACAGAAAATACTTCCCCTGCCAGGTTGCTTTTTCACAGAGGAGGGTCACCCTTTCTTTAGCCATTCATTGTACCTCGCCGGCCTCCCTGACAACCTATAAGTGTGTGAGACTCTCAGCATTTTGGTGTGTGTGAGTTGCAGTGTGTCAATGTAGGGTGTCTCATTTCTTGACCAGGTAGTCCCTGCTCTGTGGTGTGTTCGGAGACTGGCTTTGAGCCACATGGACTCTGGTTACCATCTGATTCAGGGTCAGTTACTAATACTCAGGCCCTACACTTCGCTGCTATTAATTAATGAACTCACCTGATCACAGAGCAGTGGCCTGGAGTGTAAAGGTTATTGGAGTGTTACAGATGGTTTGAATATGAGAGTTCATGTTACAGGCAAACACCGTAAGTGATATGCCTTCGATGAGAAAGAGAAAGGAGGAGAGAGAGAGACAAAGACACACACACACACACACACACACACACACACACACACACACACACACACACACACACACACACACACACACACACACACACAAACACACACACACACACACTTGGCATTTCACAGGAGAAACTCAGCAGCCCTAGGGTGACGCCCTCTTAAATATTCATACAATCATATAAAGCAGACTTGCATCAATAGTTTATCCAGGTTGGTCTACTGGTGGATATTTATTTTTCATAAGGAATATCAAGTAAACATTATGACAAAAAAAAAATAGCTGACTATAGGTTGTTCTTCAGTTTTTTATTGTTTTCCAACATTTAGATGAATAATTTAATCCGTACTGTGGAACAGTATTAACATGCAACATTAAAACAACACTTATAGTCCATGTGGAAGCACATCATGCAAAGTCCATATGGTGCATCAGGTTGCAAAATGAAATGATAAGGATACATTCTATTGGTTTCACAGAGATGACTATAAAAGCAAATACATATTTGATCGAAGGAATTGACAACCAATAAAAAGGCAGAATTGTGTGAAAGGTCGAATTCTATCAGGTCTGTTCAAACTGTATCCTATCATTTTTAATGGACCTTTCGTGCGGACATATCCACAAAAGAAAAAAAGAGACAGTTTTTTTGTGACTATAGTTGTCTCAGAATCAGCATATTGGACAGGGGTTGTGACACACTTTGATGCAGAAGGACATAAATTATCCACGACTGCTCTACTGGAAAGCAGGTGATGATTTAAGGATATTTCAGCTCCAACACAGCACTACAGTCCATCCACATGGTCGCCATCCTCTTACGGTTGGGCTATACTTTTTTTCTTTTTTCATTTTCTAAAAAGCACAAAAAACATGAGGATATGGGATAATGTGTGCTAAACAAACATGTTACTTTTAATACTGTAGGAAACATTTAAAACTATTGATGGATTCTTTCTCACAGTATATTTTTTGTACCTATGCTCACTCTTATTTTTAACCCAATATGCTATGTTCTTGTGTTTGTGTCAATGACAGTTTTACTGTCTGTAGCACACCAAGCTTCTTCCTCTTAACACATATCTGTTTCTGATGCATAATAAGATTGTGTTAACACTCAGTGAAGGTGTGATAGTTGCAGCACTTGGTCTTGTAGTTATAAATGAGCGTTTTATGCATCAGAAAATGCAGTTAATTAATATGCTGGCAGACTCACATGCAGGATGTCTGCAGACCAACTGATACATTTTTTTTAGGACAAGACTAAACACAATATGGTTAATAGAGATCATCCATAATCACTATTGAAATATCGCAACAAGGTCCAATGTAAACAATTTCTTAATTTGTGTTTTCCTTCTTATCGCTGTCATTATAAGAAACAAAATCTGCTATGAACACAGAGATGACCCTGTCTCCTTTTCCAGCTTTGTGTTGTGACTGTGACGCATCCTGACCCACAAATTGAACCAGGTTGTGATGATGAAACATGTATGAGCTCCTTTGTCCCAGGACATAAACAGAGATATTGCACTCACATTTAGAAACAGAGTGATGGCATGAAGGTAAATGATTAAAATAATTTGGTTTCTTCTATGTAACATACATTTTTCAATGTGTTGATTTTAATAAATAGAATACATAAAGCTAGATTAAAGGTATATGGAGAGTGTGTTTGAATGTTGAAAGGAAAAGAAGCAAAGGGTTATTTTACATGGGACATGCTAATGGTCATGTTCAAGAGAAACCGTGGATCTAATATAGACAATGACAAGTTCCAACAGACCTACCAGAATTTACTGGCATTTTCTTTATTAAATAAAACAATGGTAGGTACAGTAACATCTTTGCATTACTAATGAAACATCATTGACTTTCAATGGTTTTAATTCTAATCTCTTAATAGTCAGAGGCGCTGCTTGTCAACAGGCAAGGCAAGCAACTGCTTGGGGCCCTAGACCAATGGGGGCCCCTGAGGGCTCACGGACTTAAGCCATAGCAGTGACCCAAAATGTGCAAATTTTGCAACAGTAAAAAAAACCTCCCTAAGGGGCCCCCATCTGACAGCACTCACTCTCGTTGCCCTACATTATTGCTGTGAAAACCACATTTTGTCAATTAAAGTCAACATTGAAAAAAAGAGGAGGAATTATCAATCTATTGGAGAGAAAACAATAAACAGGAAATCAAGAAGAAAAGGAGTAATCGTCAAGACACGGGCAGACATGATGGTGATGAACATTGGTTGGTTTGAGGGCCCCCAATGGATTTTTGCCTAGGGCCTCATCAGACTCTAGAATCGCCACTGTTAATAGTTGTCAGACAGCTGTTTGACCTGAGACCAAGAATTCGAAGACACTCAATGTAAACAACTAATTGGTTCAGCAAGCATGGTAAAGATATTTGTGATACATTTGTGATCATACAGAATTGCCTTATAGGCTACATTCTTAAGATTCCCGGTTGCACTGTATTCTATAACTAACACTCTTGAGTCAGCTATTTTGACTATACCTTAGTATAACCAGCTAAGCTCAATTGGCACAGCTTTGAGTGGATTAAACTAACTCTCACACCCTACCACGACACCTCTCAGCTTCACTTTGCCAATAACAGGCTTGAGCACCAGACCTTGAAGTCGCCAGTAATGCATTTCTATTTAAGTAAAAAAAAAATATATATATACAAATACAAACTTTTGCAGAGCTTGGCCTCCCTCTGGTGGTCAAAGCCTATCAATTACAGGCTGCCTCATGTAACCGAGACTGGATTGAAAACGATGAAACAATTCAGCTTGGTCATATTTAATCGTCTATTCCTTCAGTGTCATCACCTCAAACAAATCCACTTAACACATCTGTAATAACGGTCTCCATGGGGATAATAATATTGCCTTTACAGCCTAATTTTTGTATATAATTTCACTTAACCTACATTTACAGCCTAGCTTGCCATTTTTGTAGCATATTCACATTTCTACTTACTTTGTCACGACAGCTAACACCGAACAACATTATTTTTTCCCCCTGAGTCACGTCATAGGAGCGTCACAGCCGGTGGTTAAAGGCACATACATAGCAGTATCAAGTCAGCATAAATGGCAAGAAAAACTACCCGACGTTTAACATTTTGCCTTCAAATTAAAATAAAGAAATGGGCCATGTTAGGTATAGGGCACATTGCTGGACAAAATAAACACAAATGTGCGCATAAACAAAATTATAGCACACATATTAGAAAAAGACTCTTGAAAAAACGAAGTGGTTTGAGGACAATTCCATCATACACGCGTCACAGGTTTTATCTTTAAACCCTTTCCGGAAGTACTTTTCTAACCTGCTAACTGGATTGTGATGAGGCAGCCTTGGAGCGCACAGTCCGAGGATAATCGCAGGTGGTTAAGGGTTACAATCTGCTGACAAGAGGCGAGAGGAGCAGGTGTCGGATTGTGTTGGAGAAAGCATCAATCTGACGCAAATTTATGCTATAATTTTCACCCCTAGATCGAGGTTGTCGTATTTTTTCTCTACCTCGATGATCCACAATGCAGTCTTCGGCTCGGTTCGTCGCCAGTGGCGCTCTCTTCATCCTCTGCACGCTCCAGTTTATTGACGGGGCTAAAGGACAGCGGCGGTGTACTGAGGTGAGATATGCCACTATCGATCAATCGTCCTCAATCTTCCTTTCTTTTTATTGAAAAAGCGGCAATGACAGAAGGTAAATGCACTGATTGGGGAGTGATGGTTGCACTAACAGGGAGTAGGCAATCGCATCAAATACGATTAAGAATCCATGACACATTTCCGGGCCGTTATGTGGTATAAAATTAAATATTAAAGCCTCATCATCAGATACAGCCGTTTGCTCAGTCTTTAAAGAAAACATGGAGTATGATTCTCTGATGAGGTCTGGTGCATGCTGAACTTCACCACTCAGTGCTGTGCTGGCTGTTATCAGTTTCCTGCATGGACTGGCTTTTCCTTCCCTCTTCTCTGGCTCTACTCAACTGGCAGCCGAGTCACACAGACCCAGAGTTGAAGAGCAACATTCCTAAATTGTTGGCTCAAGCTCTGTTTTTTTTTCCATATTGGCTGAGAGATCGATGCAGCTCCCAGATTAAGGTGTGTGTAGTGCTTAATTACTAGAAGGCTGTTTTCTGGGGTGACAAAAATGACACTATGATACAATGCCTTTCATGAGTAATGAACATACTTGTAGGAGTCACAAGAGATAATGAGGGTTTAGTGCACCAGAGGTCAGAATACACCAATATGTATGGATTCCTCATGCCTGAATCACTGCAACCATGACGTTAAAATATTGAGTTTAGTTTAGACCCACCCCTTTTTTATATTGTCATTTATAATCCATGTGACTTTGGTTTTTCACAAAACCAAATGATGACAACCATGTAAATCTTTCCACACACAACAGCCTGCATGGTCCATGGTGTCAAAATCTGGTTTGGCTCAAGGAGCAACATTATATACTGTCAGAAATGAGGCCACCTCCTCTGTAGACCGAAGAATAGGTAGTAGCTCTTTGGAAGCAAGAAAACCAGATTGTTGTTTTACTCCAGGCCACAGATTAAATCACAACATCTTGTGTGTAAATTGGTCAACGGGTAAGTTAAAATATGTGAAAAAAACCAACTCTGCCTGTTTCACCAGCAGTCCACTGCTCCCCCAACCCGCGTAACCATTGCCGTGGAGATGGTATGTTGTGCACCCGGGGAACAAGAGTGGCTGTGGCTCGAAAGATAACAAGTGGTCATGCTTTGAGCAGCTGGAAATGGAAGATAATTTCAGCGTTGTGGCTAATGCAGTAGCTGCATCCATTCAGTCCGCTCTGATTAGCAAAACATTCTCACCAACAATGACATGACTCACTCTCTGATTAGGGTGGAGGCCTCTTGTGGTGTGAGGTTTACAAACCTGCCTCTGTCCTTTTATATGCTTATATTAGCAGTCCAGGACAGCTGTGGTAAAAGATTACTTATGTGTGTGTCTGTGTGTGTGTTTGTGTAATTGGCAGGCGGACTACTACTACGAGTACACAGAGTGTGACAGCACAGGATCTCGCTGGAGAGTGGCCATCCCACAGAGCCACGGTGCCTGCACTGGACTACCAGAGCCAGTACGCGGCACTGAGTGCAGTAAGTATTTGTGTGTGTAAGAAAGTGAGCGATGATGTGTGTATCTTAGTGTCTTATCAGAAGCCTGGAATTTCCACCACAACAACTTGACTGACCCTTTTCGGATGTCCTCCAGTTAAGCACTGAGCAAAATCACTGGCACAAAATTAGCCTCTTAAAGGGCCATGTTGTCTATTATTGTCTAGTATGAGGTGTAGTTCAATCAGACATCTGAACATCTGCCACAGTCAGGACATTTGGTAAATAGAGTTTCGTAATTATCAAGATGGAGCTTAAGCATTTGTTATACAGCCAGTTGGAGGCCAATATAGCTAATCCTTAGAGAAATCAGTGGTTATGTATTGCCATAGAAACCATTCTAAGGAAAAAAGTTATTTATAAGCAGTGTTAATTTTTGTGTCTCTGTGTACACTATAGCAGAAAAGGATGCATTGCATGTTAATGGGCAGCTATGTTCCCTGACGAAAATGTTTTGCATATGTATGAACTGCAATAAAATAGAAAGCATTCTCATAATAGCATGAGGAATGTTAATTAACCTTAATTGTCAGACAACAAAATGAGGAGCCTGCAGCCGTTAGCAGCTGAACCCTCATTTTTTTGTTTCCTTCTTCCTGTTCAAAGTCCTGCAAAATTCTCTGGAAGAACTGAAGACTTTTGTCCCCCTAGAGCATTCAGTCACATTGTCTAGAGCATTATACAAAGCAAGTGCCCCCCTTAATTAAGAAAATTGTTCCTAGATAAAAATATGTCACTAGGAAAGAGTGCCACTTCAGCGGTCTATTCCTAAATCAAATTACATTCTATAGCCTCTTGCATTGTGCCACTTATCCTCAGAGTGCACTAGAGAAACTGCATACCAGCACATGTTTTGGTTTTTGCAGTGGTTACTCAGCATTAGGAGGCACAACAATAGCATTTGACAAGATCAGGTATGAGGAAAAGCTGACACTGACCAAATGTTTCCTGGTGCAGAAAGACAAGGCGGTTCATTGGATATGTGCAGAGGCAGACACTGTGGGTAACAGGATGTATGGATTAAGTTCCCTCATCACTGGGGCTACATTATACTGACTGTAGCATTCATGAAAATCACTCCATCATCTTCAGTCTGGGGACGCTTACATTGTGTGCGTGATCTCTCAGCCAAATGTGAAATAATGTATCTTATTTAACCACATGTCTGTATGTCCTCTCTCTGTTCCTTCAGCCTTCTCATGTGAGGCTGGTGAGTTCCTGGAGATGTCAGCTCAGGAGTGCACCCAGTGTGCAGCAGGAAGCTACTCCCTCGGTAGCGGTATTCGCTTTGACCAGTGGGATTCCATGCCGGCTGGATTCAGTAGCTTAGCAACCTCCCTTGAAAACAGTCCCAGCGGAGAGGACAGACTCACCTGCAACAGGTGCGTGAATTGTCAGAAAGAAATAATCGCATTATTGGTAGAAAAAATAAATAATGCTTTATCTTATTTTCTTGCAGTTCTTCCTGGGTGCCTCAAGGAAACTACCTGGAGTCCAACAGGGATGAGTGCACAGTCTCTCTTATTTATGCCGTCCACCTGAAGAAACAGGGCTCTGTCAGCTTTGAGTACCAGTATCCAGACAACAACCTGCTGTTTGAGTTCTTTGTGAGTTTAAAACATTGTTTTTTCTATCTCTATAACTTCTGTGAATAAACATGGATCTGTTTAAGTGGATCCTGGGTTTGTGCAGCTGGAGGGCCTGATTCACAAAAGGATAGCACAGCTTTTGCACCTGCCATGCCTGTGCAAATGAGTCAAAAAGACACTGTCTAATCCACAAAGAACACGTAAAGGTTTGAATGAACCTCTTAACCGTGCTGCAAAGCAAACAGCGTCTCTGTAGGTCAATGCTGTTTGCGTGTTTTCATATTTAAAAGAGCCATTAAGCAGTTATTTGGGGGAAAATTTCCCACTTTCTATGTGATCCACTCTTGGTGAATCAGGCCCAGTGTGTTTGTGGGTCAGACTTCCTGAATCCCAAACTTAATGCATGTAGGTTCCTTTGGCAAAAAAAAGTGCAACACAATGAAAACAGTCTGTGTGAATGTAATTACCAAGCTTCCTAGAGTGGCAGTTCAAATAAATCGTTATAAACAGGTTTTCATCAGCTATAAGTATTCCCTCCGCTGAGAATCCATATTTTTTAATGAAGAAAATCAAGCAATAATATATAATAATATTAAGCTACAGAAGGTTAGTTCTTTACATCCAATGTACATCCAAATCTAATCTATTCATCTTTATTTTTAGTTCACCCTTCTGAACTTCTTCTGTTAAATCTCAAACAATTCCCTGATCATTAATGCCCTGAAATATAATGGGCACACTGCCAATCTAAATGCCTAATAGAAAAACTGACTGGCTATTCTGATAATGTAAGCAGTTGCATAAATCAGGCAATATATAATGTAGTCTAGAATTAAAAACACATTTCAGTAAGTTTTGTGTCCAATAAACTGCTGAAATGTGCTTCCACCTTCAGACGGTTGGTCTTAACACTTTAAATCTTTTCATAGGTCTTTTCATCGCAGGCATACTGACATGTTTAGTTTAATTTAGTTTATCTCGAACATGTAAAATAGAAATACAAATAAAAAAGAAAAATGTAAAAAAAAAGGAGACAGAGAAACAAACAAAAAAAGAAGTAATATGTACAAACAATGAATGACATCATACAAAAGAAGCTCTCAAATACTTTCTATAGAAAATGTACATGCCCATGTCAAAACAGGAAAGCAATAACAATAATAATCTTTACATTGTGAGAGTTTAAGCTGAATGCATTTGTTTGTATTCAGATCCAGAATGACCAATGTCAGGAGATGGATCAGTCTTCTGATGCCAAGTGGCTGAAACTTACCAATCATGGTGAATGGGCAACACATACAGTAAGTTTTCCATGTTGTTCAAGTGTACAGTAAGTGTTCCATGTTGTTCAAGTTTACAGTACGTTTTCCATGCAGACAACAGCTGCACAGTAGGGCAGATCATTTGGTTGGGGTAAGTGAATGTGTTGAACTCTGCATTAAGACAGTAAGGAGTACACAGAAAAGGGGGTTTCCACTCACATCACTTATTTTTGTCTCCAGTATTTTTCCAGCCACTCTGTAAAATGAGCTTGTGTGTATATTTTCAGCTCCAGCACTGCGTTAAAAAAAATGTCAATTCATTTTTAATGACGGGAGGAGTGCTGATGCAATGTGTGGATGTTCCTTTTCTCTGCCTTATTGCAGAAGTTAGTGTTTGAAATAAATGTTTTATGTGGGATAAGGAGGTAATGTCATTTCTTTGTCCGTTTAAACAGCTAAAAAATGATAGGTACATTTGAATGTTTCTAAAATGTTAAATGAATCAAAGAAAGTAAATACATTTTTTTACATGACCATTTTTTATCGTTGTATACAAGAACATACTGCCAAGTGGTTTTAGACTTTATTTCAGAATCATTGTTCTCCATGTAATGATGGAATTATTTCATTAACTGAATCAAACTCTGCCTCTTTAAATTTCATGTCTGAACGGTCCGTGATCATACTGCCACAGCTTGCCTTTTGATAATGAAATCGTGCATGTTCTAGGTCAACCTAAAATCTGGCACTAACGTTTTGTACTGGAGAACTGGTGGAGTCATGATGGGGACCAAAGTGGTGAAGCCTGTTCTGTTGAAAAATGTTCAAATAGAAGGTAAGGAACAATTATCATTCTATTTTCCGCTTTTTCTTTAATCATTGATGCATTACTTTAAATATTTACCCATTCTTTGTTACTTTGTCCACAAGGAGTTGCATACACATCTGAGTGTTTTCCTTGTAAGCCAGGGATGTTCAGCCACGTCCCAGGCTCCTCCACATGTGATCCCTGTCCTCGCAACACATACTCTGGCCACGGTGCCAGCTCCTGCACCCCCTGCAACACCACCACTCACTATGCAGGTAGGAACCTAATCTGATGGACAGGAAATGGTAGATATGTATTAATAAAATCCAAAATATATCAATTATCCGTGGCACACTGAAAATAACTTGGGCAAACCTGAGGAAGCTACAGGCGAAACACGTTGGTCACTCACAATAAAATACAGTAAAGTGATTTCAGTGTGCCACGGATTTTTGATTTATTTTTCATGGTATGTTCCTGCAACCATGCGCACCTTAGAACGTATAGCCGTGTGTTTGGTTACCCTGTTGGCCATTTAAAATCCAAAATATGTTCAACCCTTCGCACAACATAATGAAACTGCAGAGCAGTATTCAACAAAGTAATTGTAATCTCCCAGAAGCACAAACTAGACTAAAATTAAAAGTGTTCCTTTTCCAGTCCCAGTAGTCAAACTTTAGAAGAAGAAACATGCTAATTAGCTCAGAGTGGAGAGCTGGAGAGCTTATTGCCAGGGAGCAGCAGATTTTGCCGAAGATGCAGCAAGTATGCGCCTGTATTTTCCAAAAAGCTCTTATATTTTACAGTCTTGCTTTCTCATATGCTAAATCTAAGAATGAAAGAAGACATTCTCTGATCCATAGACGTATCATATACAATGCATCTCCTCATGTAAAGCATAACTTTCCAGGTTCCCAAAAATCAATAGCAAAATGTAAATGTTCACATTTATAATTCAATCTGAAAGTCTTTTTTTTTGCCATTTAAGATTTTTTAGTTTTATTTAAGAAATGGATATCTGATTAAACTGTTAGAAAAAAAAAACATATCCGCACAACGTCCCTATAATATGATGCTGTGGATTCATGCCCTATTTAGTAATGTGTAGTACTGAGGAGTGACTGCGAGAAGGTTTGTGTATTCAGAACATATTTCATATTTAATTCATTTCACTTCTTTATGCATTGTGTATGCTTTCTTTGCCCCACTGCTGTTTAGCCTTGTCCCATGCCAATACTGTTTTTCATAAGAGCACAACATTTTTTATATTCTATAATTTTGTAATAGCTTTAACATCTGGTAAGACATTATTTTATATATATTTATTACTGTAATGAGTAACACAGAATGGTTCTATATTGTTTCTGAGTTTTGTGTTGTATTGAAACCTTGATTTCTTTTACATTTTTTGTTTATAATTAGTTATTAATTATTAAAACACTTAGTACCTGTGGGGTTCTGGGTATAGTTGCTCTTGAATGATGGTTACTCTGTTTTATTTGCTAATGTAGTTTTTTTTTTTGTCGTCTTGTCCTTACTTTTCTTAGCTGAGGGTTCTGCTGTGTGTAAGGACAAACCTCCATGTTCCAGGAAGGACTATTTCCAGATCCATACAGCATGTGACCAAGAAGGGAAGGTGAGTGAAAAGAGGGCACCGGTGTAAATACACTGAGACATCCCATCTTTGATATCAGTTTCTGTTCCTCTCCATCACTGTGTGTTAGCATTTCTGTGTTATTTCAGACGCAGGTCATGTATAAGTGGATTGAACCAAAGATCTGTCTGGAGGGAGTGGCTGGAGCCCAGTCTTTGCCTCCAGGTGGAGAACGAGAGCCCTGCCCCCCTTGTAACCCCGGATTCTATAACAACGACACAGCCACCTGCTCACCATGCCCACCTGGGACCTATTCTGATGGGATAAAACGTAATGTCTCTTTAAGGCATTTTTTTCATCTACTTTAGCTTTCCTGTATGCTGTTTGCTAACTGTCTTTTTCATTGTGTACATCCCGCAGCATGTACCCAATGTCCTGCAGGTACTGAGCCCACCCTTGGTTACGAGTTTAAATGGTGGAATATTCTTCCTTTGAACATGAAGACCTCCTGCTTCAATGTGGGAAACTCTAAATGTGACAGTATGAACGGTGGGTCCGTTAGTTTTGTCTCGCTTTATTTTTCTCTTCCTGTATTTTCCTTCTAAAGGATTGTGTCAACATAGTGTGAAATACAGTCATCAGTTTAAAAGATCAAAACCACTGTTGGTACTTACATTCAGTAATGTGAATATGACCCTGAACCAAAGAGATGGTTAGTTTAGCTTAGCACAAAAGCTGGATGAACAGAAGGAAGTTGGCTAGATAGCGTGGCTCTGCCTGAAGCTAAATAAAAGCCAACTTTCAGCAACTCCAAAGGTAACAAATAACCTTGTTTTGTGTTACACTACTTCATGGCTAGGTCCGTAACTTTCTGGTTGACTTGCTACCTCATGGTACCAATATCTATATTGTAGTATTTGTCTACACTTTCTCCTGTTTCCACTTTTTGTGCTAAGCTAAGCTAACTGGTTTAAATTTCATACTAAACGTAGAGACTTGAAGGCATTATGAATCGTCCAATCGAACTCTCAGCAAGAATACAATAAGCGTATTGTCGAAGAGGTAGAGCTGTTCTTTAAATGTAGACTGAGTTCATCTTGTCAATGTGTATGTGATTGAATATAGCTATGTCCTCAAATAGTAGAATAATGTGGATTTTTTCCCCCAACCTCTTTAGGCTGGGAGGTAGCTGGTGATCATATCCAGAGTGGAGCAGGAAGCTCAGATAATGATTACCTCATCCTCAACATCCATGTTCCTGGCTTCAAGTAAGAAATCATATTTTATTCACTCTGGTTCTGATGCTGTGTGTTTCTTTTTTGGCATTGTGATTAGTTCCTTTGTTCTCTATTCTCAGGCTCCCTATGTCTGTGTCCAGCCAGTCTGGGATGGAGTTTGGTCGCATCACATTTGAATTTGAAACCGTGTGTAAAGCTGACTGCGAGCTCTACTTCATGATGGTGAGAAAAGCTCCTGCTGCTACATATGTATTATTATGATAAAGACAAGGTTCCTGAAGTGACTGTGTTGTTTAGGATGTAAACAGGATGAGCACCACAGTGGTAGAGTCCTGGGAGAGAACAAATGCAAGACAGAGGTTCACACACAGCATGACAAAGAATGCCTCGGTTTCTTACACATGGGCTTTCCAAAGGACTAACCAACCTTCAGAGGTAAAAAATGATTTCATTACTTTACTATGATTTATATTCATAATTAATTTCAGTTCTTTTGTGATTTTTTTCTTCACAAAAATTTGATGATGCAGTTTTTCAATAATGCCCACATTCAATTAACTTTATAGAAAAACAGACAGAGACAAAACACTGTGAACAAACTGTTTTATACTGTATCTTTTTTATGAATGCTTTTTGCTTAGGATAGAGAATGCATATAATGCAATATGATAATGTGAAAAATTGACAAAATCATTTACATTGTTTTGTCTTAGTGAATGTGAAGAGCTTGTTCCTGTGGATATTGATGGTCATGTTGTGAGAAATAAGAAATTAAACTGTAGGATGTTAAATCCACAGCGATATTAAAATCTGACAATAATTACCAAATTCATATTTTGTTTTCATTTTCATTGAAATTTAGCAAGGTACAAGGCATTTCTGAAAAACAGTTCAAACCACAAGTGGGATGGCATTTTTGGCTTGTAAATTCACTCCACATTTGGTACACGAAACACTCCCTTCTGTTCTGTATAAAGGACGGTTTCTGAGGTGGTGCTATGTTCAAACTAAACAGACTACTTTGTTGTTTGTTATTGTGCTCACCTAGTTACTTGCTGATACTGAAGATAAGATCTAGGCGGTGCAGCCAGTCCAAATGCCTGCTACTTCATTGATAGAGGAAGTGGTGAAGCTTAAATCTTAAACCTGATATACCTGATTGCAGGAATGAGGTGGATGTAGATGAGGGAAGAACAGCTGCTTTTCTAAAATTGCAATCAAATTATTTGGGATGGTTATTGTGTTAGCCCCTGGAAGATGTTGGTATCTTGTATATGTGTTTTATCAGCACACACTGAATCATTGCTGCAGTTCACATTGTACCTGTTTTTCTCTCGGCTGCGCTGTCAGGTACGCAGGCATCTCAATGACATGGCACGAATCTACTCTATCACGGTGAGTAATGCTGTCGATGGGGTGTCCTCCAGCTGCCGGGCTTGTGCCCTTAGTACCCAACCCTCCAGCTCTGCGTGTGTGCCGTGCCCACCCGGACATTACATAGACACAAGCACCAGCCAGTGCACAGAGTGTCCTCGTAACACGTACCTTGTGTCTCACGCCACACTGGGCCCAGACGCCTGCAAGGCCTGTGGACCAGCCAGCAAGAGCGACAAGGTTTGTTGGACTCAAGATTTATTTTTTATTATCATTATTATTATTATTTTATTTTTACACCTGTTTTTCTGTGTTTTTCTCAGGACCACAGGTTATGTTACAGCGACTGTCACTTCACACACACAGAGGGAAATGTTACTCTGACTTATGACTTCAGCCTGCTTGGATCTGTAGGATCTCTGATGAATGGTCCAAGCTTTACCTCCAAAGGAACTAAATACTTCCACCATTTTAACATCAGCCTGTGTGGAGGACAGGTGTGAAGAGCTGAATACACACACACAGGATTTACTGCATTTTGCAGTAGTACAGCATGTGTTTGAATGCGCTACCTTTTTATCTTTACATTAGGGTCAGCTGGCAGTGTGCACCGACAACGTAACTGACCTCTCCATCGCAGATACCCAGCAAGACAAAGGCGAAGGATCCAACGCTGTCAAGACCTTCATCTGTCAGTCAACAATAATCCCAGCTAATGGACGAGGCTTCCACACAGCGCTCGCCTCACAGTCCATTAACCTGGCTGACACGTTCCTTGGTAAGTGACGTCAGATGCAGAGTGTGGTGGTGTGGAGATTTGCACTTAGTGTTTTTTTGTTTTTTTTACTGCTGTCATTGTTTTAAAAGATGAGAATGTAATAATTATTACCAAGTAAAGGTCTTTTAATGCTTTATTGACATTGCTGAAAATACATTTAAAAACTCATTAATTGAAGGTACAAACATTAAGCTTTCTCTTTTTATTATTAACAGGAGCAACAGTAGATGACACACTTGATGGAATAAAAGCAAGACCTGAGCTGTACCCCCAGACCTCCAAGAAAGTTCCTGATGTTAATTTCTACTACAGGTACCTCTTGTAGTTCCAGATTGTTTCCTTTTTTTATAAACACATTGCGTAATGTGGACAGCAGGAATAGTGGTATGGTCCACACAAGGATACAATAACACAAAGGAGTTCTGCAAGTGGATATGATGCGCAGTGAGAGCTAGCATAGTAGGGGGTTCTAGGACGCTGGAGCTAACTGCTAAGCCTAACTTGACAAGACACCAGTAGAGGGAGGTGCCCGAAATATCAATGACAATGATGTCATGGCTCTTGCTGTACATCTATCTACACACCTGGGTAGTGGGGGCCATAAGGGACCCATTTGGTATAGTAGGTAGTATCGCGTTGTCAATACCTGGCTAGCTCGCATTAACTGAGCAATACTGTTTGTGTTATGGTGACCACAGAGCCATGTGTTTATTATCAGTAGGGCATGAGGACATAATTGGGATGAGGGGTTCCCTCACTGAGCACTTGTCATCTTCATTAGGCCACAAGTATATAGACGGTTATTTCAAGTGTGGTGATGTTAAGTCCTGATTTTTTTTCTCAGTTTTGTCTTTTCTCTGTTGTATTTATATATATTTTTTTTTTGGCCAGATCCTTGGAGGCAACCTCGTCTTGTGAGTCAGGTCGGAGCGCTGTGGTGAGACTTCGCTGTAACCTAGAAAAGAACTTGAAAGGAGATCTCTCAGTTCCCAGGTATGATATCCCTGTCAGTGTTAATTTGTTCCTATGATATCAGTTACAACCTCCATTGGTCCTTTTATGTGGTTTGCTAGTAACAGCTTCTGTTGGGTTATCACAGTCAGTGCCCTGCAGGAACCTGTGATGGCTGCACCTTTCACTTCTTGTGGGAGAGCTCCGGAGTCTGTCCCACATGCACGGAGAGAGACTATCATCAGATAGAGGGAGCCTGCAAGGCAGGACAGCAGGTGTGTGTGGACACAGATTTGCAACATTCATACTGTGATTACTGGAGTACAGATTTATTTTGATTCTTGTGTAAAGCAGACTGGGTTTGGAAACACTGTGCTGACTTCCAGCTGGGATATCACGTTGTTTATTTAATGATATTTATAATTTATATGTCAAATCCTAGGACCTGCTGTATGTGTGGACGGAGCCCAAGCTGTGTATGGGAGGCGTGACCTTGCCTGAAAAGAAAACCTTGCCCTGTGAGGGGATGGAGTTCTGGGTCCGGCTCGGTGCAGGAATGGGAACCTTCACTGCAGTGCTGCTCATCTCCCTCACCTGCTACTTCTGGAAGAAGAACAAAAGGTAAAATCATTGACTGTATGTAAAGATGGATGATGCGTCTCCGACGCGTCTCCACCACGTCCTGTTAAGTGCTGCCGCAACATATTGCACTGCTGACGCCATTTGGAGCCAGAGTTGCGCAGTAGATACTCTTTCTTGACCCCCCTGCTAATAAAAACACACATTTAACTTAATTAAACAGCACCACTCAGGTCAGTTCAGCCCACAGAAGAAAAGACTCTTGAGCAGTTTCATTTACAGAGCTGTCAGTCATGGCTTTGTTTTACCTTTTTATAGCATCAATAATTAATTAAACAGAAGATGCTCGGAAAAAGAGAGTAACTTATTATTGTGTCAGAAACTGGCTTTAAGAAAAAGCCAGTTTTAGGGGGAGCTCCAAATGTTTTGGCTTCCCTTTCAAGGAGCTGTTATGTCTTTCATCTTTTAATACCGTCAATGGGTACAACATTTGCATAATGTCTATTTCCTTCCTTTTGTCCTCTCTTCATGTTTTCACTTAACCTTCTTTTTATATTCTTCTTTCCTGCATCTCTTTTCCTCTCTCTCTCCCTTTTATTTCTGCTGCACTTTTCTTTCCTTCCTATTCTACTTTTCTTTCTTTCCTTACTTCTGCCTCCTCAGTGCCTTCTTTCTCTTCCCAGTTTATTTTATTTATTTATCAGTTTTTGTCAGGGACAATACATGGAGGCATTGTTTCATCTAAATTAAAGTCCAACAGATTCAACATATTTAGGACTTCTGTCCATGGCTAATTTGCAGTCCTTGTCCCTGGTTGGGCTTTTAGGAAATAACACACGTGATAGAACAACACGGTAAATCAGACATAAAAACTGATGACTGCAGTAGACATAGATACATAAAAACAAACAGAAAAGCAGACACAGACAGGCAGATTGATGATAAAGACTAAGAATGAGAATTAAGAACGATAACTGAAATAACAATGAACAAACAAAAAGAAAAGAGAAGTAAAATAGGCTGTGCTATATTACACGTGTAATTTAGTGTTTGCAGATCTGCCTCTGTTTAAGCCGTTGCTTCGCCGGGTTACTAAAAGCTTTGGAGTCACTTAATGTTTCTAATTTCTGATTGGAGGGTATTCCAAATCTTTTGGCCTTTAACTGAGAAGGAGGACTGGCCAAATGCTGTCTTGCGCTCTGCTGGTCTACAGACTTCACTAACTGCACCTCTTGTCGTCACTCCTTTACTGGAGTTTTGTCCGTCCATCTCTTTATCACCTCTTTTTCCTTTCTCACCTCCATAACTATTTTCCTTATTTCTCTTTCCAATCCCGAATCACCAGCTTTCTTTTATTCTTCATTATCTCGTCCTTTCCTCCTAACTTTCTCTCTGTGGATATCTTCTGCCATCATTTTATGTCAATATATGGACACATGATTGCTCTTATATTTACAGTGTTGATTGTATCCCTCTTCTCTTGGCTAGGTTGGAGTACAAGTACTCCCGCTTGGTGATGTCTGCCAATAAGGAATGTGAGATGCCAGGAGCCGACAGCTGTGCCATGATGGAAGGAGAGAACGAAGGAGACATGGAAGATGACGTCGTATACACAAAACCTTCTCTGCTCAGAAAACTCAAAGCCATAGCATCCAAGGTGAGCGTCACAGTTTAGCTTAATTTTTTTAATTTCACGAAAAAATGACGTGTTGCAAATTAAATGTGTTTTTTAATTTTTAGAAAAATGGAGAGAACTTTGAACACGTGCAGCTAAACTCATCTCATTCAAAAGCTTTGGTTTGGAGCTAGAGATGCAAACACGATACGACTGGGAGAGATCGGATCCTCAAGAGACTTTTCACTGAACGACCCCTTTAAACAACCACCCCTTTTATGAGCTTCAGTACCTGGAGCTGTGTGTACATACACATACATACACACATCACGCACCTGGAGCCAGGCTTGGAGGAGTCACACAAACCTGGTGGCCTTAAAGTTCGGTACAACATATCCGTCCAGCCTAAGGCAGAGTACTGTGCAGCAGGTGTGTGTGATGAACACTTCCTGGTAATATTCTGAATCAAACCGATGTCAGAAAGGCTGTTAGAAGAGCTCAGGGTAAAACAAGGACCTAAGTGAAACCTTTCCTGTTTTCTTCAGATTAATTTCAGTTTGCGTGGTGTCTAAATGTGTAAAGAGCCAGGAGGTCATTTGGCATCAGTGTCAACACGCTGAATGTGTGTCTGACATTTAGAACAGACTGCTATAATCTGGCCATTTAAGGCATCTATCTTCTCTTTTGTTTGTTTTGCTGCTGATAATTTGAAAATGAAGATGTCATGTGAGATGAGGGAAGGTTTTGGTGTTGACTGTCCATTTATGTCAAATAAATTATGATGTATTTATGTAAAATTGGACCAAGTTTGATTTTCTTGATAACTGAATTCATCTTGAAACCCCCTTGAGTGTCCGGAGAATGAGACAGAAACAACTGGACTGGTAAGGACGGTGAAAAATAAATTTCAAGAAAACATTTTGATGATAAATTATTATAAATGAAACACATTAGAACATGGTTAAATTTGGACTGTATGTTGGCACTAAAAATAATCAACTAAGCAAAAAATCTCATCAAGCCTCCACACATGCATACTCTTTGACTAGAGCTTTAGTGCCACCTGCTGGACAGAGGAAACAATATGTTATGGCCACTCTTAATCAGTTGAACATTTACACCTCAACTGTGATCAGATAAGCCTTAAGACCATAAGCATAATTGTAAAGACATAAAAATGCAATTCAATTCTGTGTGGAGCAGATTGGTAAATGGTCTCTATAACTACATACAGTAGCAGGCGCATTAAGTAACATGAACTCTGTCATGTAGCATCTGAAAAAATTCAGATTAAAGGTTTCCATTTTCAATTTTTGAAAAGTTTCCGAAAAGTACACACTGAAAGTTTCTATACATTTCCAAACATTTTAATTTCAAAGTTTCTTAAAGCTTTTTGAAGTTTTCTGAGAATTTCTGATTGATAGTTTCCATGAACATTTCTGAACATTTCTGATTAAACTGAAAGTCCATGAAAATTTCCAAGATTTCTGAAATATTATGATTGAAAGTTTTCAAAATCTTTCAAAATAAAGTTTCAAAAGTTCCCAAACATTCCCTAATTACGTGTCTCTAAAAAAAAGTTTCTAAAGTCAATTCAATTTTCTCAAACTGTCAAAGCAAAAATAAAGATGTGCTCATATGTTGTATGCTCCAAAAAAATCTTATCTTGTTTTACATTGAAACAAATGAAAGCATTTGGTCAAGTTCCAGTCACATTGACACAATTAGTGAAGGAATGTCTTTGACAAGCTCCCATCACCAGAAAAATAACTACTACAGTGTGAAGTCTCAATTACAAATGGGGAGTGAAAACTGTGGGCTTTCCAATAGAATTTTTTAAACGTGCATAATATACACTCCTTAAAAGGGCTGAAAAGCATAACAGACTGATACAAAGACATTTATAGCTGGAAAAGTGATAAGGAGATGTGGTCAACAACATTATAACCTAAAAAACATTTTGTAAAAATAAAAAAATAAAAAAACAGAGCAAAGGTCATAAAAAACAGGGTTGAAAAAGTCAGTTATCTCTCATCACGTCTCATCAAATTGCAGTACAAAGTGCTTTTTCTCACAGATAGAAAAAAAGTTAAAGAACAGAAATGTCCTCAGAGGAAGATGATCTCTGCAATCTTGGTCAACACGTCAGGTAAAAAGGAAAGGTGAAAACAAGCAAAAATACTTTTAAGGATTGGGAACATTTTACTGCGTATCTAGGTTAGAGTATGCTGAGGTAGTTGGACTCAAAAGTGAACTGAGTTGAAGGAGATTTGAAGATTTTCCACATCTGTTACCATTGTAATTATGAGAAAAAGCTGAATATTAGTTAGTTGTTAAAAATGTTAAAATGGAAACATTTCATACACAAAATGTATTTGAAGAGCTAAACATTGGATCATTGAATGGTTTCTATAGCTGGGAATACCCAGAAGTAGTAGCAGGTAAGAATATGTTTCATAAATATGTTTCAAGAAGTCCGAAAAATGAGTTTATGAAAACTTCTTTAATATGAGTTTTGTGAGAATATAGAACTAGCTTTGGATTTGGTGAAACATGGTTTGTTCATAGATTTGTTCTTATCTTCTTAAATTTAAGTGAAAATCAACCCGTATAAATACTTTTACGTGTTTTCATTGGATAGGTCTCTGGAGGTGCTATATCACAGGCAGATGACAGGCGGGATAACGATGGGCTGATGTAACACATTTCCCACATGTTTAGTTGATTGTCTTTTTACTATTGCTCTGTCTGCACTCTGCACCATTAGCGAGTGAGAGGATATGCCCTTTGTCTACAAAGTGCATGTAAATGAGATCTCTCAGTAGAGATTAACATAATGGACACACGTTACACCTGCTAAACTTAGTGGTTTGAAATATTAACATGAGACAGAGTGAAATACAACTTCTCATGTTCAAATTAGAACTGCAGGAACCACAAGGACTTGAATACAATCGCTTGAAAGGCACATAACTTTCCGATATCAGACTTTGAAAACCAATTATGTTGAAAAAATAAGTCAACAGGTCAGAGATTTCGTACTATTTCAACCAAGTAAGGCGTTAATTACATACTGTAAAAATCTGTTCTGTATTTAGACTTCAAAAATAACATCTTTTTGTCTGACAAATTCAAATTCATCTTGGTTCATTTGCTGGTTGAAGTTTAAAAAAATGAGACTCATACTGGTTTTGACATCCATCCTTTGGCAGACTTCTTCCTCATATGTAATACATTATAGACATGTTTAAAAGTAATGATTGAAGTTAAAAGGTAATCACATAGTAGAATAATGTTTCTTTAGTCCAGCAGTGATACGTTACAGTGATTGCACAGAAAAGGTTAAAAGACAGCCCAACTACAGTTTGATGCATTATATGAAAGATTTAATTAAACAATAAAAGGTTAAGACCTAGTTGTTATACAATGAGCATGTTTTTATTCCATCGGCAGCATATTGTTTCCATGTCAGTGATGGAAAGTGTCAGACACATTCCCTTATCAGTTCTCCGTCCAACAAACATTTAATTGATAGCTGGGCTGGAAAAGTGATAAGGAGATGTGCTCAACAACATTATAACCTAAACAGCATTTTGTACAAAGAAGAAGAAGGACAAAAAGCCAAGCAAAGGTAAAAAAAAAAACAGTTTTGAAAAAGTCAATTATCTCCATAAAAGGTGCAGTACAAAATGTTTATCAAAGTGTTTTTTTTCTCACAGATAAAAAAGTTGAAGAATAGAATTGTCCTCAGAGGAAGATGATCTCTGCAATCTCGGTCAACACGTCAGGACAGACGCCACAGATCATCCAACAGGCTCGAAGCAACTATGAGGACACGTCCCATCGCCGTTTTATGCCACACTGGCCCAACCTCATCCCTGGTGCTGTCCTGTCTCTTACTGGTTGAAACTGAGTCCTGAGTTACCCCCCCCCCCCCCCTTATTCAGATGAGATTTTCTTTCTTCCTTAACAGCTGAAAAGCATTATATAACATTAACACATATAATTGAATTATGTTTAATTTTCTATAATCTGAGAGGCTGTATAAATCAGTGCCCTAGTGATATTGGTTATACTAGTAGAAACTACAAAGTCTTGATGAGATCATTTTTAACACCTAATATTCAAATTTGAATTGTTATTAAGTAATGTATTGGTAATTGACTTGGGCTTGTTATATATATCTCCAAAGCAGACAGGACAGTGTTTCATCTGTGAGAACTGGTGTTTAGACATTATTACACATCAGTGATATGGTGTCCAAAAAAAAGCAAAAGGCTTATTTTTGTTTGTTTCAAACAAGAGTCCAATTGGACTGTTGAAAGTGTTCTTCCAACCTCAACACAGCTTTGTAAAACATATCAAACAGGACAATAACATTTAAACTGACAAGCTTCACATCCAGTGCAGTTAGATGCTATGGCCCCTTTTCTAGTTACTCCTGCATGCAGGTGGCAGAGGAAGGACAGCAGACTTCTCTGTATGCTTTGTTGCTGGTTATGTCTGCTAGCAAGTCCTTCCCTCGTTGTAAAAAGTCCCGTGCAAATTAAACACGGCTGACTCGCTTTCTGATCCAGTTCCGGATTTCTTCTTCACACCAGCCGCCAACAGCAGTCACACGGATGAGGGGAGATCTGCTGAGAGTCTCCTCTGCAGTGCTCTGCTCTCCTGTGGGATTAGCTGCACTGCATTCCCACCATCAGCAGAAATGAGGCGATCATACGCACACACAGACCCAGAGGCAGGAGCTTGGACGTCTATACAAACAAACACACAAAAATTCCTTTTCTTTCACTTCTCTGTATGTTTAGTCTCTCACACACACCAGTCTGGTTTTAACCTTTTGCTGTCCTTTACATGAACATGCAGTCAGTATGAAACACAGCAACATCCAGTCTTTAGTTTGATATATAAATTGCATTTTCTCTCAGAGATATGGTGATGCTGTAGGTTGGCAAAAGTTTATAAAGGCAGACGTTTTTCTGTCCTCCCCACACTGACAGGACAGGACAGAGACCCCTGCCCCTCCTCTATAGCCTGCCCTGGAGATGATGGATTAGATAGTATGAAGAAGAGGTCAGAGCACACATCATCACATAATGCTGGAAGGCTGCAGCATTGCAGTGCAACCTTTATTTTATAGAGTCAAACTAATGACTAATATTATTTTGGAAATGATTCTGTCAATTTTTGTGTTGCATTTATTCAAAGCCATAGTAGGTAGAGCATTTGCTGCAAAAAATGTCAGTAATCTCTGCAGTAACACCTTCATGTTTGTAGTTCAATCAATATTTTTATATTTATGATCTCTTCCTCAGCCGGCCTAAAGAGGTGGGGGAGTTAAAGAAGACGTTGGATCCCACTTGTGCGGCCTGGCTCATTATTGCAAGTAGCTCCCCAACTATAGATGATTGGTCTAAGACAGAGGGATTTCCACCGTGTCGACAAACAACAGAAACATTTAGTTAATGCTTGATTAGGCTTTTTTTTCTTGGGAGACCAGGTAATTCCAACTAATGATGCCATCAGAGAGAGAGCAAGACAGATGTGGGAGCTGGATGATACAGGCATCCATCCATTATCTATATGACTTATCCCATTTGGGGTCACGGTGGCTGGAGCCGATAACTTCATGGTTAAACAAGCTGGCTTTCAACATTACAGAGCACAGGCGCGGCTAATCAGTTCTGCAGAAGAATAAAAAGTGACAGCCTTGTGATACATTTTGGCAAGAAAAACAAGCAGTATTTTCGAGTGTACATGTAATCCAACATTTCACCACTCTTTGAGTAGTCCTGCTGCATTGCTTCATGCTTACAAAACACAGAGCACGTCAGTGGTTCAAATAAATCTCCGACAGAGGGCACCATGGAGGCTTTTCTATTTTTAGTAGTTGGCTAAGATTTCTAAAGGGGATTAGAGGCTTCCTGAGGATGCATTGCTCTGTTTTCAGGGAAAAGGCATAGTTCCCTTACTGAGCACTGACAGGAGACTTTGCTGCAGCCCCCTATCCTCATCACAGGCTGAGACACTGTTATTTGAAAGAGTAACATGTTGTATGAATTTCAGTGTGCCATTTGTGTGGTTGTTTTTCTTGAGCAGAATAGCAGCATTATTTTGTTCTCAAATAGGACTCTGAGGTAGGGATCTTTAAATCCACATGATCTTGTTAACACTGTAATATGAAATATTTAAGATGTTTATTGAATCTGAATGTATGATGCAAAATGAAGGCGTCTTTTATACACATCTCACCTCTCTGAGAATAATCCTCCTAAACAATTTTGACTAAACTTGACTCAGTTGCTATGGACACAGGTGATGTTTTCTCTTTATTTTTTCAACCTTTTTTTTTTTTTTTTTTTTTACTATCTGTGTCCATGACAACAAAATGGCTGTTACAGGAAAAGGTATGCATTATTAGATCTGAGAGATGGAGAAGGCTGCTGTCTTCTCTAGTTATTCTAGTTTATAGGTGAGGAATCATTTTGATTTTCTCCTGTGCAAACATGACGCTCATATTCTCATATTTTTGTCAGATAACTTAATGAACCTGTAATGCAGGAAATGATGAAACCATCCACTATGATGATCCTTTTACAGCATTTAATTCTGATCTGAAGCGGTGGGTAATGCGTTTAATCCTTAGATAGTAGAAGGTCAAATAAGAGACAAAGATATACAGTATATAAACTGACTCTTTCCACAGTGAAAGGATCTCAACCCAAGCCTAAAGGCAGCATGAAGGCTGTTAGAAGTGGGAGGAGGGATGCAGGGATATCCCTGATGACTTTCTATTTCATTCTTTTGTTTGATTGTTTGCAAGGATTCAACAACATAGATTTGCCTCATAAGATGAAGAGTGGGGGTAATATATAGGCCTATAGATATATATATTCTGCAGTGTTAACAAGTGTTAATAAATGTATTTGTTCATAAAGCCTATCAATACTGAATAAAAATTACACCCGCTACAACGACATTAAACTGTATAATAAACCAAGTAGTTACACCCTGCTCTTATAAAAAATGAGAGCTCATAATAACGTATCATATACCAACAGTTTACAATATTGGCTACTAACCTCTTTAACCTGCTCCTTGGCAGCACCACTAGATGGCAGTGTCAAGTCGACTTTAGCCAGATTGAAGCTGTGTGGCCACCAGGCTCATTATTAGCACATGATGAGGCTGCACTTCTTCAGGGAAGCACAGGCAGGCTACTGGATGAATATTTAGAAGGGATTAAAGACACATTCTGAGTTGCAGCAGATTCAATAGAAGTGGACACCTAAGGTCGTAAATGAGAGAATTTAACCCCTCTCTCTCTCTCTCAGGCTAACATTCACCATGAGAAATGAGAAATGAGTAATGCGAGCAGGTTTGCATGTGTTTCAGGAAATGAATGTTCTTCATTACAACAACATCACATTTTGTTTGCGAAAAGAAATGTCACAACCATTTCCTGTTGACCTCCTTTATTATTTATCTCCAAGTTTTTTTCAGTTGGTTACAAATAAAGAAAATGTTTGGAACTTCTTCACAACACAGGGCAAACATCATGTTGTGTAATACTATTGGTAGTGCTCAGAGTATGTTATGATACATAATACACATATATTTATTAAGAGTTTCTGCGTGCAGATTAAACAAACCTCAAACTAAATAAGTAACCTGCTGGGACTTTTAAAATGATTTTCCGAAACACATAATATAAATAATGACGGAGGCTGCTCAGGACAAAGGATGTGTTAACAGCACATATTGGACGTATACTGTACAATAAATGAAGCACAACGGCTGTTTGGAACTCTTATAAAAGGCTTTGTAACATAACACAGACTTGAGATGTACAATTCTTTACAAATCCTTTTTTTTTTTTTTAGGAGAAACCATTTCTGCAGTATCACATTCAACGTTCACGATTCCTTCTCTACTGACTGGAGAGCCAATAAGACCAGGTTCAGATAAACAAGGTTTTCCATTGCTGAGTAAATGATTGAAGATCATCCTGCTCACATGCTTTTGAATATCAAATTAAGGAAATGCCTGTGAAAATGGTTTAGCTAAATGTCCCCATGCAACCAAGATGATATGCAAATTTGAGCTACATATCATAGTAGGAATCGGACTTTAAACAGTGTGATGTTTGAGGAAGCCATGAAATGAGATAAGTGGCACCACAATGACTATGTTTCTGGATGTGAGCATGATTTTGGATGATTGTTTCACTTCAAAGATAATTTCAAGATGACACATTGAATACTTCTGATGATGGCATTGAGCTCATTTTATGATACTTGTTACACATACACCTTAATGGTGTAGGAGGAGGGAAAAATACACACAGAAAAGCATTTCCTACATATGCTGCAGTAAAAATGGAGAGAAAGGGGGTATTAAAGATCACAACCTCAAATATCAACTCTGCACAGTGTTGCCAAGTCTTGTTGCTATGGAGATTGCATCCTACTGCAGGTGTGAGTAACGACAGAGGAAGTCAACTGTGCTTCCCTCTCTGTGTCTCTTTCTGCTCCTCTGTAATGTACATGGTTCTGGCTGCATGTGTGAGCGCATGTGAGTGTGTGTGTGCGTGTGTGTGTGTGTGTGTGTGTGCGTGTGTGTGTGTGTGTGTGTGTGTGTGTGTGTGTGTTTCTAGCTCAGACTCACTAATAAATGATTAACCTTGGGCTATGTGTAAAAATGCTCTATGTTGTGCCTTTTTTCCCTTAGTGTCTGTAATCTCTGTGTGATGAACACGGACACAATTAAAGGCTCCATTGTCTTCAAATCTCAACATTATTTTCCTTTTCTGGAACTTAAATGGGAAATACTCTGAAAAGGCGACAATTGAGGACCTCTGAACTGTGCAAATGTAATCAGCCCTCAGGCAAGGTGTGCACAGTGTAGGCTGAAATAAACAGATGAAGGCATCCACATACTGCTTGGAGATCTCCAGTGAACCAAGATGGCATTGCTTTGCTTCAGCACTGTTGGAGGAAATCCTATCTCAACCCCTGAAAGATCTGAACTAGCAACATGGGTTATTTTATTTTTTTAAAGCTATCTGTTAATATATCGTTTTTTAAAACTTTTACCATGGCCTTTGTGGTTTGGGATTAATCATGTAAAAAGTATCTCAAGCTTAAAACATTGAAAAATAATAAGCAAACATTCGCAGTCTGCAGTTGTGAAGAATTGCTGTCTTTCTGCTTCTTATATATCGAACAGATTTCTACTTTTTCGACTGCTGTTTGTACAGAATAATGAAATTGAAGATATCCCCTTTGACACAAGCAGGGACATTTTTAAGGATGTGACCACCATTTTATTTAAATGTCAAAAAAAGTGTCAACAAACCAAAAGGTGTTGAAAATAAGGAAAGAGATCATTAGTTATAGCCCTAGAGCCCCAGTGTACATTTTTGGTGGTTTTACAGCTTCAGTGCTTGAAAACATTAGATTTATAGTGGAAAGATTATTCCCCCCCCCCCCCCCCCCCCCACAAAAATTACATCCACACATTGACTTGTCCAATTCTATCAGATATGGAGCTGTTGTTCTGCACTGCAGGCGGCTGCTTCCCGGCCTCCTTGTGGCTTTGTGGCTTTGAGTCTAACTGAGGCAGACTAAGAGAGGCTTATTAATCCCAGGGCTGTAGCATCACTCTGAAGGCCATGGTTAAGGGAAAAAAAATCCCTCGCTGTGTGACATAAATAGACTTTTAATGATGATCAAGTAAATATACAGGGTGAAGTGCAGATGTTAGGATCCCCCATACTTGATTCAGCATTGTTATTAATAGAGGCTGACGTTTTCTCTGTTCATTGCTCAGTCACTCTGTGCAAGCCTTGGTGAGCCTGCACATTTGTATCACGATGCGTAAAAGCTCACCCAAGTGTCTAAATTTGTTCATAAATGCATTTTGAACAAAAGACAAAAGCTAAAGATAACTCTTCGTAATGAAAGACAGCAAGAATGTTTCTAACCAAGAACCAAGAGCGACGAGAAGATAATGAAGATGAAGAGGAAAGCAAGAATGATTAACATCATCATGATTAGCATAGAAACCGTTGTTTTACCAAAAGGTGTTGTACATGGCCCGTTAAAAAAACACAGAGCAAAAGAAAGATGAATTGATAAAAAACGAATTAATTTAATCAACAGGTCGATAAACAAATGTATCAATCAATCAATCAATCAATCAATCAATCAATCAATCAATCAATCAATCAATCAATCAATCAAACTGTATTTATATAGCATCTTTCGAACATGTCAAGACAATAACTGTATTTTAGCCCTAGCTCAGTGCTGGTCGGTGTGTCAAATCTAAAAAACTAACAACACTCTCATCTCATCTGAAACTGGCACACACCACAGGAGAAATTCTTCAGCAAAATAGCTGTATATGTATGTGATGTTTGTACGTGATATGATGCACATGTGATGTATATCCATGGCTAGAACAAAGGTTTTCTGACTCCTTTAGTCTGTATATTATTTGACTCTCAAAACAGGTCATAAGTTTCAGCCTGACTGACATATGTCCAGTTGATATTGTTATGGCAAGAGAAAAGTGACATAAAAGGCAAAGAGAAAAAATGATAAGACAATAAACAGAGATCCAAACATAAAGATTACAATAATCTATGAGAGGACTAGAGATATCATTTTGGTATATGAAAAAGAAAAAAACAATTTCGGGTGTTTTTGTTGTTAGTGGTAATTTTGAGGGGTGTTTTGTGTCCAAAGAAGCAGGCCGTCCACACCAACGATCCAGAGGAACCTACGAGCTCCCAGGAAGATATATGGTCACATTAAGAATAACAGAGTAACTTGCAGTAATATGATGTGAATGCATACAGAGAGACTATCTACCCACTATCCCATTATCTTGTCTAAACAAAAAAGGTTTTTTAACCATGTCTTGACAAATGTACAGTATGAAGGGGATGTCGGAACATGCTACCAGACCAAGTCACTTATCATTACATGTGAAACGGTTTGTTAGTTTGATTAGTTGCAGCATCAAGACACATTATGGCCATTCTCTGGTTTTTAGGCCCCTTTGGGAATCAACCAGAAAAGTTGGATCACTCACAATAATGTGCACCTTCGGGTTTCATTTCTTTTCCCTGTTCAGTTGTGTGGCAAGAAGTAGACAAAGAGGTTATGTGGGTTTTTGGGCACAAGTATCTTGTGTTTATTTAAAATGTTGATCATCAATGCCACCATTGTTGTTTTTCAAGCCATCTTTGCTTTTTTTGGAAATGGTAGCACAATGGTGAATGTGAATTCAATCAGAATAAACTTCAGTGCAGGCTCATTGTAATGAAAGATGTTATGCAGTGCAATTGGGTTGCTTTTTGATGCGTTTTCAATGTTTTCTGACAGAGGAAAATATATTTCAATAAAAAACACTTGCTTTTATGTACGTAGTTGGTTTTGATCTTTTCAAACGATCACAAAAATATATAGAGTAATTTCAGACTTGTCCACTTAAACTCAGCTGTCAACCAAGACCAAAAATGTACTGAAGGAGCTCGTAGATGGGTTTATGCTGTGTCTGCTGGGAGATAGTAATTGATATTACAGCTGAGATAATATCATTTTTAATGAGAGTACTCATCAACAGTTGTTAACCATTGACTAGGCTTGGTGAGCATGGGTGTTGTAGTGGAAGGAAAAGTGGGACTGACTTACCAGGGGCATAAGTCTTGCTTATAGTATATGCCACTACATGACTGAATTTATACGTAGCATTTTTAAATACCCTAAAATCCTGAATAAGTTTCATGACTATATAAGTCGAGGCCTGTTTTGGAGGTTTCAATTCTGCTTGCAATAAGCGAGATACTTTTGTGCATTGCTTTTTTAACTAACATTATATAATGGAAAATTTAAAAACCTGAACAAGCAAGAACTTCAAGACAGCAAGCAGCAAGTTGGTTAGCAGCACTGCCATCTCACAGGTAGCTGGTTTCGGGGTTCGAATCCCGTAATGGGTTTTCCCTTGTGGAGATAGAAGGTTCTAGAGTCTGGACCACGCTTCTTAATTGTGATTATGTGTTGCAAGGATTTAGAAACTAAAGGGGCAAGCACTGCAGGGTAGGCCAATGGTGTGGTGGTTAGGATCGCTGTCTCACAATAAGAAGGTCTTGGTTGAAATACCAGCAGGGGCTTTTCCATATGTGGCTTGAAAGTTCTGGCTTTCTTCCATTGATGTAAGTGTCTCACTTTAACTTTACCATAATAAACTGGAAACTATAACCCTTAACAGGTGAACACTGCAAGGAAAGCCAGAACTGTGGATAAAACTGACGAATGTAGACAAGTGCCTTTAAAGAGCTGGACTGTTCAAGCTTCCTCCCACTAGAGTGTGGACCATGCTTAGCAATGCTGCCTCAAGCTGGCACTGGGTTTGGATCCCAGCAGGGGCCTTCCTGTGTAGAGCTAGAATGCTCTTTCTTCTCTCCACCAAGTTGTGTACTCTCTTGAACTTTCAAGTAGGACAAACCCCTTGAGATGAGCCATCTTGTTTTCAAGGGGGTCCCAACAGAAAACACATTGACAACAACTTAACAACAGAAAAAAACACAACAACTTGTTTTCAATACAAAATCGGATGCCAAAATGCAACACATTGTAAAACACATTATTAGAAGAACATTACAGCCACGAAATAGCCAGTGTGGCCAGTAATATCGAAAGAATCCAGATTATAAGTAAGTATAAACAGGAACTGTGAAAGTTTGTGTGGTAGCAAGAGCGGTTCACCTCAAAGTAAGAGGATTAACAACACACAACTAACACAATGTACTGAAAGGTAGATGGTAAAGTAAAAGTAAATTAACCCTTACAAGCAAGCACTGAGAGGCAGCACATTAGTGTGGTGATTAGGACAGCTGTCCATGGTGAGAAAGTCATTGGTTCAAAGCTAGTTTGGGCTGACTGGTTCATTGGATGTGTTGGTTCTTTTGGAGTGAAGGGAGAGAGGGAGGAAGTGAGGAGAGTGAAGAGAGGATGTGAGGAGAGTGAAGGGAGGAGTGCGAGGAAAGCAGCTTCTCCAACCCTGAGAAGGAAGCGAGGACAGCTTTTCCAAGTAGAAACAAGTTCTTTCAAAAATAAAGTATTGTGATTATTTTAGAAAAAGTACTCTGACAAAGAATCATAAATCGTACGTTCACCTATATTTGAGAGTCTTTGTATTTTCGAAAATGACTTCTTACTAGTTTTAATAAGCAAGATCGTCATCCCAATACTGGCTTTACTACATTGGGTTCCAGTTACTTTAAGAAATTATTTTTTTAAGATTTTACTGATCCGTTATGAAGCACATATGGGTCCTGCTCCTCTCTACAACGCAGAACTGTTGACCCCTTTATGAGCATCCAGCAGCCTTACTGTAAATCCTAAGGTGGGGCCAATTAAGGGATTCCAGAGTCAAGGCTTTATTGTAAAGGAGTGTTTGATTGTGCCATTAGGGCCCCTTGGCCTTAGAAAAACCTTAGAATTAGTGACATATTTTCTGAGGCATTTCTTCATCTGATTTGTAGAGACTTGCTTTTATGTGTTGTCTTCGTATTGCATTTAAATGTCTTTTTTAACTTTATCTGACTTTCTTCTTTTTTAAAAATATTTTTTATTGTTTTTTTTGTCTTTTGTGATCTTTTGTTCAATACAAGTTTTAGTTCTTTAAGGCTTTTAATGTGTCATAAGAATAATTATAGTTATTGTTTGGGGTTGTCTAGGGTAGTGATGTAGGGTCACATAGTGCAAATCTTTTCATTGGGCCCAGAATTCTTGGTGACACTCCTACCAGGAGGAGTGTCACCAAGAATTCTGGGTAAAACTATGGCGCTCTGCCAGGATCTGACCATTAAGGCTCATTAGTCCCTATTGATAGCCCTGATGATAGGCACTCCGAAAGGAGGCAGCCAAGTAAAAGGTCAGCGTATGGATCTTAATTTGACCTCACTAACCCATCACTGATTGGCAGTATCTGTCATCCTTGTATTTTATTTTAACAGAGATTGATTGCTGTGGAGAATGTATTGGCAATAACCCCTGCAGTCCATCTCATCGCCCTTGTTCTTTCTGATGAAATCTGGACCTGCCACCGTTAATGGCAAAACTGTCTCCTCGGCCTGTTTAATTTAGGCAGTGAATGAAGTCGGACTGCTGCTACAGCCATACCTGAAGGTTGTCTCTCATTTTATAAACAAGAAGTGTCATTCATGCAATTAAAATCTTTCTATGTATGTTTTAAATTTACACACATTTTCATCATGATTGTTTACACTGTATATTGATCAAACGTGTGTTTTATCCTTTTTGCCGTGGTGGTTTACTGACAGAGAGTGTCTAATTAAGTTTAAGATTAAGATTTACTTTATCGATCCCCGCAAGGGGAAATTCTGTTTTTACACTCTGTTAAGTCATGCAACACACAAATAGGCTGATATATACACATGCACAAACAGGATCCTATGGACATGCACTAATGGAGAGATGTCAGAGTGATGGAGCGGCCCACAGCGGGCGCTCCTGAGCTGGTGGATTCGGTGCCTTGCTCAAGGGCACCTCGGTAGTGCTCAGGAAGTGGTCTGGCACCTCTCCAGCTACCAGACCAATTTCCAGCTTTGGTCCACAACGGGACTTGAACGGGCGACCCTCCAAGTCCCAACCCAAGTCCCTACGGACTGAGCTACCCCAATGACATTTAATTTATGAATTGTGTTGACATATTTAATTGTTGGCCTGATGATTGTGCTAAAAATGATAGTAAAGCCACGGCAAGTACATTTGTACAACAGACTTTTTCTCTGAATATCTGGGGAAAAAAACATCTTCTGGGGACCATGATGAATAAATGAGGCAGCTATGTATTATGAACACAAGAAGGAGTATGGAATTCTATATGAACCATTTTCAGTCTCTACTTCAGCCTGAGGGCAGAAAGAGGACGTGACGAGGAATGGGTGTGTAAAATAAGTGAAGATGCTTCAAGGAAAAAGTGGATGATTATGTAATAGAGGGACTTGTTTATGTGTCCCCTCTGAGTTCATGTTAGCTGAAGGAAGACACCCTGCCTTTGCCGCTCTTCTTGGGCTCTGTCACATTGCATTAATGTCATCTTTTATAGCGACTGATAATTGGCCTACTTTGAGGCATGTGTTTTTCTCTGATGTAGGATTGTACAGTAAGTAGGGGTGTATATCTCCTTTACAAGACCATTGGATTCAATTCTCTACAGCTAAGATCAGATTTAGGGAAGATTCATTAAAATACAGAATGATTCTGTGTGATATGATTATGTGCACTTTGATACGATACAATTCAAATTGGTATCTGAATCCAAAATCATTTTTTAACTTTATGGAAATTAGAAAAACATTTTAGCAGTGTGTCATTTCAAAATAAAATGTCCTTTATTACTTTTCAAAGAGACAAGAGAATAGGCCTCCTGCAAACAAATATTCTGACATGATGTAAATGATGTTAAGTCTCTCTATCACACACACAGGCCCAGGTATCTCACTTTGACAGGTAGGCTAGTTGGGACAAGAAATAAATCTTGTTACCAACACAGAAATCTTAACTCTTATATTTTTTGTACACTCTTTGGGAAATTGCTGTATTTGTCTTCTTGTAACTAGTCTTAAAGGTTTTAACCATGTCACGAAAGCCGCCATTCATAACAACTCCATAAGGGTCGTAAAGTTTAGTCATATCAGATTATACGCTGTGACTTTGGTGAATTTTGGCAGGAGAAAGTGTTTAATATTGGATCTGCTTTAGCTGCTGCTTGCTAACGTTAGCATAGCACTGGTTTCTCTTTAACGTCTCAACAGGTGAGATTGTCATTCTGTCATTGTATTTAATCACTTTTCTGCATAGTGTAAAGACGGGCAGAATTATGGAATGGCTCTCTACCTCCATATCAGTCCACATGACTTCATCTATGAGTTTGAGAACTGTAAATAGCTGCAGCGGTTTTGGAGGTTGTTGTTTTCTACTTGTAAGCTAACTTACAATAACTGGCAACCCCCCTTAGCTCATGTTACTCTCATGAGTGGTAAAAGGTCAAACTTAAAGTTGTGGGAGATCAAAGACACTAAACGCAGTATGCAGAGTAGGAAGCAAAACCTCACTGAACTGGTTCATAACTGTGAAACCGGGCCACCGACGAGTTTGTAGTGCATTTTTACCGATTCAGGCCTCCTCGGACTAATCTTTATCGTTAAGATTTGGTTAGCAATTCAGATTGGTTTATCTTTACACCACTAACAGTAAGGAAATGTTTAGAAATTGATTTATTTTAATTACACTTAACTGGGAAGGCAAATACCAAAAATAGAAAAAAGTGACCCTACATGCTTACCGTAGGCCGACATGACTTTTTATTTTCAATAGTAAGGCTTGTGTACTCTGAATGTTTGTGTCAAGAATTTTCAGTTCCATTATTGCTTGGCTTCATAAATTCTTCATCACAGCAATATTAATGTGTTTCACAACCAATGACACTATCACACCCACTGCCAGTTAGCTTACAAGCTAATAAACAACAAAAACAAAGCCGTTGGTTGCACTTATGACTCTGAGAGGTCTATCCATTTTGTTGCACAACAGACCTCATCAAATTCTTCATTTCATTTTGGATCTAAATGCAGGATCAAATATGAATGACCAAATCTCTCCATGGTTCTAGCAAGCCATCTTTATATTTTCTTGTGGCAAAACCTTAGTTAATTAATTGTGCTATGGTCTAAATGAAAGTATAGGAGTTAGAGAAAATGAATGTTTGGTGTATAATGAAGGGAAAGTTAAGGTTTTGCATTACTGCAATGATTTTAAATCAGTATTTAACCTTTTTTTTTTTTTTTTTTTAAGCATCTGTGTATAAGAGCTCAAATGTAGAGAAGGTTTAGGAGTACAACACGCACATGGGGACATTTTATCTACAACGCTGTCCTTCCTCTTTTGGCTGTGTAAACATGCCGCCACTTTCACATGGATTTGAACATACCTCCTACCTCATAACTTCATTTTCCCTATACAAATCTTCAACATATCTCCACTTAGTCTCCTGCACCTCATTTCTAGTATGGGATGCATTGATTAATAAAGCTAACTGTGGGGTAGAACACAGCCTGGGAGGAGGGAAGTGCAAGGCTCAGAAAGTGTAAAAAATGTCCCTTGTGTTGGACAAAAAGGTTTTATTAAGATGGTTTAGGCTTCAGTTACTATGAAAAGGTGATGCAGAAGAAAAGGTATTGAATGGTAATTTGACATCCCCATAATGCTGCACCTTTTGCAGGTCAAAGTCAACTCCTTTTTTTGCAACACCCTTGGAAAAAGTGTGCATAGGAGCTCAAGTATATTCTCCCCCTATCATGGTTATTCTAAAGCATATCAAGATTAGATTTTCCAAGCTGCACGCACCTTGCAGAAAACACAGTGAAGCTGACTATGACATGTGTGAAATTCAATTACAGACCTGCTGTAGATGCACTCTGTGTAACCCAGAGAGATTGGAGGAAGCGATAGCCAGGTGGTGACCCTGTAGGCAGCAGTGAGCACAAATCACAATGGCCTGGGCTGCTGCCAAGAGCTAGGATTCTGCCATGGTATGGCCCACCAACACTCAGAGAGCTTCTCATGGTCACTCATCACAGACACTCTCCATGCGTCTCTCCCTCAGTGCATTCAGGTCAGTAGAAAGGGAATGCAATACACATTGTTGGCCACTTCTCTCTATAATTCATGTCCTGCACCAAAAATAGAGTACTCAACGCACTGTTTCATCTGTGGCTGCAAAAAATAGAAGCATGTATGTGAAGTAAAAAGCTGATTTTTTTCAGATAGAAGGGAATTACATCAACACAATAGAAATTTAAGTTAATAGGTTTTTTGGGTTTCATATATCCTAAACACTATTTGTTAAGGATATCAAATTTGTTTCTGTTTCGCCATGTAGGTTAATCAGATCTATGTGGTCATCTATGTAAAGAGCTGCATAACAAATCAAAGTCTGACTTGCTGATGTGAAAATTGTAAATTAAACTATAGTCTTTCTGGTCAGTGAAGGCTTACCTACGCAGTCATATCATCTACATGTGTGCAGGCCCAGACCAACCTACATGTAACCAAGACTCAGTGGTCCAGGGGGATCCTGGAACATTTCTACACATGAGTAGTAAGTGTTTATACAAATGACAAATTGACACTGTCGTTTCTAGGAACAAGACAAAACACAGTTCACTTGTCAAAAAAACTTAATTTGCTTAACACTAACCACATAATTTGAAGGTTAGATACTGTGTACCATTGCCAGTAGTATCGATGTACTGCCAGTACATCATGTAGCCAGTGTCTGGTGGGTCCAGTTTCTCCCACTCCCCCACTCATGAGCTTTGAATGGCAGGCTGGCTAACCAATCATGACATGGGAGAATCAGCCATGAGTTGAGAGGGAGCAGCCGTGGGAGCAAAGCCCTCCAGCCACATTTGAGACTGTCAGCAAGACATGTCAGCCTCCGTTCCAGCTCAGCAAGGCCTGGTGAGCATGTAAACAAACACAAAGTTTCTACAATCTTTTTAAAATTGGGCGGCAGTAGCTCAGTCCATAGGGACTTGGGTTGGGAACCGGAGGGTCGCTGGTTCAAGTCCCAATGTGGACCAAAATATGGAAGTTTGTCTGGTAGCTGGAGAGGTCCCAGACCACTTCTCAAGCACTGCCAAGGTGCCCTTGGACCTGTGTGTGTGAGAAGCATGTCTCTCAATAACAGAGTGTAAAATCTGAATTTGCCCTCGGGGATCAATAAAGTATGTAAAAGAAAATTATAATAAATTAAAAAATCATTTAAATGTAATTAAAAATATATTTATGTCAATTAATTAAATACCAGTGCTTTGAAGATTACTTAATACATTAACAATTAATTATAAAATGTTTTGGCTTGGCAGTTTGTGATATACTTTCCCTCTGTCATCACCTTTTCTTCCCCTCTTCATCACCTCATCATGTCTTAAGCTGTTGTTTATCCTCTCACACTATGACACCTGCATCATCTTTGAAATTCTCTGGTCTCTCCTTTAGTTTGATGTCTGATCTTCCAGAAAAGGAGCTGCAGTACATCAAGAAAAAAGATTAATTTCTTTGAAAAACTAATTCAAATTGTAATACAAATTCTGCATCTGCATCATTCTTCATTAGTTCTGCCCCCATGCCACTGGCTAGAGGTTCTTCCAGTATATGCACTAGGAAATTAAGCATAAAAGACAGATTTCAAATACATTGCAGAACTTCAGATTTATTTCTGCCAGAGAATTTCTTGTTATGGTACTTTATCATTCATGTACTGTAGATCTTTACATTTTCTTTTGACCAAAAGAACACATGGTGATTACTTGCAAACAGTATGAATGTGACTCAATGCTGTTACTACAATGGAGGGATTAGTGCAGCTGATGCTGCAGAATCTGTGAAACATGTGCACTGGGAAGAATATGTCAGTTGCCCTCTTTGAAGAGGTTGTGTAGTCTCTGACAACTCTGCTTGTTGTCTCAATATTACTGCATTGCAGATCTCCCCCCGGTCTCCCAACTTCTTCATTTAATTCCTCACCACGGATAATCCAGATTGTTTAACACAACTTCATACTTATAAAGGATGTAAAATGTCTGTTTGTATCTTTGCTCACTCGCTTTAAATCAAATAGGCTGTGACTGCAACAACAGCCAACTTGTTTGTTGCTACATGACAATGAGCATGAGGAAGCCTGGATCAAATCCAGAAAGCTGTTCCTAAAAAAGGAAGGAGTAATTAGTAAATGTCATTTCAGAAGAGTATGGCGAATTAGAAGCCTGGTGGATCATGTAATTAGGACGGGAGCCTTTTCATCGGCGGCTCAGGAAAGGAAGAGGACACGGCGGCAGCATCCTCTGCTGACAGCACAAGAGCTGTAACAGAAAACACCATTTGACACACACACATTGGACAAAAATACACTACTGCACACATGCAGACACAGATCACAATGTCAACCCAGGCTGACAGTGATGCATGACTGTTGTAGTTTTTTCTCTCTTGTATAAAACTGAACTGATGCAATGATCGCTCATGTTAAGATGTGGGTTAGCATGATCCATTTGGAAACATTTGGTTTTTCAATTAAATTAGGTTATTGTTGTCATTAGGTTACAATTGTGACATACATAAAGGCCCTTTTTTAGTTTTATCCATGTGTGACTTTTTCATGTTTGAATCAAATATCAAAACCTATACTATTGTGATAATATAACAATATATAAAACAAATGGCCTAAATTTAGAATAAACTCAAACAAAACATTTCTAAAGGTTTTCATTTGAAGATCAAATGTGTTTCTCCATATTTACCTCTTTTGGGTGAAACTCAGCGGTATGATCAATTAGTCAAACAACAGAAAACCTATTTTGGAAATGAATTTCAGTCATTTATCAAGGAATATGGTTCCAAATATAGAAATAAAGTCTGATCATACCTTCAAAAATTGGTTGATTAGTTCATGGGAAAATGGCGACAGCTTAATCGATTATGAAAAAGAGAAAAATTAAGAAAAATACATGTAATCTAGTAAACGTTACTCTGACAGGTGGCTTTACATTTGCTGCTCTTGAATGAGAAGGAAGGCTGAAGAGAAACTCCCCACATAAGGGTAAACAGCCCTGTTTTGTTGCACCTTGTCTCATACAGTGCAGACTAAAACAGTGTTATCAGCTTCTCACATCTGTCAATGCAAATCTATTCAAACTAGGCATCATCTATTACCTAGCTGCTGTTTAAACAGTTAATCACAAAACATTATATCTCTCTTACCAGCACTCATTTGTTTAATATTTGGTAAATATCTGACTAGTGAGTGACTAACAGAAAAAAACAGAGGATTGTTGGGGAAGATGCTTGCAAAGCTCGCGGGGATTTATGGCAGAATAGATCAGAGAGAGCACAGATCCCAATACAGATGGAGTAATAAATAAATCTCCTCTCTGAGAAGTAGCCGGAGGACTGACAGCATCAGATTAGAGCCTGTGCCTTTTAAACAAATTGGGTACTCAAAAAGACATATTGGCCATGTGCTGGAGAATGTTTTATAGCGGAGCTCTGTAACCACTAAGACCCACAAAGCAGTCAGATCCCACATAACATCATGGACAGGTTCAAATAAGCTCCCAATGCAAAATCTTAAGTTAAAAAAATGTGTTAAAGGTAAATGGTCTGTGCCATCCACACGCCTGTCAAGTATCTTATGTCTACAAAGTCGCAGGTGACCTGGGATAATGTACGGTTTATGTATACAAACCAGCGCCAACACAAAAGATGTCCCTGCATGATCTTCTCCTAACCAAGGTTCCCAATGACAGTAAAATGTGGCGACCATCCAGATTTACAAAGTGCAGTTATATCCTTTGTCACTCTTGTTCTATTGCCAGCATAGACCTTAGTAAACCCATCTCCACAGCAGTGGCCTGTGGGTTCCTAGCCATAATGGTTTGGATAACAGACCTATGTTCCTTATGGGCTTTATCCATAGCTGCAGACTTTCCAGACAAGAAAGCAAGATGAGCATATCTGCTGTACAGTCCACTATGGAGCGATTTCCACCTGGGATCAACAATTAACTGGGAAGACCTGTCTTTGGGAAGCACTGTTCTCCAGGAGGTTGGCTATTTCTTACCTGAGTGCCATATAGCCTTTGCTCTATTGTTGAATAAAGTCAGTCTGATCTATAAAATGTGGGCCAGCATCAGAAATGAAGATTGTACCCTTGGGAAAGTGTGGTAGTGACTAAAAAGTCTAGTACAGCTTCCCAAAAGCTTTGGTTCGTTCTTCAGAGAGAAGAGTCTAATAACAGTCAGCACTGAGCCATCAAGGACTCATAGCAAAAACGCCATCAGTTACAGGCATCTGTATTTATTTCAGTTTGCTTTATAACCCCTCACAGGAGCTATAACATCATGAATGTGTAGTTTAGATGATTTATTTCCTGACAGTACCATTCATCTCAGAAACTCAATTTTTTTGTATTTACAACTTTGTGCTTCTCGTCAGGGTAATGCTCTAGGAACTACACGGTGCCAGACCCCCCCGGCCTGTTCGATGGCCACGTCTGGCCCATGTATTTGAAACACAAGAACTTCCAACTGATAGTGAACTTACAATGTCACTCTCCTGAGTCTTGGGTAAGATACTCTCTTTAAAATGTTGCAGCAGCCACTTACGACAATGGTTGAACTGCATGTTAAATTGTGTCTTTGCCATCACATTCATACTGCAACTTATATTATCTTTAAGCATACTATTATGTATAACAATTTTTTTTAAATGGCTTCTTCACTGAAAATCTTTTAAGATGTTATAGGAGGAAAGGGACACCAAGTGTTTCTACTAAAATGCATAATGGGTGCTGCCTTGTTTCTTGTTTTCACAACTTTCATAACATAGTGTAACTCTGTAACACGTATAGGAAGCTCTTAAAGAGCTAGGAAGTGGACCTAAGAAAAATACTTGCTTTGCCATGAAAAAGGTGCATAATGGTTTTATAGCAAGACTGGAGCCACCTGCACAATTCAAACTTTAAATGGTAAGTGACAATTTGGAAGAAAAAAACCCCAGAACAGATACTTCCCAAAAGAATATACGGTAATATACATTTATTGACCAGCTTGCTTAATGCTGATTTCTATAAAAGTGGCATTTTCTGTCATGCTTTCGTGAATGTCGCTCATTCACTTCTCTCCTTGCATCACTTCTTACCACTACAGGAGGATTGAGAGGAAACTCAACTTATGCGGCATCTTGTAGAAACGTCTCTGTCCAAGGTCCTGAAATCTGCTTTCACAAGCATGCGTCATGTGACTTCACCCAGCACTGCCTAACTCAGCACCGAGCCTGCTGGTTTCTGGAGATTTCATGTGAGAAAGGGACAAGCCAAGCACCAAACAACGTCCCCTCTGTTTTTGCGTTGTTTATAGTGTTTCCTTTTTTTATTGCCTCCTTTCTTAACTCTTGTTTTTTTTTTTTACGCACGATCGAATGATGTGGACCCTAAAAGCGTACGACAGAGTGAGTATGACAAAAGATTTTAGGATGCTGGACTTGTGCTGCTCGTTTTGTTGCTCTCTTTTTACCTAAATGCCAACACGGTGAATGCGTCGGACAGAGTGGACGAGCCTGCAGCCAGTGGTCCGCATTCAGAACATCTCGTCTTTCTTGGTTTGATATTTCTCAGGAGCGACTGCAAAAAGGATGTAAAAAGCGATCCACCTTGCACAGCTGAAGTCTCCTCATCAAAATGCAGAAGGGAATACGACTTAATGATGGTCATGTCACCTACCTGGGGCTTTTGGCGAAAAAGGATGGTACAAGACGAGGATGCTTAAGCAAAAAGAGCTCAGACAACACAAAATGGCACACAAAGTGGTTCGCTTTGTTACAGAATATGCTCTTTTATTTTGAGAATGAGTCCAGCTCTCGGCCCGCGGGATTATACCTGTTGGAGGGATGCATATGCGACAGGGCGCCTTCACCCAAACCTTCACAGTCAGCCAAGGAGTGTTTGGAAAAGCAGGTATGGAGCGCGCCCGCGCGCGCGCACACACAAGCAAGCACACACACACACACACACACACACACAAACACACACACACACACACACACACACACACACACACACACACACACACACACACACACACACACGCTCTCTTACTCAACGCTTTATTGTTTTTCAGGCTTCATGCTCAAATATTGACAGAGGGGGAGGGGGCACTGAATGTACAATTTAACACTATTTCAGTCCAGACTAAAGCCTTTTGTTACGCATTTATTCTTATTGTATCCCATCGCATGATGACCTCAAATCCAGCACAGCAGAATAGCACGAGGTTCCAGATTGCTGTATTGCAAGTTATGTAATCCATGCATGGCATTAATGATGAGGTAACAATATTAACACCTCATGGTATTACAGCAGTCCCGGTAATGAGCCTTGCAGTGTTTTCATGCGGGGTGCAGCAAACCCGTGCTTGATCCCTTTCTTCCTCTCTGTTTTTGACGAGATTAGTTGCGCATGGAGTGTAAATAGTTTCTGGTTTATATCATGGTGATGCATTAACATTCTTGTCAGTAACTTATTTTGCTTTTGACTTACGGTTAGCTTTTTTAAATGATTTTTTATTGACGTTTTAGGGCGGAGAGTGATATACCTAATGCTGCTTCCCATAAAACATGACAAAAAGTTGTTGCCTCAGGGTTTCCATCTTGTGGCTTAATGATAGTATGACGGCTGAAGCTCGAGAAACAGCAGGGTGCCAGTGATCAGTCAGCTCTGATCCAGATGGATAGAACAATACGATTCAGTCTAATTGATTTTTCTTTTGAATTAGTCACTTGTCCTTTGTTAAAGATACTCTATCACTATTACACACAGTGTTATAAAAACTACTTGTGGAAGGATTTGGACATTTAAATCTGCATAAGATGTATTTATTCATTATAAAAGGTCTTCAACTAACTGCTTCTTAAACCAGCAAAACATGAAAATGAGAAGGACAAAGGTGGATACGTTTGTTATTTTGGATATTGTGATAAACAGAGGGACATAATACCTTTATGCCATCAGCCCTCCTCTCCTCTCTCCAGGCTCAGTGCCTGACTCTGTAGGTAGGGCTGCAATCCAAAGTGGGTCCAGGCTCTTCCTGTGAACAGCTGCCTTTGTGCTGACAAGGCATAATGCAACATACTGGCTAATATTTTGCCCACACAGTTGCTTTAAAAGCACACAAAAAAAACCTCCCTCGAAGAATCTAAAAAAAATGTGTCTCTTCTGTCAGCAATGCTATTTCCTTTGCATTGTGCTTTTTCCGATATATGAACATACTGAGAATAACATGAAAACAGATCTCTGCCATCTTGGAATGAATTCCTGACAAACTACAGAAAAGATTTGTGTTTCTCTATGTTTTCTGAATTGCATTTGTAGAGTGAAAGCACTGTGATCTGCACGAATTATGAACAACTGAGTGATATGATGGTCTACTGAAACATACTGTACCTCCAAATGTAAACAAACACCCTTAGCAAGGACACATATATCCTCTATCTCCCATCCCCACATGGATTCATGGTTATGTGGCAATGTTTTCCCAATCCACCATAATCCCTACATTATATTTATCTCCAAATGCACTTAGTGTGAAAATGATTATGCATTTGAGCCTGTGGTTTCTATGGCAACCCTTATTTGCATCCTTAAGAATGATGCAGTTAAAAGAGAAGAGGTAACAAAGAGGAGAAAAGTACTTTGTTGCATCTCTTCTATTAATGCGAGCGCTTTCTGGGTTAAATTCTTTTGTCGCAGAATCTCGGAGGGGTCAGAGTCCATTTATAGAAAACAATACTGGCTCACAATGGGAAAAAAACAGCCCTTCAACAAACGAAACAGGAAGCTACCGATTAAAGAGCAAGTAATACTCATGTATGTTTATGTTTTATCTATACTGTATCAATGTGGCATTACTGTTAAGGTCTGTGATGATTTTAAAGGCGAGTCAGCCATAAATATAAAGCAGGAAGCAGACAGTGTGCTTACCATGTCCTGAGCTATTTTAGAAATAAGTCCTGCTTTACTCTCAATGCCAAGAAAAAGCTTGTGGCCGCTACATTTCTGTCTGTGATTGATTCACAACCATCATGCTTCTGATGATGATTTACAATAGAGCAATTTAAATCTTTGACAGAAGGCCGATGAGGTTGCATCATTGTCATGTTTAAAAAAAAGTTAAATATGTAAAGTTTTGATAATTTTATTAAATTTTCAACGCTTAAACTCATCCATAAATGCTTAAATCATCAGGTTCCTCAGGGGCTCAGTGACCTTGTGGTTCCACGTCAGGCTCTATAACACATGGAACATTTAATAGACACTGTAAGGGGCCTTTTCATAAATCTTCACTAGGACAAACAGCCTTTTTGGTTCAGGGGATCGATATGTGGAATGCTTTACCTGCAGAGCTCAAACTGGAACCAGACTGAAACTGATTTTTTTGTACAGAGGACTCTGTCTTGTGGTCATGTATGATCTTGTTCTTCCTGTTCTATATTGTGTTTTTTTATGATAGTTTCATTGTTTGTGTCCTGTACTGTTCTGTGCTTGTTTGGTTCTGTTTTTGTGTATCTGTTGTTGAATTTGATGTATTTTAAAGGCCCATAGGGACTGGCATTGCAAATTAGCTTAGGCTATAAATGCTGCAGTGTGTGGCATCAGTTGACTCTCTCCATACATGTCCCTATACAAATACACATGACATAAATATGCATGCACCTTTTTCCACTTTATGGACTCTTGATTCAGTGTATCAGGGACCTCACTCACCGTTGCATTTTTTAATGATTTGTTGGGTTCGACCATTAGCAATTCGTAGACAAAAGCTCTGTTGTATTTTTATCTAAAGAGAAACTGAGAACACTTTCAGATTATCCCTGTAACCTTTTTTTTTTTTTAGTCTTACTGGTTACCAGTTGCAAGCTTCAGGTTGATTGCTCTTCAAAGTACCCAGAGTGCTGGCAGATCTTAGGAAATCTGTCTTTTCTTATAATGCACCAAGTCATGAAACAATCTTCAAAAAGAGATACAATTCGACACACTGATATCAAATTTAAGAGCATCTTAAGACGGTGGTGTTGACAGAGCTGTGTGGTTGTTTTTACTGAAAGGCCAATTGAGTATTAAGATACCGTTTTTAAAATGTTTGTTTGAATGGGACTTCCTGGTTAAATAAAGGTTTAAAAAAAAAACTCAGACACTCACGGCTCTCTCCCAGAGATCATGAGGGAAAACTACAACATCATAAATACCTCTCTGCCAGAAATAGATTTTCTTTGACGGTAGGATGAATACCTAATGAATGTGAAGATAGAAGAGCAGTCAGCCATGAATAATGATCAGTCTCAGGTTGATAGGCGCCTGTTGAACATCTGCAGGCCAAAGATTAGAGTCTTGTGTCCCTGAACATGGCCAGACAACAGAAAAGATGACATTTCTCTTCTGGGAGTTTCTGATCTTTCTTTTGTTTTAACTGGAAATATATGCTAAATTTAGCTCTCACAAAAATGCCTCATAACAATACAAAAAAAATGAAGTTGTAACATCTTAAAGTAAAGTAAAAGTAGCTTGTATTGCCTTTGTAAATGTGGTTTGTGCACGTGTGTACCTATGAGGGTATTATTTCCGTTCTTATATAATGTTTTTGCGGGTATTTGGACACTTTCTTTTGGGTTCCAACATACAGTATTTACTTTCTTTGCAAACCCACAAACATCATATTTTATATAAACATAAAATAGTTCCACCAGTGTGTGAGTAATGGTTTTGTATTCAGAATGTGGTTCAAATAAAATGATATGTAGTCCGAATTTACAACTTACGTAAAATGGGTCTTTTCAAGGGGGAACACAAAGGAAATCATATTTTACAACAGAAAAACAGGAATTGTAATCCAGTTAATGGTCAATGCTAAATCCATGAATAGTTCTAAATAGTAATAAAAATAATTATTGTAATAATAGAGATTCAGTTGACAAGAGACGGGTATCACAGTTGCAGTTATGTAATTGGCTGGAGCTGCAGCCAGCATGTCTTACCTTCTGGGAACCAGAGACATCCCAGGAACTGGGGGAGGCTTCCCTCAGTGTGCTCCATCAAATGCAGTAGTGGGCGAGGACGATGTGGCTTCCCCAGGCCCTGTGTGGTTTTAAATCACCTGCTCGATGTCTGCAGCAGCGAGGTAGAGGAAAAACACAAAGACACAAGCAGAAGCCTCAGTTAAGACACTATATAATAGATTGATCTAGAGGCTATGTAATAATGAATGGTCCTTTCTTTGTCAGGTTAATTACAGTCTTGTTGTTTCTAATTAGAACTTCCCTCACCCCCTACCTCCCCAATTTGTTTCAGTACTATTTCACTGTCAGCTTCACCCAGGAAAACCAAAAGGCGCTGGAGTTACGCACCGAAGATGTAAAGGACTGCGATGAATGGGTGGCTGCAATATCACATGCCAGGTAAAGTTACACATCAGTGAAATATTCAGACATGGCCAATCAAAGTTAGAATAGTCGTTAGAGGGTAAGTAATCTGTCAGTCTGTTGGGGATGTTGCCACGCTTTCACAAGTGTTGTTCAAATATAAGAAATGACAGATAAATGCTTTTTTCACAAGAGAAACCAGATTGCTTTGATATGGGATGAAACGACATGCACTGTTGTTTTCATTATTAAAGCTACAGAACTGTGTTTGTGTGTGTGTTTGTATGTGTGCATATGCTACAGTTACAGAAACTTGGCCACCGAGCATGAGACTCTCATGCAGAAGTATCTTCATCTGCTTCAGATTGTGGAGACGGAGAAAACAGTTGCTAAGCAACTTCGACAACAGATAGAAGATGGGGAAATAGAGATTGAAAGGCTTAAGTCAGAGGTAATATTCCCTGTGATGCCTATACACTGAGGAGTAGAGATGTAAACAAGTATGAATACATTATTCAGATATGACCATGATAATACGCTCTGAGCAGATACCAGCGGAGTCTAAATATTTGCAGGTATACACTCTCCGCCCATCTCTTGTCAATTAGCCACAAATGTCACACCTGTTCTTCTCAGACTCAAACCTCACTCAGACCTAATCTCACTGCACTACAATCAGCTGGATTCACACTTAAGAGAGATGTCAGGATTTCAAATTTGAGGACACGCAGCATGTTTTCCATGGCTATAGACCAAACACACAAAGAGAGATAGTTTTTTTGAATACACAGAAAGAGATGTGTTCATCCTGACCACTTTGTATGTCTTCTGAGAAACAATGCCTCAACAGGATTGTATTCTCAAGATCAAATAGCCATTTTACTTTAATGTGCAAATGTGATGCTTGAAATCAAATTATGTGCTGAATATGCATGAACACAGCTATAAATGCAATAACGATTAACTCTCTGGCCGTCTACAGAGTAAATGGAGACACTTCGCTTCAAACAGTTCAGGGCAGCTCCAGTCTATTATTGCCTTTTTACCTTGTTGCCTGTCTGGTACATATTGCATTTAAATGACCAATATAAATACATATTGATGCAGAGATAGCAGCCAAGTGAGCACAGTCCGTTTAGTCAGGCTAATGTCTCAGTGTTGACAGTGCTGACAGGTTCTGTCCTGTTTACTCATTCACTTTGTTTACATACTGGTACAGTAAGTGAGAAGGAGACAAGCGTGGAAGTAGCAATGATTGCTTTTTTCTGGATGCTTCCTGGCAGATTTCTGGCCTACTCAAAGACAACGAGAAGATCCACGCAAGTCCTGCAGCTGCCCCGACTGATGACGACTCTGAAATTAAGAAAATCAAAAAAGTAAAACAAATGATATACACTTGTTAGTATATTTTCAGAGTATATTCGGAAGAGAACCTGACGAGAGTTTATTGAAATTCCAGGTCCAGAGCTTCCTGCGAGGCTGGATCTGCAGGAGGAAGTGGAAGACAATTATCCAGGATTACATCCGCTCACCACACGCAGAGAGCATGAGGAAGAGGAACCAGGTGGTATTCAGCATGTTGGACTCTGAGGCCGAGTATGTACAGCAGCTTCATATACTGGTGAACAACTTCCTGAGGCCACTACGCATGGCAGCCAGCTCCAAGAAACCACCCATCACCCATGATGATGTCAGCAGCATATTCCTCAACAGGTTGGATGCTACTGTCTCACAGAGCACCTCCCTATATTTCCTTACCCAATTTAATCATCTTAAAGGGTGCATGTGTGTGTGTTTTTTCTTACAATTAGTAGCACAATGGAGTAATGTTATTGAGGGTGATACCTCGATTGGTTTATATGAAATGCACCTGCACTGACTTATCTCACTTATTAACAGTTGAATGCAGCAATGGGCCAAGGAAAGAAAAAATGTATGGACAAAAAAATAGAAGGGCTGGCTAGAATAATGGATGTAAACACAGAATGATTCATAGTTTGTCTTTTCTTTAAAAAAGTTGTTTAAGGTCCAATTTATTTAGCTAAGGTTGCAGTCGTTGCATCCATATGATATGATGAATGAATGACAAACACAAGAAATATCACTGATATTTTTCTATTCTTTATTTTCTTTCAGTGAAACTATCATGTTCCTACATCAGATATTTTACCAGGGTCTTAAAGCCAGAATAGCAAGCTGGCCGACATTAGTGCTGGGTAAGAAGACCTCTTTTATATTTTAAGTTCATTTTCACTGAACCCTTAATGTTTGTGTCATTGTTACAGTATCTTGGTATTAATCTCGTTTAGCCGATTTGTTCGACATCCTGCTGCCCATGCTGAATATCTACCAGGAGTTTGTGAGGAACCACCAGTACAGCCTGCAGATCCTGGCTCACTGCAAACAAAACCGAGACTTTGACAAGCTGCTGAAGCAGTACGAGGCCAAGCCTGACTGCGAGGAGAGGACTCTGGAGACCTTCCTCACCTACCCCATGTTCCAGGTTTGCTCATTCATCTCGCTGATATACACAAGAAATAAAGGCAGACCAATTTGTTTGCTTCAGAGCTGTAGCCCGGAGCCAGATTATGTCGTTAATTCTGAGCTCTTGCAGCCACACTGGGCCAAGTTGTTCTCCTTACATAAAAATGTTACCTTTGGGGCATGTATTTCAACAACTTAATGCTAGTTGGCTATAGCTATGCCAATGAAACCCAGTTTTAGCTGTCTGTAAAGTAGTGGTTGTTTTGTTTACTAGACTTCCAAACACTGGATGTCTCTTAAATCCACTATATGTGACCAAAATGCAGAAAAAGGCCCCCTAAACGAAAATCAAAACTTTTAACTCTACCTTCTTGGGATCTACAATCCCAAGAAGGAATGACATGCTTTTCATAGCAACCACTTTAAATATCCTTGATTGTTGTTAATGTATTGTCCTTTCTCTTTATTTGGTCACTAGCTTTAGTTATGAAGCCAATGTCTCTTCCAAAGTATCTTTGTAACCCACTGGCACTGTTAAATCAACTGAGATTTTTGTTCAGCTGTTTATGTCCAATGTCCAATTGTAAATGTGTCAAGCAGTTTGCCAACACCTTTACTAATTCCTTACACACAAAAAATAATATAATAATTTATACTTTATTAATCCCGCAAGGGGAAATTCGTTTCGCCATTAATGATAATTTCCAGGTTTTATTCATAGCCTTAAAGTTACATCATTGGCTTTTTTCCTTAGTTGCAAACTGAGTTTTAAAAAATTGCATGACCTTGAACAGCTCTGTTTTAGTTGGTCTGTATCCAAGGCTATGTTTGCAAAAGGTGATAAATGGTGCTGCCAGGGAGGTTTTGTGCTGCCCAAAATAAAACATCAAAACATAAGATTATATAAAAAGTCCTTTTGTTATTTCCACTGAGCAATATTATCATGAATAAGCTTAGGCCTCTTTTTTATGGCCATTGAGGTTCAGTCAGGCTTGGCTTGGAGAACCTGCTCCCCTTTTGAGCACACATTGGCTCTTTGAACGATGTTCCATATTTCAGCAGCACTAATCAAGGAAAGAAAAAGCGCCCATTTGTCTGCTATTGCTCAAAATATCCCTGTAGTGTTTTTCATGTCTATAAAAAGCGGTTGTTTTTGGAGCTCAGGTTTTAATAATGGCTCCTTTCTAGCAATGCAAGCAGTTTCCTGATGGTCCACTCTGTTGGGACCTACAGGTAGGCATGCAGTGTTGTGTTGATGATGCATCTTGCTGATGAGTGCAGACTGTGCTCTCCATTGATACACTACTCATTAGTTTAAATGAACAGGTATATTCCTTTGTGTGCATATTTGTGTTTATGCATGCATGTTAGTTGTTATAGAGTATGTAACCCCTTGTTCCTTTTCCTTTTTTCTCTCTGTAGATTCCTCGCTACATTCTTACACTGCACGAACTCTTGGCCCACACACCTCATGAACATATCGAGAGAAATAGTCTGGACTATGCTAAATCTAAGCTGGAGGAGCTTTCCAGGTACTTCCATGGAATATAAATCCAAGACTTGCATCTCAGCTGACATTACTCTGCACAACTTTAAACATCACATGCTAGAGGGTTTGTTTTAGAAGCTGGGGAAACATACAATAAAGTCACGTTCTTCATCCAAGAATATAAAACATTTAATTGATTACAAAAATGTATACAAGAGCAACTAGTTTATTCTTTTTAACCTCTAAAAACATAAAGAGGAGATTGGATCAATTGCTTATGCCCTGTGGATTGTGTGCATGGCAGTGCAAAACTAAACTTATTTCACAAAACAACTGAAAGTAGCCTGATAGATCAAATCACCTCAGGTCACATAATCACAAAATCCTTACATTACCATCAAAAAAAGATTTATTGTGTTATTGTATTTTGTCTCTCAATCCATACTGGAACCTAATCAGTCCTTTACACATCAACTAAGAGTGATTTAATGTCCCTTTTCCCTAGAATCATGCATGACGAAGTGAGTGAGACTGAAAACATAAGGAAGAACCTGGCAATAGAGCGCATGATTGTAGAGGGATGCGAAATCCTCCTGGACACCAGCCAGACTTTCGTGAGACAAGGTATGTCCTGCTTTCAAGTTTGAGTCTCAGGTCCCGTTGAAGAAACCTCCAGTTCCACAGAGGAGCAGACTCATGGCAGAGAGAGATTTGATGTCCCTCCTTACTTGTCTGAGAGACTCATCTCACATCTTCAACCCTGCACTGGAGGGGAATAACTCAGTTTTGGGCATCAACGTATTTAGTGTCCAGTTTTAATTATGCTGTTAAGAGGCAAACATGTGACTCATCTGGGACTTTAAAATGTAATATGTCCCCAAAAGGCTCCTATGGACAAGGACATAGAAAAGATGAATGGTAGATTGTTTAAGTATCCATTGTCACTGTATTTTCATGTAGAGAAAGGCAAAACATGCTTTTTTTTTTGTTCCTCTTCTTGCACGATATTTAAAAATAATCTCCTGTCCTTGACTTGTTTCCACTAATATATATTCCCCCCCCCGTTTCTTTGTCCTCCTTTTATTTCCACAATATACAGGGTCTCTCATCCAGGTGCCAATGAGCGAGAAGGGCAAGATCACCCGTGGGCGCCTGGGCTCTCTGTCACTGAAGAAGGAAGGGGAGAGGCAGTGCTTTCTCTTCTCCAAGCACTTAATCATCTGTACCCGAGGTTCTGGGGGAAAGCTTCATCTCACCAAGGTGGGCATACACTGGATAGCATTGGAGGAGCTCCTAATAAAATATCCACCTCTGTTTAAATTGAACAGATAAACTGACAGGAGATAAACAATACAAGATAAGCGTTCTTGTGGGTTTAATCAATAAATAGTGGCAGTGATCACTGGAGCTCCAAATGCTTAAAGATCTCTGCACATACGTAGGCTCACTGATTTGTATGCAATGGAGGGGTGGTGTATTATTACTCCTATATTACAAGGGGAGAATGATGTCTGAGGTAGAAGGAAAGGGCAAAAACTTTAACTTAAGTCCTTGCATAAACAAAAACTATTTTTGCAACTTGCAGGCATTACAAGCACGCTGTAAAAACAAAATGGCCTTATCAATTTTTAATGAATAAAACTCAAATATTCTCTCTCTTTTAGCTCTATATTTACTCTCAACCAGTTTCAAAGAGAAAATGATCTTGTTGATAGGTTCCCTGCTACATTCACCAGCTGGTCTCTAACTGTGTTTGTTGGCAGTTTTGTGATTAAATGATAGAGTTTTAAAAATATAAATCTCTTCTTAAAATATCTGCCTACTGCTCCAATTTAAATTCTGAGAGAGAACAAAATGAAGAAGTTTTGAGATGATAAACAGCTAAACAATGAGCTTCAACTCACAGCAAAGCTCTGGAAAGTTGTTAGAGAGCAGCGGAATCAGGTGATATTTTTTCTGTGGTCTCATTAATTTAAGGAAGCCCGTTGCCATTTGTTATGTAACAATAATAAAAACCATGGTTGAATTATGAGCCATACAATTTAAACAATATCATATCCTCTTTGAGATACTACTAAGTGTCTGAAATGTTTTTAGCTTTAGTTTTTAGAAACATTTATGTTCAGTATTAACTCTCTGGAAAGAAAGCTAGTTTCACCGTCAGCTGCACCAGATGCAAATGACACTCACAGGCACATGGCATTCACAGAAATTGATGCATGCTTTTAACCCAGTCAGTGCTGTTTCTAATTTTCACCTAACTGGTTTCTATCTTATTATGAACTCCTACAGACATATCAGAGCTGTATTATGAAAAGAAAATGAGCCAAAAACACAAGTGGTAATGTCAGTGACAAATTCTTAGCTGGCTACTCGTCATGTTTTTACTTTTAGTAAAGAGGTCATATAGGACATGTGTGGAGTAATTTATAATATTAGGCTTTTTGATAATAAAATCCCTGTATTTTTGCAATAAGTTCAGAGCAGAGGAAAAATGACAACTTGCAATTATTTATTGTCCTCTTGACCTTGAGTGATTAAAAAACATTAAATAAAAAATACTTTAAAAAAGAATACAAATGTTTGGTATTATTATTATTATTATTATTTATTTTATTATTTTATTATTATTTCCACTTCAGCAGAGTTTATTCACAGACAGTAGAGAAGCTGCTTAGCCTATTTTTACATTTGTAATTTCCTTCTGATACATATTTCAAATAAATGTTTTATACAATTCTTAGTAGCATTCAAGGGATGGACTCTGAACGTTGTAATTTAACAGCAAGTTTGGTGAAATGAGGCTTGTATGAAGAATGTAATGTCAGTTGTATGTTGTCTGCAGAATGGAGTAGTCTCTCTCATAGACTGCACTCTACTGGAGGACCCTGAGGGAACAGATGATGAGTGTGAGTGTTTTATTCATGTAGATGCTTTCAGAAAAATGCATCATATTTTCAGTGTGTGATGTTGATGCCAGGATTGTTTTGTATCTTATAATTAATATTTAGAAAAACCAAAAGCACGTAGTGCCACTAGAGATTAGCACAGACTCAAATTAAAAATGTCAATTGCAATCATCTCTTTGTGTTTGACTCAAAGCCAAATCAGACAAGAGCGGCCAGGACATGGAGCACCTGGACTTCAAAATTGTCGTGGAGCCAAAGGACAGCCAGTCATTCACAGTCATTCTTGTTGCCTCCTCGAGGCAAGAGAAGTCTGCATGGACCAGTGACATCAGCCAGGCACGTCAACAAGCATCACCATTTCCAGCAGTCAGCTAAAAAAGCCAAGGCTGTCTGTAGCAAGCCTGCACGTAACAGAACTCACTAACATGTCTATTTTCCTCCCTATTTACTTCTACCACATCTGTACTACAGTGCATAGACAACATCCGCTGCAATGGGCTGATGATGAACGCCTTTGAGGACAACTCCAAAGTCACAGTGCCACAGATGATCAAGTAAGCCTTGTTTTTATTTATAAAAATCTACTTTTTGCAGCCTCTATTTTGTTCTGGCAATTATTTTTATGTTTGTGTTTGTGTTTTTCCCGAGCAGGTCAGATTCAACTTTGTACTGTGATGATGTGGACATCCGCTTCAGTAAGATGATGAACTCCTGCAAGGTGCTGCAGATCCGCTACGCCAGTGTCGAGCGCCTGCTGGAGAGACTGACTGACCTCCGTTTCCTCTCCATCGACTTCCTCAACACCTTCCTGCACTCCTATCGTGTGTTCACCACCGCTGATGTGGTTCTAGACAAACTCATCACTATCTACAAGAAGCCCATCAGTGCCATTCCTGCCCGGTAAGTCACATTACATTTGGACAGATTTGAAGGTAGACAACAGCTTTTATAGAAGACAAGCATATCCTATTTCATACATTTGTCATCAGTGGGCATAAAGATGAGATTGATCTAATGTGATGTGAAGCATTGTTGTCCTCTTATCAATGGATTGTGGGCATGTTCAGGGGCAACAAAATGAAGGTTTTGTGTTTAAAAAGGGTTTCTTCTAGAATTGCTCAATTAATCACAATTTTTTGGGACTTTGCAAAATTAGAATTTACAATAAATAGGCCTACATGTAGTATTTATAGTTTATAACATTTTGATGCAGTCAAATGAAGCTCAAGCTACTGTACTTATCAGCTAGATATCTGCTAGCTTGGGCTTGGTGCAAATCCATAGGTGAAAAAAACAATGCTTTTTGTATTGATTTTGGATCCAGGAGTCAAGAAGGACAGCAGACAGACAAATATGTTGTTAAAACTATAATATGCACTCTTTATATTTTGTCTGTTCATTGTAACTCATATTATCACAATATTGAACAATCTTAATGTTACAATAGACCTACTTTCTTTCTCTTTTTGCAGACCTGAACTATGAGTTTATTGTGGGTATATTTTCACCCAAGGAATCTCAGTTCAAACATGCAGGCTGTGAAGCAGCTCCTACAAGAACAGACGCAGGATGTACGTACATGAGTACAACAATAACTTGGGGATAGACTGCTGGAAAGATAAACTGATCAAAGTAGAGAGTGATAGATAGACAAATAGATGGATAGTCAAGTTCAGTTTTAACAGTTTGGAGTTGTTGCTTGTTCATTTGGAGTTTGATTTTGATCATGTTTGGTTAATGTCAACACAGAGAAGCAGTAGATAAAGCAATAGAGGAAGGCTCTGTGATACTTCGGAGTCAGTGACTGTGTGAGTATGGACATGGGCCTGTGCTTGTAATTACGTGTCATGTTTCTATGTGTATTTATGTATATTTTCTGTGGTCAAAGGCAGTAATTGGGTCCAGTCTCTCCTGCCTGCCTGGAAGTGTCTAAACTGGGCTCTGTTGCTCTATGGCAACCAACCTCGTGCTGAAGGACCCTTCCCTCTCTCTCTCGCTCTCTTTCCCTCTTTCTCGCTCACCCTCTCCTTATCTGCAAAGATCCATAGTGTGAAATATTGACGGAGTGTTACAGTGGGGCTAACTCGACATTCCACAGGCCTAGAGCGAGGGACCCACTGTGGGGTTGAGATCACAGGGAGCTCCCCATGCCCACGCCCTGCAGCATGCTCTCCCGTGGCGCTTGTCATGTCACTGAGAGACACCTACACTCGGCTGCTTGTGTCAGCAGTGGCCATGCGCACTATCACTCGCTGTGCTATTTATGGGAACCCGTGAGGTCGCCAGGAGGGTGGCAGGGAGTGGGAGAGGTTTTCTGCAACACTGCAGCTTGTATTCTGCTCTGAAACGACAGAAGCAGCTGCAGAAAGACTTTGGGATGCTGGGCTGACTTGTTTTGCATGAATTATTTAAGAGGAGTTATGTAATTAGCTAAGCTCTTAAAACATAGACTTTACTTACCAAATATCAAAGAAACATATTCCTGTTTTCTAAAATCAAATGCATATATCTTCCCTTGTTGCAGGTCCCTGGAGTTATTCTTTGCAAGCAGTCAGAACAGTAAACTCCTTTATGGAGAGCCTCCCAGCTCCCCCAGGGCCAGCAGGAAGTTCTCCTCCCCTCCCCCACTCGCTATCGCCAAGAATTCTTCCCCAAACCGCCGGCGAAAGCTCTCCCTCAACATCCCCATCATCACTGGGGGCAAAGCTCTTGACCTTGCTGCCCTCAGCTGCTCCTCAAATGGCTATGCAAGCATGTACTCATCCATGTCCCCCTTCAGCAAGACCACCTTGGACATCAACAAACTGTATGTGTCCAGCCCGGTCAGCAGCAAAATACCTGATGAGGGAGAGGACAAGAAGGACAAGGTGGAGGATACCTCAGTGTGCAAACAAGGTAGGTCAGCAAGGGCCAGTCATCAGGGATTGTTCAAATTATTTTTTTCCGCAGTGATCCTTTTAATGATCTGTGTAATTTTGTTGTGATATAGATCTCTCCGTACGAGAAGAAAGTGACAACGACCAAAATCAGAGCGATGATGGGGATGCAGAGGCCTCTCCCATCAAGTCACCAACTACCCCAAAGAACATCAAATGCAAAAACTCCTCAGGTACATCGTGTCCTCAATGTGCATTGACATTTTTACCCCTTGATACTGCGATCTAAGCGAGGTACTACCTGTGTCCAATGCAGGTTGTTTAACTGTGAACTAACACTTTCTCTTTGTGTTAGGTTGAAAAGTGCTTGTTGTGCAAAACAAGGCAAACATTTTATACTAACATGAAACTGTGGAGCAAAATGTATATAATATGTATTTTACAAATGGTTATAATCATGTGAGGAAATCCAATGTTTGGCTTTTGTAGGCGTTAGGGAAACTTGTGTTATAGCAACTGCATCAAGAGCGTGTTTTCCTTTCCGCCCCCAACAATGAGGCTGTTACAGTTGAGCCAAGATTATCTGTGGCTTCTAAATCTTGGGACAAAACACACATCTATTGTGCGTGGTAAAGAATTAACTGAAAATGTGCAGCAGAGACAGTCTCTCTGCTCCTGGTGTAGGATTCTTAGCTGCTCATGATCTGTCTACAGTTCCAGGATTTAAACATAGCAGACTGCAGAGAATCTGTTGATTCCTCTGTTATGCTGATATTTGGTTGCTATATTTAGCTGCAACCATCTTGAATATCAAAGCCTCTTGGAAAGGAAAGTCTGGAGGGAAAGTCATGTGGGCCCGTAGTGCCCCCTAGTGGAGGTTTGTGCAACAACAAGTAGGGCATTTTGCAGTATGTATACAGACTCAGTTCTATTAGTAATATTTGATATTTTACTGTGAGTAACATAGAATGAAAATGCTCTTCGTTTGTTATGTCCCTCCTAAAAATGAAGACCCATTTAATTTACACACCATAAAAATACCAGTCTCTTGCTGGTTTCCAGATGGTTATTTTCTCTTGAATCGTGCTTCCTCGTAGAGTTCTCCCTGTTTTCCTACAACAATGGCATGGTGATGTCCTCATGTCGAGAGCTGGATAACAACCGCAGTGCCCTGTCTGCTGCCTCCGCCTTTGCTATTGCTACAGCTGGAGCCAATGAGGGCACACCTACCAAGGAAAAATACAGACGGATGTCCCTCGCCAGTACTGGTACACTACACACACATCTCTCCATCATTCCGTAACTAATAATGTGAAGGGTTAAAAAAAAACTAGTTGCTATGAACTGCAAAACTGCAGCATGACAGGTCTGAATGCTTTGTATTTAGATTAAGGGATTCATATAACTTATTCTTTGACTCCAATGCTATATCTTTCACAGAGGGGAAAGTGTAATCGACTAATTCAAGATTTTCTCTGCAGGCTTCCCAACCGATCAGAGAAATGGAGACAAAGAGTTTGTGATCAGACGAGCAGCAACCAACAGAGTCCTGAACGTCCTGAGGCACTGGGTGTCAAAGCACTCTCCGGTAAAACGTCCCAGAAAATTGACAGGTCCACATAACACATACGTGTATAACTAGAGAAAAGACCCTGATTTACATCATCCAATCAGTTTAAAGTGAAAAAAAACAATTGATATAAAAAACAATGAAGCTTCTTGTCTCTAAAACAGGAAGACTTTCAAATATCTTTGTGCCACAAATGGATTGTCTTTGGTTACATGCTAAAGCTTCTTTACAGCTAAAAAAACCCCCACAATCAATTGTCATTGACAGGGATCTTAATTAACTTCTTCTTTTTTTTTAGCTAAAATATGTTTCCTAGATTAAGAAATCATTTGAATATTCCTTCTCAGAAGCCAAAAAAACGAGTTTTAAGTATGGCAAATTAAACAATAGTAAATGTAAATAGTAAATGTGCTGTCTGTTTCTCTCCAGGACTTTGAAAGTAACAATGAGCTAAAGACAAAAGTTATTGCCTTCCTGGATGAAGTGATGCACGATCCCGAGCTATTGACCCAGGAGAGGAAAGCGGCAGCAAACATCATCAGGTACTATTTTATAAAGGAATCTCAATGTTTCGTGTAAGCTCCTGTTTCTTTAAGACATAATATACTGTACATACTACAGAGCTTTCCTTCATTACTGTCTGTCAGGACTCTAACTCAGGAAGATCACAGCGACAATCAGATAACCCTTGAAGATGTGACACAACTGGTGAGTGATGTCCATGTTTGTGAATATTAAAGTGGAGTGTGGATCAGGTATAAAACAGGAGGAAGGAAAACAAAAGATCTCACATTTAAAGATATCTGCATTCATGAGCACTACATTTGTATGAGTGATGTGATGCTGATAAGTATCTTCTTTATTAATTCATTGATTGCTCCATAAAAACCTGATTCCTCTGAGCACAATTTGACATGTACTAATTAGGGATGCACCGATGCATTGGTTCAACATCAGTATCATCCGATTTTGGCCCTGCTGAAAGACATCGGCAATGACATCGGTTCAGTAGCTGATGTTTATTTGTTGTGCCAAATCAATTTAATGCAGACATCTAGTACACAAAAATAATCATTCAGAGAAGAGTTTTTTATTGGGCAGATGAAGTCACCTGTTGAACAAACTCTGACTTGTTGTCATTGACAAACATGAAAGAAAATGGTGGCTTTGTAGGAGTCTAACAGACTAAGAAGTCATGAAACAAACATCGTTATCAGAATCGACAATCAGCTAATTTGATATATAAAAAATCGGCATCGGCATCAGCCTTGATTTCAGTGCATCTCTAGTACTAATGCATTTTTTCCAACCAATAGTCCAATATTTTGAAGACGTGTAAACTATCAAAGAAGACTAAAATTACAGAAAATATTCTCATTACAGAAGCCACTTTCTGATGCTTGACTTATCTAATGCATCAAGAAATTATGTTAAGCTAGAAGATATGCAGAACTTAAGTGAAATTCAGACGTCTTGAATGTTGGAATATATTATACAACAACATCAGTAGGCCATTGCCATTTTTACAGAACATCTGACATACAGGCAGTTTCAAATTGTTGCCTCTCATTCATTGATATTCATTACTGGACCGGTTTTCTAAATGTTTTGCTATTTACCAAAATCACATTCAAAGACGTACCTGTGTTCTGTTTTCTGCTACCTACTACGTTTTTTGGTTCCTGGGTGCAGTCTTAATAATTTTTGGGTGCTTCTGTTCCTTCCAGATGGGAGAAGGGAGGACCGATCCCTTTGAGAGCCACTCTGCATTGGAGATCGCAGAACAGCTCACTCTGCTGGACCACCTGGTGTTCAAGGTCATCCCATACGAGTGAGTGCCTGCTCATCTGAGCTGCACATAAGAACAACAAATGGATTATTTCAGTGTCCACTCAATCATTTCATTAATCTGTACACATTACAGAGAATTCTTCGGGCAAGGATGGATGAAGAATGACAAAAATGAGAAGACGCCGTATATCATGAGAACAACAAAGCACTTCAATGATGTATGTTCCAGTCAACACGACACAACTAGTGTTCTTTTGATGAATTCAAACATGAATCTGAGATCAAACCATCTGTTTTGTCTTTCCTCTGCAAGATAAGCAACCTGATTGCCACAGAGATCCTGCGCTGTGAGGACGTGGTCACTCGTGTAGTGGTTATAGAGAAATGGGTGGCTGTAGCTGATATCTGTCGCTGTCTCCACAACTACAATGCTGTGCTCGAGATCACCTCCTCCCTCAACCGCAGCTCTGTCTTCCGCCTCAAGAAGACCTGGCTCAAAGTTTCCAAGCAGGTGTGTATCTCCCCATGTTTAGTTTTTTTTTATCATGTGCTTGGTATTATCAGTAACTGTGTTCTTTTTGTCTAGACAAAAGGATTGATTGACAAGCTGCAGAAACTGGTCTCATCTGAGGGGAGGTTCAAAAACCTGAGAGAGGCTTTGAAGAAGTGAGTTTACTTTCGAGGACATAGTTTTGGAGTGGATCAATAAAGAAAAAATGCACTACAAGTGGATGATGTGTTTTTTCCCCCATCAGTTGCGATCCTCCCTGCGTGCCCTATCTGGGGATGTACCTCACCGACCTAGCTTTCATCGAGGAGGGAACGCCAAATTACACCGAGGACAACTTGGTCAACTTCTCCAAGATGAGAATGGTAAGAGTTTTTTTTCATGTCCTGACACAAGAGATGCTTTCAGCTAATGTGTGTTTTACAGTGAGAGTAAAATGTTTTGTCCTCATGTTTTTCAGATTTCTCACATTATCAGAGAGATCAGGCAGTTTCAGCAAACAGCATACAAGATTGAACTGCAACCAAAGGTAAATGGATATTAGAACTGTAGGTGACGGGTGTGCAACCTTTTTCATATTTGACAAGTGACATTGCATCACAAGCATAGGCACTTGCTCCATCGAGGGGCGTGTCCAGACCTTTTTGACAGTGGTGGCCTAATTGGGGTATACTATACTTTATGCAGGGGTGACAAATGTGTGTGCACACATCATTTATTCTTTAACCTCTAACATTAAAGTATCAAATAAATGTGATAGTCCTGTGTATTTTTTTCCATGCATCCATTATCTATAGCGCTTTGCATAGTTTAAAAAACATAACGATTTATTCGACCTAAATAAAAGTTCTCTTCTGTTCATGTTTCAGGTAGCCCAGTATCTACTGGATATGAGCTCGGTTCTGGATGAAGAAAGCATGTACGAATCCTCACTCAGAATTGAGCCCAAAGTGCCCAACTGATGTTCAAGTTGGTCATCCACATTACTTTTCTCTGTTGATATTACACATGAGTTACATTACACATCAACTTTTGTATAGTTGTACATGTTTAATATTTACTCTTCTGTACAGTAGATGTCTAAGGTTGTTTGACAACACAAAACCTTTTCAATGTACATTTTTATTTTATTTTTTATGATTGCAATGAAGCCCCCTGCTTTGAGGTTTCTTTTTCCTTTGGGGTATTTCAAGCATAATAACAGAGGTCTCTTTGATGAACACAACTGTGTCTTCTCAGTGACCAATGACATTATTTTGCATCATCTCATACTGTGTCAACTTTGCACTTTCTGAGCACCTGTGCTGCCAGCCATTGCTCTCTTTGCTTGAGTTTTGTCGATTACTGAGTTTCTCTGCAACCAATGTAGCATTGTAAAAATGTAACTGCATCAAATCAGGTATGAGAGCACAGAAAATATAACTTTGTTAAAAGACAAAAACGGTAATGAGTGGAGATGACAGCAAGGTATCTGAAGCATGGCTGTCTCTGTGCTTCCAAAACCAAAACAGGATTTATTTTGTCATTTCTTTTCAAAAATCTAAAGTCAGGGGTTTCCAGCTGACTTTTGCACTGCAATCCATTTTTATATACAAAATTTTGTTGTGGATCACCCTGAAAAAACAAAGATACTTATTCTGACTAAAGACTCAATGTGCTGACTGTTTGACATTTCTCATGTTCGCACTAACGTCTTTAATGAACAGGTGTAAGAGTTTTACTAGCATCTTTGTGAGGCGTTACTTTGGTCCAGTACTGCTTTAAACTTGTAACTAACATGAGAAAGCTAACATGCTCAAAATTGGACATTTGAAGAGATCAGATATGCAATATTCAGTCCAGATCAAAGAGGTACATCTGATCAACCAGCAGACTGGAATTGCAATCTCTTGAGTTATGCCTCAAGCATGGCTGAAAGCCGGTGCATTGTTATTGAGAACATGACAGGGGAAAGGAAATATGCAGATGAAGAATTAATTTTTATAATTATTCCAAATATGATGCAGAATCACACCGTTTTTGCCAGTAGCAAGCAAACAATCTTAGGTTCCGTAACACACAATAGGGGCCTGGAACATCTGCACTAAAATGCATTGCGTCATTAATCTAGAATTATTTTGCTGCAAAGCGATACACTCCTTATCTTAGCTTGAGGAGCCCAGACTCACCTCAGACATGTAAATATTTTTTCCCTAGGCTGTGTGACAACATATAATAAAATAGAAGCACTACATCTGTCAAGATTGCAATGACTTGAGGTAAGAGATGAGTAATCTCGTTTTACTGTTACACTTAAAGTTACGCAAGTACAGCACAGTGAGTTCTCCTTGGTCCAAATTTAATGTTTCTTGGTTTTAGTTTAAGTAATAAAGGTCATATGCAGTGGAAAAGTGTTGTACCTTCAGGTTTGGCGATACTTCTGTAGAGTAAACAGTTGTTGCTCTTCTGTAATTTAAAAGACAATCTGTCCTTGCTGTTCCAGTGATTGTGGAACGTGACTGTATATCACTCTGTTATATGCATTGCTGTTTAAAATTATGATGTAATGTATGTGAATGACCTCTGCCTGCAGCATTCAAACACTATTTTTGTAGTAGTATAAGAGAGAGTGACATGCTCTTTATATGAACATGGGAAAGTATTTTGTACTTTGTTGTTAATTCACCTCACTGAGATGTGCTGTACATTTTGTACATGCAACCCTGCATATTTCTCAATGTGGAACAGTGTAATCCTTTAAAATACAAACAAAAAAAGTTGTATCTCAAGCTAAAACACAAACGCTTCAACAGTGTGGTCCTGAAACCATGACTTAGAGGTAGGAGACAACTTTAAAGTGTTTTGCATTTATACTGTAATCCTGTCTATAACCATTTCTATTAGCAGGAATATAGTAATGTAGTGCTTATTCTGTGAATATTTGTATGTATTTTTACAATGTTTGTACAGTACACTTTTAAAGCTCATATGGCAGGCATGCAACACCTTCACAGACAAAATATTCCTATATACTTATATTGTATACACTTATACATGCACATACTCTTATAAGGTATATCAACAAATAAACATTTGCTGTTAGCAATACCCAGTGGTATGAAAATTATCTTTCAGCCCTCATGTTTCCACACCTAAAGAAATATTAACAGTTTTGTAAGAAAAAAAGATTAAAAGACAACAAAAGAAAAGATTTGATTATGGTGACACCAACCAATAAATACAAATATTGTTTCCCAGTGACCTCTTGCAAATAAATCCATTTTATATCAGGGGCCTTTTGTCTCAAGTGTTTTTGTAGTGCACCTTTCAGTTGAAACTATGCTCACTCAGAGTGGAATACAAAATAATCTCACTCTGTTTGGTCTTCAGAATCTGTTTGTCCTATGAAGCCAATGGCCAACAGTTGTTGCAGTTTTATGAATGAAAGCTTCATGAAATAAAAACACAACAGTTTTTGCCAATACTGAAACAATCAGAAAATGGAGGGCAACTCATCCAACTTTTAAATGATAAAGTAAACGCCATTTAATTCCATCCCTTTGTATTCATTAAATTCATGCAGGTTAGATACACAATTCTATTATGGCTTATGGATCCTGCCCTACAGGTAAGAGGACCCTACACCACTCCTTTTCCCAACCACAAAACTGGATTTTAACAGAGGCTGAGCAAAGCATCAATGTGGGGTAAAGGTTGTAAGACAGGGGTGCAAATACACCAAATATATTATGAAGTGGGGTTTTTTCATTTAGGTGTTATCACGTGAAATAAGAATTGCAGTGTTTTGTTACCTGAAAAGGCCTTCTTGCCTCTTGCACATATCCGACCGCCATATTTCTACAGTAGCCCAGTACGGACAAACCTAACACAGGCTGCGTATTGAGCCTTTAGCGTCTTTCTGTAGGTTCCACGGCCAATGTGTTGCAATCTGCAACCCCACCGCTAGGTGTCGCAAATTCCGCTAATTTCACAGATAAGTAATGTACATTATGGTTCTTCTTTTTACAGTCTATGGAGGTTACAAGTTCAGTAAACACATCTCCATTGATCCAGAATTGTAGTGTTTTTTCGTGCACAGTCAGTAGATCTACTGCAAAACAAAGTGATTCAAGTGGAAAAGAAAAATAGCCTACCTTCATTAGAAAATAATATCTGACTTTAAGTGCAATTTGACTATGAAAACCAACATACCTCTTAACTAGAAAAGAGCAAGTGCTTTTTCTCTCTTTCTGGCTTATTATTGGCTTGACATTAGGATATTTCAGTGGTTCAAATCACCATTTTGACATAAGCAAACTAATAGCAGAAAAAAATGAAGCTATTATTCATGGTTGTTATGTTTGACAGTGATTAATATTTTGACTAGTGACTCATTTTTTTTAGTAGGGGAATTTGATCTGGAAGCAGATCACCTCGTGACTTCTGATCTGCTTCACTTCACTTTCACTCGTCTCTCCAGGAGGAGCTTTGATGAGAGATCATTATGAACACTTTACTCTTTGTATTTACTTTTCTGTCCGCAGCTTCAGCTCTCCACCTGTCTGAACAAGGTAAGATGCTACCTACGACCGTCTATTTAGTTCAGTAGTAGGCCTTACTTTGTGCAATTTTTGTTATCAGTGTTTAATTGTGTCTAGCTTTCACTTTCATAACCTGCCACCGCTGAACTCTTGAGTGTTTAATTCTCCGTATTGAAGTTATTTTTGACGCTATTAATTGTTTTCAGACGAGTTTCACTTCAAATCATGGATGGAGCAGGTATGAAACTTTCTTTAACGCGCATAATAACGCAGCCCATAGTATACAGTAGGCCTACATACAGTATAGCCTACAGTAATGAGGAAGTTATCTGCAATAGAAAATCACTGAATGACTGTTACTGAAATTCTCTGCTAACTTGTAAGCAGCATGATTAAAACAGAAGGCTATCATAATATTACCTATGTTAACTAGCCATCTCCCACATGTGCAGCACAGCAAAGAGTACAGCATGAAAGAGTACAACATGAGATTCCAGATATTCACTGAAAACAAGAGGTGGATTGAGAAACACAATGCAGGAAACCATTCCTTCTCAAGTAGGAAAAGCCTTTTTTTTCTTCTTTCTTTTGTCTTTAGAAATTATGCTTCATAGTAAAAAATGTGTTTAAGCCTCAACTTTCATGTCTTCCTGCAGTGGGGCTGAACCAGTTTTCAGACATGACATTTGCTGAATTTCAAAAGGCTTTTCTCTGGTCTGAGCCACAGGTACAGACATTTTATCCATTCAGAGAGCAGCTAAAAAATATAAAAGGTGTTTTTTTTTCTGGACAGTTAGGGTACTTTTTTATATGCTGCCTTCTATAGAACTGCTCTGCTACCAAGGGGAACTACCTCCAAAGCAACGGACCTTATCCAGACTCCATCGACTGGAGAAAGAAAGGAAATTATGTAACAGATGTGAAGAATCAGGTACAAGTTTAACTGCACACACATCCACACATAGATTTTGCTTTCTGTTATTGTTCCCAGAAGTCATAGTGCATAATTGCTGGTGAATTAAAACAGTTTATATTGATATTTGTTCACTCACTTTAGCTGTAAATAAAATGTTAATCCAGTGGTTTCAATATAGGGAGTAGCTCTTTGGGTGGGTTGCACAGAAAGTGTGTCCTAAATATAGAAAACAACCTTAATGATATTTTTTAGTTTTCGTTTTCAAGTTTTTAATTTTCACAGAATACTGCTGATAGGTATAAAAATCAAGGGATTTCAAGGCAAGATGCGTTTATTTATAGAGCACAAGTTATACATAAAGCAAATCAAAGTGCTTTACGGTGTTAAAACCCCCATTTAGGCCTATAACATTAAGAGCATCAAAAGACATGTAACATTTAGCATACATAAGACATAGAATATAAATGACACTTAAATATAAGTTTCAGAAGATATAATATGAAATTAAGCAAAAATAAGAAACTAGAATACAAAATATATCAAAATCTCTGGACACTGAACCTCACCACCCATCATGGAGCAGCCCTCTCTCTCTGGTACTCTCTCTGTCTTCTGTCTTCTCTCTGTCTTCTCCCCCCCCCCCCCCCAACTGGAAACCAAAGCACCGGACACTTTTTACACAAATGCCACTTTAAAAGTCTGTCCCTCATCAACAACACAGAAGCATCAGTCACTTTAAAAAACTAAAAATGGACTTTCTTTTTTTCTGCTAAGTTAGTGCCTTATATTTATTTATGTCAAATCTAAGTCCATGCACATTTGTTGTTGCTGCTGCTGCTGTTGTTTTTCTTCACGCACATCCTTGCACATTATCATGTATATAATTTTTATAGTTTGTATATCTGTAATTGTATTTTTATCCTCTAGTTTTTGTATATATTTTTTAAATCTTTTTTTACAGTAAACTTACACCGTGGAGCGGAGAGAAACGTTTTTTCGATTCTTCTATATGTCCAGCACATGTTGAAAAATTGACAATAAAAATGACTTTGACTTTGACTTTGACATATCCTCAAATGGGCAGTTAATGATAAGTGATCTGCTTTGCATGCCTTACAGTGTTATTATGTCAATGACTACAGAGTCCTAACTTCCCACCGGACACAGATTGTGTGTAAACATTTAAGTACATGTATGTTTGGTAGACTCATATATGTAAACAATGAAGTAGAGATTCCAACATACTGTATACGGTTAAAAAAACCGTAGGTTGTTTTAGCTAATATTTCTAATTAGTCATCAGGGTCATTAATTCTTTCCGTGTTTTTCCTACCGTGACATGTCAGAATGTTTTGTGTCAGTAAGATCAATGGGGAACATTAAAGAGATAGCCTAAATGTGTTACAATGATTGCAAGTCTGTAAGGGAATAACCTTTCAAAAAATGTTATCGACATAAAGTTCATGTTTTTGACAAAATATTTCAACTTGGCTTATAATGTTATAACATAGCTTTCCCAATATAGGATAAAATACACAACATTTAGACTTTACAGAATACATTTATCAAAGTTGGAAAAGCACAGATGTTACTTAATAAAAAATCCTGTAAGCCATAACAGTGAGCCAGCATGCACTAGTCCAGGAAGAACTAAATGGAATCCCTCCACATTTACTGTTAATTATTTACATCAGATGCCTTATGAAAAGCCAATTGTAACAGGTTTTTATTTTTATTTTCTTATTCTCTAAATGTCTGTAATTGCACTCAAGGGAGGCTGTGGCAGTTGCTGGACATTTTCAACCACCGGCTGTTTGGAGTCTGTTATTGCGATCAACAGAGGGAAGCTTGTACCACTGGTAATCTTTTTTCACTTCTCTATCAAAGCTGCTGTTGCTCAATAATGTTCCGTTATCATGGTAGGGAAAAAAGTATTGTCATCTTTGACTCATTTTCATATTTCTCAGTCAGAACAACAGCTGGTAGACTGCGCCCAGGGATTCAACAATCATGGATGCGACGGGTAAATGAAAGCAATTGTTTCGCTCTTCTTATCAAATTCCCTGTTTCACTGCAGACGTTTCTAATAACTACCATTTTTTTTCTAGTGGCCTTCCCAGTCAGGCATTTGAATACATCATGTACAACAAGGGACTGATGACAGAGGAGGACTACCCATACACAGCTACTGTAACTAAACAACAACAAATGCAATCCTTCACTGAAACAAAACTAAATCATGACCAAAAATAACTTTAAAAATGTAATCGATTGGAGGTTTTCTTGTTTTCGTCACATTAGGAAGGTGCATGTGTGTATAAACCAGACCTGGCTGCAGCGTTTGTGAAGAATGTGGTGAATGTCACCGCGGTGAGTGAACAACTGAGTTTTTCTTTACCATTGAGGACTTTATTGAACATTTGTATGATTAAGCTTTTCATTCACAGTATGATGAGATGGGGATGGTGGATGCAGTCGCCACACGAAATCCTGTCAGTTTTGCCTTTGAGGTGACCTCTGACTTCATGCATTACTCACAAGGCGTGTACACCAGGTGAGGAGAACATAAGTGTATAGTCATGTTTTTTGATTGTATTTATCTATTAGTTTGTATGTTTTTTCCTTATACTGTATAATGAGGGTTTAAACAATATGGGGGTAATAGCCACAACGTGTGGTTACAGTCAGTGTAATCGCAAAAAGCACCATATGAAATGGTTAAAGAACTCGTAGGTTGACTGAAATCAGAAAACAGAAATCGTGAGGAAAAACATATATCAAAAAACTAACATCAATAAAAATAATTTCTTATAAACCTTTAGTTTTTTTAAATTCTATGTTGTCTGTGTTGAAAGCAAACACCTAAATACTTTTCAGTGGAGCTGGGAGACTTGAAAAAAGGATTAGTTCCTCATTCTTTAGTAAAACTAAATCAGTCATGACTAACTTTGGATTTCCCTTTTGTCTCTTCCTTCTTTTAGCACTGAATGCCACAAAAGTGCAGACAAGGTGAACCATGCAGTTTTAGCAGTTGGCTATGGACACACAAATAGCTCCCCTTACTGGATAGTGAAGAACTCATGGGGAGACAACTGGGGGATTCACGGGTAATGCTTCCCAATAATCAAATTCAGGAAATATTAAAATTGTCTACCTACTTGGTAAAAATGATAACGTTGTTCTCTTTTTTGATAGATATTTCCTCATTGAACGTGGGAAGAACATGTGCGGACTCGCTGCCTGCTCATCTTTCCCGGAGGTGTGATCTCTAAGTGAGAGCAAACTACAAAAAGGGCTGAAAAGGGAGCAGAATCCTAACTTTTTTATTATTAATGGTGATTCTTTTATAACCAGTAGCATGCTGTGTTTTGATATACAGAGTTTATTTTCACAATCGAAGAGGCACTATGACGTGATGAATCAAATTATATCCAGATTGATTGAAATATCAGAAATTCTAGCCTATAGCAGCAATCATTCAATTCAGTTATACAGTTATACTTTCAAATAAAATGATTTGCAATCGTTGTCTCTGTGTCTTACGTCAAAATATAATGCTGCTGGCAGAAAGATGGCCACATACTGTATGATGACATGTTACTTTTACACAACTCTAGAAAAAGAGAGCAAATATTGACATTATTTTATTTCCGTATGTCAGGTATGATTTGCCAAAAAAAATAAAAGCAGTAGGCTAAACATAGTCCAAACGGTCATGACAAAATTCAGCTTAGAAGAACATATCAAGAATCAAGTCATGGACGAAAAACCTTATAAAGCTACATTGTGTTCCAAAAGGTTTTTTATTGATGTGTAACAATTCCCAAAACAAACAGCAGAAGACAGGGATTAACAAGATTTACTTTATTATTTAAGCCTATCCAACATTTAAAATTTTAGGAGCCACATCCTCTGAAAGCTTTGGTCACAGTCGTTACACCCTATCACAACCCAGTTGTTAAAAATGTGTCTAGAAAGAGTTCGCTTTTTCCATTTGAAATACTATCATTTCAGATTTATCAGCATTGGGAATACTGTAAAAGAGACAATAGTGGTAACATTTCATTATTTCATGTATTTCCTGACAGTGCTGAGTGTCTTGAACATACACTGTTAATATACAGATGCTCTTGGTGGTTCACGTCGACTGTATTCAAGTAGCCTACAGTATGTTGAACGTGTTATTTTTGCAAGAAATAGAAAACGCTTAGAGAAAAGCTAAAGGAGGAGCTGAGGATATGTGGGGTTGAAATAATGAGTCTTTTAAATGTATTAGCCTTAGTGTTGATGAAGGGAAATATAAAGCTGTTTTTAAATTATTTAAAAAAAATGGATTAGTGAAGATAATTTATATATTGAAAAACATTCCTAAGAATAGGAACTCTGGCCCACACTCGAGCATATAGGGTGGCGGTAAGCAGTTTAAATGCTTGTTGCCATCCGCCAAAAACGAAGAAGAAGACCGTTCACTTCCTAATACTACATTTCCCAGAAATCTCGCTCCTGCAACCTCGGCCAATCAGGAGTCAGTTTGTTGAACGGGCGCTAAATCTGTTGTTTGGGTATCCCTCATATCTACATCCATGCTCGTGTCCCCGGTGAACATAGAGGTAATACGTCGTTAAGTCAAGTACGAGTTTGATGAACCTCGGTGTAAAATAAACCAGCGAGGAGACGGAGCAGTTGCCACACTGGGTGTCGCGAGCCATACTGAGAGAACTGGTCACCTCTTTGTAAACTGAGCTCTGGACTGCTAACCAGCTAACACTTGCTCTCTCCACTATTTTACAATGACAAGTCTTCCACAAAATAACCTAAAAGAACAGCTGGCAAGACACAGCAATGCTGCTCAAAGCAAGCTGTCTCTCGCTAAACCAAAAACGGGGTAAGTCTACCGTGAACTCTACATACAGCAGGGAAACAACCAGAGCTAGCTTACTGTTAGCTTTGAGCTGTCAGCTATTCGGGCGGATACACTCATCTATATTAGCTAGTTATCTGCACTGCTGAGACACAATAGCTTTATCCCACAACCTGTATCGGTTTCGTATTGTGACATTGTCGCTCATTTGTCAATAATTTTGCATTATAATGTCCAAAATAGTGATGAATGCAGCCTTTAAGTGTCTCTGTGTCTGCAGGTTATTCCACCTCTACTGAGACAGGGTCTCCATTTTTCTAAGAGACATTGGAGACACTTAAAGCTCCATTCACTTCCATAGCATATCAGCAATGATTTGACACTGCCGGCTGACATGACTCACTTGTCACCACAGCTCTGAGTCTAACCATAGATCCAGTGGCTCCAGCCTCATCAAATGATCTGCTGCTGGTGCCTGGACACTCATATTGATAAGAAACTTGACATTGAGTTTATGTGTGTTTTGCTTATGTTCAACCTTATACTAATTAGCAAAGGGCCTGGTGAAGTTTGGGCTTAGTAACAGGGCCCTTGTACGGGAAGGCCCTTACAAAGATACTGTGCTTGGAGGGCCCTATAAAATGCCTGTCTATTGGGCCCAGACTATTATACTGAGCATATGGTAAACAAAATCACATGTCCATTGAGCAGTTGAATACAAAGAAAACTACAGACTTATACTTTAAAAAGAAATTAAATTTAGGATAGCATAAAACAAAACAAAAAACACTATCCTGAAACTATTCATCTCAATTTGAATTGTGAAGAAGCCATATTATGGACTGTCAAATAAGGTTTTCATAATTTCACATTTCTTTGCTTTTTAGGGCCTTTTCTTTTAAAAAGAAGACCTCATCAGGTACCACCAAAGTTGAAATCCCAACCAAGGTAATCAGCACTAATCCTTTGGCAAACAGGAATGTCAATGTCCCTAAGAACAGTTTGGTGACTAAATCTACTTTGGCATTTTCTAACAAGCTTGACAGACCTCAAAAATCCAAAATCAACAACTTCTTCTCTGTAAGCTCAAAAGACAAGTCGGACTCCATCAACTCAGCCGGGAACTGTGCATCTGCAAGCCAGGCTCCTTCAGTAGTGTCCACTATTAAGGGGGCATCAGCTGTAAATAAATCTGAAAACCAGATAATTAGTGGCACACGAGGCACTAACTCAAGTGGAGATGTGTCTCTTGGATTTGGAATAGAGGACTGGGATGATTTTGATGACTTTGAAACTCCAAACAAAGCAAAAAATGATTCATTCAGCCCAGCAACATCAGGAAAGAGCAATAATCCATTGCCATTTCTTAGTGAAGAAAAAAACAAACTCACAGTGGATCTGGACAGTTGTGCAGACAAGAATAGCCTTTCCAGAAGTGAAAAATCTGGTTTGGAAACGGGTGAACTTAAGCACATTGTCGACAAAGCTTCACTTTTACCAGGACCTAATTTGAATAAGGACCCAGATGAGTTTGAACCCGCGGATTCTCCTGTTAAAATGACCCGGAGACATCTTCCTGCTCCTCTCACGTCTGTCTTCAGTGATAGTGAAGACGACAATGATGTTGTGGTAGAGCCTTCTAAAGTAAATACAGGTAACATGCTGTCTGTTGTAGCACTTACTTTCTTTGTAGAGCAGATGAGGGTATCCAAGCATTGACTTATACATGCAGACTGCTTCTTTTTCCTTTCAGACGAGAAGAAAAACTTCATTGACCCGAGGGTAATAGAGCTCAATGACAACTCAGAATCAGAAGATGAACTTGACTACATTCCCCCATCTCCGATCCCCGATGAGAATTCTTACACTTCTTTTACACCTGAGACAAGGTCAGTTTTTAATTAATCATTTTTTTTAACAAGTGTTTAATGATATGTGTCACGATATAATATGTATCACAATGCCTTGCTATTCTTTACATAATTGACTGAAAACTTAAAATTCGGGTTGAAAATACAGTTTGCTGTGTTATTGAGTCAAAATTATTTGATTCAGAACTTACTTTCCAATTTATTATAACATGGTTTTCACAACACCAGAATTTTACAATTCAATACAATTCAGTTGTTTCAATGCGAATGCAACAAAAATATAATTAAACAGAAGAGAACTGGGAGCTCTCGGTGAAGGCTGGTAAACTCCAGGCAAAGCCAGATGCTGTTGAAGTTAAATTGTTGTTAAATTAGCTGCAGACACGGTGAGCGTGAACAGAGTGAAATCGAACCGACCGTTTGACCGGATCACGTGTGTTCCCAACTCGGTCTGCACGGATCACGGATCAACAGTGCAATTTTATGAATAAAGGAAAAATTAAGTTAAAACAGGTCGGAAATATATTTGGGCGGCCCGCCCAGGTATCGTCTATGTGTGGGAAACACTGCATGTACACATATAAACACGCATGTAAACATAAACATACTGTACATGCATATCGCCACATACTCACATATACATACTATCATAAGGCCTTGGAGAACCATTGCATCAAATTGTGTTTACCAGCTTTAATGTTATAGAGGTGGTCCATAACTTGTTAACTATTTATTCAAAATGAGAGAAAAAACACTATCTAACTGTATATAAGTTTGTCTCTCTGTCACTGAAGCTATCACTTGCCCAATTTGTTATACTTCAGGGAAACTTGTTATAGTTTCCCTGAGCTCAGATTAACCCAAGGCGCAAAGAAGCATTGTATTTTTGGATAGTACAGGCACATTGTTGCTGCCAATGCTAATACCATGTGCATTAATTAAATATTTTCAACAAGTACAACCGTAGGTGTATATGGTTTTAGGTCTGGATATGAGAAAGACTTCACCTTTAATGTAATTGTACAGGTCTAAATCAGCTGATGTGCAAAGCAGAGACAGTCTTGTGCACTCGAAAAGACCCTTGACAATCCTTAATGAACCCACTGGTCAGCGATCAAAAGACAAAACAAGTAAGTGTTCCTTTTTTTTTTAGATGTGTCAATTTTGTGCCTGTTTCCTTTTTTGTATAATATTGTTGTTTCATTCTTCTGAACACGTCACAGATGATCAACTCTTCAGTATCATGGAGTCCATCTGTGCTTTGGTTGATTCAATCCCTGAACATGAACTTATAGGTCTGTCTTTTGGAAATGAGCTTCTGTTGAAACGGGCTCAAAGGTTTGTACAGTTGAGATGGAAACAACTTTGATAATAATCTTGATATTTGATGACCCCTCAGTATAGTTAATAATCTGCCTTTCTCTTACAGGAAGAGGATTCTTGCAACTGGCGGTGACAGTTTTTTAAGGATGCAGCAGCCAGACAGCACTGTGATTTCTGAACCCAGCTTTAAAGACAAACATTTTAGCTTCGAAACGTGTAATGTTATGTCCTCCAGCAGTTTTGCACCTGTGGATTCCAAGAAGCCTCCTCAGATCCGGAGGTCTTCTATAATGTCTGTGGACTACGACTCTGATCATTCTGTCAGTATTATCAATGTAAAACCTGTAAAGAGTACAGACAGCAGGGTAATGTATGCCGACAATGAGAGTATCTGTGACTCTCCATCAACCCACAGCTTCACAAATCCATCTTTTCATCTTGCTGAGAAAACGGGAACCGATTTGGATGGTTCAGATCTCTTTTTCTCACCCAAAAAGCCAGAGACTGTCATTCAGAGCAAACGGAATGCCCCAGCAACCATTACAGCAGCAGAAGACTTTGAGCCAGATGACTTTTACAATGATGACTTTGACATAGACGACTTTAATGACTCGGATATCCCTGAATATTTTGAAAAACCCCAGACCTTGACCTCAACCATAAAAGAGGGGGGACCAAGCAAGTCTTCCTTTGAGAGTCAATCGACAACACCTAAATCTGCACCCAAGCCTTCAAAGATCTGCTCCCCAGGTGAGTTAGAAGTGTGTGGAAAAATCTTGGCCTGGCTTGTCTAAACTGATGGCAAATCATCTGTGCACTGTGTGTTGAAGTTACAATTAAAAAGCAGTCACATTACAATGTGGACAGTGTGTGTGTGTGTGAAGTACTACTCTGTCACTTTGTTAGAGTCACTGCAGTTGTAAATTAGCTTTAAGCTAACTCTCATACAATACATCAAAGGGCCACACTTGTGTTTTATATCGTACGTGTACATTGTATGGTTTGAGTTAAGTAAGCTAATTAAAAAGGTGAATGCAGAATTGTTTACTCTTTGTAGACCAAAGGATGATAGATTTATCTCAAAAACTGAACAAATAATAATTGCTGGTTACAGTCTAATAATGATTCGCTCTAAAAGAAGTAACTTCTTTGGCTTTGGTTAGCGTTGAGATATCAAAACATAATCTGGCTGTGAGTTTTTGATAGAAATTGAAATCCTTCTTGCTCTTGTTACTGACTCGGTTTTAATCTTTTTTTTGTTGCAGAACCAACCTACAGAAATCCGGCTCACGATCGCTTCAGAGGTTTTAACTTCCCCTACTCGCAAGAAATGATGAAGATCTTTCACAAGCGTTTTGGTCTTCATCAATTTAGGTTCAATCAACTAGAAGCAATTAATGCATCACTTCAGGGAGAAGACACGTTTGTGCTGATGCCCACAGGTAAGTAATGATGAAAAGTTAACAAAAGATGATTTGATCTTAACCAGGTGACTCTAGCTCTCTGATACATTTCTGTGTAACTGATGTGTTTTAAGGGGGTGGTAAGAGTCTGTGCTACCAGCTGCCTGCCTGCCTGTCACAGGGAGTCACTGTGGTCATCTCCCCACTCAAATCACTCATAGTAGACCAGGTCCAGAAACTCACAACACTGGATGTAAGTGTGTTTGCTCCTGCCTGTCCATATGATCAGTAAGAAGTATGTTAAGTGTTTTTATTTTATTTAATAATGTTCCACATTTTAGATCCCAGCAATAAGTCTGTCTGGTGGTAAAAGTGACAGTGAAGCAAGCAGGATCTACATGCAGCTCTCCAGGAAAGACCCAATCATTAAGCTGCTCTATGTCACTCCTGAAAAGGTGAGACATGGACAATTTATGCCGTATGTGGAGGAATCCATGTGTTTTTTTTCGTTAGCTTCTAAAACAAAGTAGCACTAACTGTTTTTTACTCAATATTGTTTTATCTTTTTCTCTCCTCCAGGTAAGTGCAAGTAACAGGCTGATCTCGGCCCTGCAGAATCTCTTCGAGCGAGGCCTACTAGCCCGGTTTGTCATCGATGAGGCCCATTGTGTCAGTCAGGTGTGTATCTCGATGACAGTTTACAATTTTTCTGTGTGTATCTGCTGTATAATCCTGTGACCTTAAATCTTCCAGTGGGGCCATGATTTCCGACCGGACTACAAGAGGTTGCACGAACTGCGTCAGAAGTTCCCCAGTGTGCCGATGATGGCCCTGACAGCCACCGCCACCCCTCGAGTTCAGAAAGACATCCTCAACCAGCTGAACATGACCCGACCACAGGTGTACGTGCTCCGTCTCAGCCTCTGTCTCAGATTTCTAAACGAGTTCTGTTAAAGTGTTGTTGAATTCAAAATGCAACCTCTTCTACCACGTGATTTGCTTTCAGGTTTACCATGAGTTTCAACAGAACAAACCTGAAGTACGCCGTGCTGCCCAAGAAACCAAAGAAGGTTGACGAGGACTGCATCAGCTGGATCAAGAAACACTATCCACGTAAATAATCCAGAACTACTTTTTCTGATCCCAGTTGTGCTGTAGCTGTACTGTGGAAATTCAACTCAGAACACATTCTAAGGTCCGTCATATGTGAAAAATGTTAAAAGGACAGATTTATATCAATCTGTATTTAAGAGTCCAGTGAATTATTTCATGTTCATTCTGACACATCATGTCAGAAATATGCTCTGTGGCTACTAGATCCTTTTCTCAATGGAAGTGGGTTACATCCTGAGTCTTGTCAAAAAAATATTTGAAGAACACTTTTTTCAAATTTTTTGTAAGAGGGCTTATTATAAAGGATGCTTAGAAATCACTTCTGGATGTCCTTACTGAATGACGTGCTTCTCTGCTTGTTTAAAGGTGACTCTGGCATTGTGTACTGCCTGTCCCGTAACGATTGTGATGCTATGGCCGAGAGTCTGCAGCGAGCTCGGATATTAGCTTTGTCGTATCACGCAGGCCTGAGCGACGGTGACAGAGAGTACGTGCAAAGCAAATGGATCAATCAGGATGGCTGCCAGGTGAGATCACTCACATCCCTAAAAGGTCATGAAGATAACTTGTAAAA
>CM036539.1:19932961-20270275 GCA_020745685.1 Tautogolabrus adspersus
TGGAGAGGCTTCTAATTCGTTGCTATGGAATTTGATAACCATAGTCATATCCCCTATACTGTCAAAAACCTACATAAAAGAGCTTTAATCTATCAGATCATATGAGAGCTGGGTACATCAGGAGTGAGAAAAACCCTCTGCCATGGTTTCCTCCTGGTCGTTTGGGAGATGATTTCAAATCAACTAGTTGTTTGCTGTTTACCTTTTCCTTTGGATTCAGCCAACATACTACCCCAGGCCGAATGCATTACTTGGACTTGGGAGACGGGCAGTTGATAGTTGTCGAGTCTGATTTGGAGACAGCTTGAGTAGACGGGGCAGAGATACAAAGCAGGGCCCGTGGCTGCCAGGCCAAGCCAGGCAATGCCAGCTCCACAGAGGGCTTCAGTGCAGCAGGGCACTGGGGAGAGGGCGCTTGGCACCTGATCAGTTACAGAAAAATGCTACAGCTACAGAAAAGCAGAGCAGAGATGACGGTTGTTGTTGAACCCAGTTGGGCTTTCATGTCACTGTGGCAGTGCTGCTTTATCAAACTGCCCCTCCTCTGATACAAAATGACATTCCTTTGCAAACATCTGTGCCGATTGCCCAGAACCGACTTCAAAAACTGAAGCAGCAAAACTTATGATCATAAGCTGTCTTGGTGATAAAGGGAAACACTGGTTGCATTATTCAAATACCATTTTGAAATGTGTGCTTATATGTCATATCAGAAGGCACAGCAGCAATTTTTCACACAAGAGTTTATGAAAAAATCATAATAAAGCATCTTCTTGAAATGACCTGTAAAGGGGGCTTAAATCTCCATGCCTTTCAAAAAGAATCGCATGTCTCCATGCGTGATTCCCCCAAAGTTTAGTCCTTCAGGGGAGATGAAATAAGTCAAGTGCCCATAGTAATCATGGTCCAATCACTGCATGGCTTTGAAGTGGGCCCTGTTCTTCAGACATCTCGCTACAGGTAGGGAAGCAATGTTAAGTGTTCTGTCTGTAGGGGAGGTCATCTAGAGGCCGAGGAGGCAGTCTGAGGGGCTACTCTCACACATCAAAAAAGGGAGAGGGAGGAGGGGATACTGGTCCCCTTCTCAGAGTCACTGCATTGTTGTTCCTTTTGTTTGTACACTGGCCTTCATCTTGGAAAGATACTTCTCCAGAAAAAGAAAGAAAGAACAAAAATTCTCCCTCTCTTTCTCAAATGTGTTTTTGATAAGTTGGCAATATGAAATGTACCTCCAAATCACAGCCAGATTAGGTCCTACGGCTTGTGCAATTAAGCTGGAAAAACTTCCAGCTTTCTTTTTAATGAGGTGGCTGTGGCTGAGGCTTCACACCATAGAAGTGTTGTAATAAGTTGACCGCAAAAACCCCTTTAATCGTGATTTATGTACTTTTTCATAGCGAAACATAGAATCGGCAGAGTTTGACCGGAGGTTGTGTTTTTTTTTTATGTTTGTCTGTTTAAATGTCTGATCATCTATGGCTTAAATCCAAAGTCTGAGGGGGCCCATAGGTCTCTAGGTTTCTGAAAGGATGTCATGATGCTCAGGCTTAAAACCTCTCGACATGTTTGTAAGTTACTGGAGCAAGACAATCCTACTTTAAGTTACGAAGAGAAAGCCTGAATGGTACTGAGGTGAGATGAGGAAGCTGGCTGACTGTGATAGGCAGGCACACCTGTCTGTCACATGACTCGTCCTTAATGTTCTCCCAATGAACAACATTTTTTAAACGCTACAAGGTCGCCATCCACTTTTGAAGAAGAAGAGAATTTGGCTGTTCCATTTATATCGAAACCCGTTTTTACTCAAGCTAGTGTCTTAACAGTGATGAGATAAAGACAAGAATAAATCACAATTGCTTCTGTTTGATTTCTAAACGTAGGTATGAACCAATAGAGCACAACCTGTTCCTTTTACATCAGATACTTAAGGATTAAACTGTTGAATCCAGATGCTTAAAAACATGTCATAACTTAAACTTACCCTGATACACTATGATGCTTTACAAAATAATGCCCGACCATCATTTAACCGCTGCACTACAGAGACGTATGATCTTTTTTGGCCAAGAGGGTGCGTATTTCGTTAATTTAAATAAGTTGCCAAATTTATAGTGATATCTTTTTTTATATGGCACCTGAAGACATTAATCCTTAATCAGTTGCACTTTGCTGTACCAGCGTGTGTTATTATGGCTTTTATTGTGAAACAGACATAGGGACTATTTAAGTTCCTGTTTAACCTCAAGATTTACAGAACAGGGCTTTTTTTTTTTAACCTTTTGATGACAAACAAAGCTTATGTGTTTCATTTAGTTGGCATATAAACATTTTTACAGTTGCACACATTGTCAGTGACACAGGCAGCCTGTGATAGCTATTCCCTATAAATGTGTGTACACATGTGTGTCTGCGCCTCCTGCTCCTAATTGCATTTGTGTTGCTCCACTTCTTCTGGTGCAGGCTTGCTGCTGGAGATGTCTACCACTGTAGCATTCCTCCCTACAAGGCCCAGTGGGCACCGCCATCCCCCCCTGTCCTGCCCCGAATCAGCAAGGGAGCAGTTTCTAAATCAAACAGAACACTGTTGCACAGGATACCCTTGGTGACTCAATTTAGATTCATGCAGACCCACAGCGTAGGTCATTTTCATTCATTCAGAAAAAGAGGTCAGGCCTCCTGTTCTCCGTAACACCCAGCTGCATTTGTTAGAAACTCAGTGTATCTCCATTTTGTCTCTTACCTTTATCCATTGAAGGAAATGCACTTGAATCACTTATTTTCTTGTTATTCCAGTGCTATGTCATTTAATAAGTAGAGAATCTGATCCCCTGCTGTCCATCACTGCCACTCCCCCCGTCTTTCATCTTTATTCCACACGATGCAGCACATCAAGTGTTAAACAAAACCAATCCTGGGATATTAAATAACACATTCACTCTTCCTGAGCTATAAAAACATTTTAAATGTCGGCCTTCTGGTGTGATTAAGAAGAAGGAGTTTGAGATGACTCAAGGGGGTCAAAAAGTAAAGGAACCTCCATGTTTGTGCTCTATTTTTATCTAATAAAGGTTTTTCACGCAGTTGCACATGCAGCGTACATTCGGAGACATATTAATTCATGAGAATATGTGCTGGAGGTCTGTGCTGATGTTTCACCCTGCAGCTACATCCTCCCACAGCTTTTTTTTAAGGCCTCTCCCACGTTCTCCCATGGGCTCATCTGCCATTCACCCACCTAGTGTCTGATCTGTGGGGTCTGGACCCCATCTGAGGTCCCTCGACGAGTAGATCAGTTATAGGACATGTTCTCAGATTCGTTTTGTTTTCAGGCAAAAGAGTGGTATAAGTGTCTGATTTGTCTACAAATCACAAAAGCACTGCATGTCCCAGAATTCTGTGGGCAGTAAACATTGGTTAAGCAGCTGCTAGAAAACTAGAAGACACAAGAAGAACAATAAAAACTACTACTATGGAAAAAAGGAACACAACATTGCATAACATATTCAACCAATAATAGCACTAATAAAGGAGTTAGATTCATTTAACAAAGTCTCTGAACTTTAAAAACAAGTGAGGAGCTTGAATGGGTTTGAGAGTTAGAACAAAGTTTGACTTCAATATGTTCACTTTTCATATAATCTATTCCAGGTTTGTTCCAAGTTTGACACATACATCTATCCTCCACAGAGCTCCAACACCCACTGAATGCTCTGTGGGTGCACTCGAGGCCAGGTTAGAGAACACTCATCAGAAGTAGTTAAGATGTTCTTCCAAGAAGCCAACAGAAAAGTTCATATCAGAGGATCACTGATTTAACGGAGCAGACTTGGTTCCATTTACCTCTCTTAAAGGTTTTTTCCTTTACTTTTTGGGGAGCTAACTCCATCCTGTTCCTACGTAATGGTCGTTAAGTGACACATGGTTGTATTCAGATTCATATGTGTTCTTCTTTTGCAGCTTTTATTAACCGTTAACTGGTGCTCTGATCTTGTTTCCTTCTTTGTTTCCCAGTTCGGGTTGGATAAAATCTACTAGCAGTTAGCATTTGCTCCATTTGAAAAGCTAATCGCTGAGCTAAACTGACCGCAGTAAAGGGCAGGAAGCACTTTGTGCCCTGTAGTTGAATTCAGGGTAATTTGTAGCTTCTGTTGACAAGAGTGGGCAGTGCATTCTGCACGTTTTTACATCTTGAACAAGCTTTTATATGTTGCCCAGAGGCCAGAGCATTTGTGTCTTAATTAGTAACTTCTCCTGAGCCTTTATCTATTACTTTTGGTTTCATGACAATTCTTTATCTTCTGTATCAGACTCATGATGTCTCATACCAACAATCATTTTCCTGAGGTGATTCCAAGTTTAGTCATTTTTGCAACGAGATGGTGTGATTCAAGCTTTTTGTTTTATATGTGTCAACTTTTGCATGCCTGATAAACCCAGTGGATGTCTGCATAAACCAAAGAATTTTGAAATTGTTTCTTTAGGCAAAGGAAAGGCAAATAGATTTCCCACATAGGTCAGTAAACAAGTATGTCTCCCAAACTGTGAGGAAAAGAAGTACTGTAGCTGACAGAGGATTCTGCAAAAATGGTTCCTGCTAAAATCCCAGTTAAAAATGTTAATGCAAAAAAAAAAAGTGGCTACAAGTAATGCCTTTGTGCATGCATGCAGACCTGTGTGTGCGTATGCGTGTGTGTGTGTGCGTATGCACGCGTGTGTGTGTGCGTGCGTGTGGTTCTGTTCATCATATGCACATTTCAGTCAAACACAAAGGCACTAACATTCATATTTTGTCTCACTGCTGAAAAGCATCCTAAGAGTTTCACAGAGGAGACGGAACATACCACTGTAAATTACAAACTGATGTTTGGCTTTGAAAATATTACAATATCAGAACTTGAATTGTGTAATTACCTTTAAGTGATTGCACTCACCTACAACTTCCTTCTCAGGTATTGAATTTGAATTTATTTATTTAATAGGGACAATTTAACATAGTTTCAATAAAAAGCATGACACTGATGTGCTGCATAAAGAGTATATAGCTATTGCTAATGTCCAACTCTTGGCCCTAGTTGGGCCTTTGTGTAAACAACAGAATACCTTAATACCCTTTAAGACCTAACTGAGCCATTTGATTTGCAGACCTCTTGGGTCTCAGTACCCCCCTAAAGGACACCCTAACTGAAAGGAAAGCAGAACCCTTTCAGTATTTAAGATGACTGGAAACAGGTGGTCAGAAAAGAGCACCACAGCTTTCTTGTGCTAAAACTAGAAAGCTGTGTTTTTCATATTAAAGAGCCAACGTGTTTGTGCGTTTAACGTCTTTTCTTCATATGCTATATTAAGAATAGGGTTTCATGATATTGCCCTTTCCACCTACTTGAGTGTACATGCATGCACCCACGCACACACACACACAGTCCAACCAATTGCGGGGCCTCACGGAACAACACAGGTATTGTGAGAGTCTGATGTGTCAAAAACAATCTAGTGTTTCCTCTCTTTTATGAGTTTCTGCACGGATAATAAATTGTTATTTTGGGGGGTCATTGTGGGACAATAGAGCGAAGCAGAGTTTGATCTTAATAGATACTGTGAGGGACATGACATTGTTCACTGCTTTAGAGTAAATGCTGTTTTCCTGTTTTGTTTTTCATGGTACCAACATGAAATAATCAGGTTGACAAGGACAGGCGGTACTGTATCTGCTTTGCATAGCTATATGTGGCTGTGTGTCTCAGAAGAGGCATCATTATAAGCTACATTAACTGGCCTAAAATGTAAAGGCCTTGTAATGTATGCATGTCTCATCTGTAGTTGATTATGAAAATATTTGCAGATAAAGCTTTTTAATCCGGTATCATATTTACTGTTATCTTCAACAGTTAGCTCATTTAGGTCTTTATTATGGTGAGGACAGTGGAAGCAAGCAAAAAAAAAAACTGTGTGGGAGGAAGCCGTCCTTTAAGCACAAACTCAAATAGGAAACAGCAGCTGGCTTCAGCTAGTTGGTCTGTTTATCTAACGTGGGATCAGAAGACAAGTCTCCGGATAGCAAGCAGTCTCTTTAGTGTAACGTCTTAGCTTCTCTCTTCTATAAACCCCTCTTTCATCATGTCAATAATATACCTGACACCGGTTATTAAGTGTGTGATTTATATCCACAGAATACGGCTTTTATTCTGTTTCTTTTGTGTGTTTCTTAAATCAAAAGAACGTCAGGATCCCTCTGCTTTGGAAGGCTTTTGATCTGTTGTCACATCTGTGTGCTTGTGGCACAAGTGGCCCTGTCTGCAAACCAGGTTTCTGCTTCTGTGGTTGGAGGGCTGGAGGGGGTGACATTTTAAGTGGTTATGATCTTGTTCTGTGCTCCTCAGGTACCAGCTTTTTGTATGGATGCACACATCGTGGTTGAAGTCTGAGTGACGTCACTCATTGGTTTCTGAAGGGCTGTTTTGGAAGTCCATCCATGGTGGTTGCCATATTGGAAATGCTGACTCTATCAAACTTACGGTAAACCTAACAACAAGCAAAGAGCTCGAGCTGAGGCAGCTACCAAGGTTTTTCCTGCATTCAGAACTTGGCGGCGGCCTACACCTATTATTTTTGTACCGTGCAGCACCTGGTGAGATTGTCATTTCTAACTGCAGTTACTTGACTGTTGACTGTTCGGTCATACCGTTAACCTACCAGTTGCTTTGTTAGGGAAGAAAGGATTTATTGCTTGAACACTGATGAGGAAATATGCTGTGCATCCTGTTGTTTAAGCATCTGTTAAATGCACCTCATGTTAAATGGTTACTTTTATTTAGATGGCAAATTTGGCCCCCGAGCCACTAAACTTTCTTGCAAAAACTGATGTCCTTCAGGTATACACAGAGCTGTGCTCCTGCTGTCCACTGCAGCATTCATTGGGAATTTACTTGAAAAATTAATGGTTTGTTGCATTTAGTGGAAATTACCAACAACTCTCCACTCAATGATGTGCTGCGCTGGCACTGTGCAGCACAGAAATGAGATGCAAAGTGACATTATTGCTTCAAGCAGCATCTTTCTCGCAGCATGTGAGGGGCTGCTCCACAGAAGTCTGGCCTTTTTTTTAAGTTTGAAGAAGCACAAGGAGAGAGAATGAGAAAGTATCTGAGAGAGGCTTGCTTGATTACAGAATCTGTCTAGAGGTTGAGACTTACATGCATTACTCTTTCTTCAAGAAGGGGTTAGTGTTTGACTGACACACTCAGTCCTTCGTATTTCTTGTCTTCTATTTTGTAGTCTCCGTCCTCTGGCGTCTGGAGATTGGGCTCAGCAGCTGATTTCTCAGGGAGTGGGGGTGCTCTGAGGTCACAGAGAATCAATGCAAAGCAGGGGAAGTCCTGCTTGTGAGCAGAGCATAATGAAGCGACTTTGCACTCTCACAGGTGTGAAAGACAAACATCGACAGAGCTCTCAGATTTCAAAATGGCTAAACTTGATGAGCTTGTGCTGGATGAAGGGCCCTTGCTGCCCTCGCTTGATTGAAACACGTCACACGTTCTCACCACGTCATCCAGAAGAACAGTGTATGTGCACACATGCACATGGAGCATTGGCCAGGCTCGTACACAATCACCACATGTACAAGCCCATTGTGGCTGCAGGAGAAGGAGGCTGAGGAGGAGGGACAGATATTGAGGCTGACTGACTGATATGAAGCCTGAATAGCAAGTGCTGCTTCCACTCCACATTGAAATTCACTGATTGAATCTTGTGCTCTCAAGCAAGGACTTTGAAATAGTGGAAGTGCTTAGTTTGTACTTTGGTGAGACATTATAATATCCTGTTACATGAATTTTTCCATGCCACTTAACTGTGTGTTGTGTTATGAAGCATGCTAATGGATTGTGTTGATTTTTCTGTACTCATTCAAGGTGGAAATGATCTGTTTCTTTGCAACTGGCCTCATTTGTTTCTCCATTATACAATCACGCCAAGTCGATTGTATTTTCTGTATTTGTTTTTTCTTCAGTTGCTTCTTTTATTCTTTGATTTCATCAGAATTATGTACGTGCAAACGCGCTGTTTTAAAGCTGTTGTCAGCTTTTTGGAATTGTATACATTTTGTAGCAAATAAGCATTATTTCAGGTGAAACTGGCTTTTGTTTTATTTGACTGTAACAGAGAGGGTAGTGTGACATCTGCTGTGTACAGGCATGTGTTACAGTACTGGATAAGAATGAATGCCATCTTTTATTAGCCATCTTCAGTGTTTTGGCAGCCCTCTTTGGAAGCTCTTGGTCTGTTGGCTTTGAGATTGTTAAACACTCTGAGGGCACACTGAGTAGCCAATATGCAATGGTTAGTTTTTATGCACACACACACACACACACACACATATAAATAATTGTGTACTTTGACGCTCATACACTCCAGGGGCGGGGATCATAGGGTGGTTATCTAGCAGTGTTGAACACAGCAGTTTGAGCCCGTCGGTGCTTGGCCCTGCTAGCTGCAGCTCAGCTCACACACTGAAGCCACAGTTGGGCTGGCCGGACGAAGCCGTTTGTCCAAGCCAAACGGGACATTTTATTCTCTGCCTGCCTTCAAGAATCCAAAATATCCTGTCCAGCAGAGGAGGGATCAGACTCTCTGAGGTTTGAGGTACTTATTTTGTGTTTAACCAACATGCCCACATCTCGTGTCCAGCTCTGGCCTCACAGGTCTCTTGCCACTGTTTTGTGAGCAAGCTCAGGTTTCGGGTTTCAAAGATCCTTTTGACTGACTGGAGTAATGCCACCTGCTATACCGAGAGGCTGCGTAGAGAGATGCTCCCCCACATGCAGGGTACAGTGAATCTGTTACACATTTTGTTGATGTTTGCTTATCTGTCTTATTAAGAGATGTAGTATCTAGAGTTGTCTTTTTAATAAACATTTTACAATAATCAGAGATGTTTTTAAGTTTTTTGTATTCAAAATGAGATAACATTCTGATCAGATCAACATCAAGCAACCCATATTCACAAATCTATTTCATGTAAATGTACCTGTCAAAAATAAATGTATCTAAGGCAGATAAGTCACGTCTTGTACATGAGGCATAATTCTTTATTAAACCAAAAAGAAATAAGTCTCACGTTTGAAGTGTTTAAGTGGGTAATTGTTCTTTTGCTTCGTTCCTCAAACTCAAGGCCACAGGTACAGTGTTCAGTTATAGGATTTAATCTTGAATTTACTGAAACAGTTTTATGTAAGAGCTAATTTTCAAGATTTGTTGCTTTTTTTCAAATCTTCTTAGACAAATACCGTACATCATCAATACATCATGAAAAACAAGAGTGATACCTAAAGTGTAACTTGACAGTAACCTCAATCTACCACATCATTGTATTCAATAGCATCATATAACGAGGGGGTTCCATGTGAATTCCTCGTTAACACAGTAAACTGTTGCACTTGTGCGCTCTCTCTCTGAGGGATTTTTTTTTCTGGGGGGTGGAAAGTATTCTGTGAATTTAACTTTAAAGCCCAGGAAGATGCTGACGATGCAGGTCTAAAGAAAGTGGAAATAAAAGCTTCAATGATAAAAGTCTTTAAATGCAGTCAACTTAAATGAATTATCCCAAACAATGTGGAAAGAAAGGAATTTTTCTAAAGCAGCATTTTATACTTCAGACTAGGGCCCGACCGATATCGATCGGGGGACAGAAAAAAAACGGATACTGATATATCAGCCGTTATTTTTCTTAAATCTTTGCTCGATCTGTACAGATAGATAGATAGATAGAGATATACAACTGAATGCAATGATCCCTCACATGCAGTAATCAAACACTCGTGAAAAAGATATATAACGTAGACAAGATGGTCACTCAGCTGGAAATGAACTGCACATGAACGTGCATCACCGCTTTACACTCTGGAGAGTGATAATGCTTGTTGTAATCCATACAGCACCCTCTGCTGGTGAAATACAAATGAGACTGAAATGTTATTTGACTGGTGAATAAATCGAGTAATATCGACGCGAATCTGCGATAAAATTAGCCGATACAGATAGTCACTGGATACGCTTACATCATCCGATATTATCATCTGGCCGATTAATCGGTCGAGCTCTACTTCAGACTGAAGTGTACACATACATAAAGATTAAAAAAGCGCTTAATTTGAGTGCTTTATGAAGAACATACAACTGAAAAATATAAACACAGTCTTACTTAGGTGTGCTGTGTAGAATTTGCTGCCTGACCATTTTTCTTGTTACAGAGGAGAGACTGAGCAAAGAGTAGAGTGTAAGTGTTGGTACAGTATGTTCACCTCCCACCTGCTGTGTTTCTGCCCTGCATGTGGGCGATCATGGCTCACTATGGAGACAATTATCTCCGCTATAACTCATCCTATTACCGTAAAAAAGCCTACACACCTATATGCATGTACATCACGGAATAGATAGACCTGTTGCTCATCTCCATTAAATAATGGGCTGTTTGGAAAAGACGATCAGTATTACATGGCAAATAAGGAAACCAAATGTGCATCATTTTTTTCCAGTGATTATCTGTTTTCCACTCTGAAGAATTCTGAGTAAAGGCTGCAAGTTTTTATTTTTCAGTTTTGTAGATCCACTCACAGTAAGTCCTTTCACACTTTCTAATGTGCAAACTGGTTTATTTCACTGATTATTTAAAGGAACAAAGCTTGAGATATCTTTAAATATGAAAAAGGAAGTCGTGGGCAGGGAGCTGTACGTAAAGTGTGAAGTGTTTCTTCTGCATAGAATTGTTTTTTTTTAGAAGAGTAAACAACAGCTTTGTGTGTGTGTTTTTTAACAAGGCCACATATACCATGTTCCTTTTCTAAGAAAAGGCTTGTTATATTTAAACACACTTCAACTGAGTAATCCACACAGATAGGTAAAGTGTCTTATGGTGTTAATGGTACTCAATAAAATGTGATTTACAGTTGATTATGCCTGATTAAATAGAGTGGCTATAGTTTGTACAGTTACTACATTTTAAATATCACTTAACTAAAAACCTGCGTGTCTGTCGGTCCTTAAATCACAAATATCCGCTCACAATGGGGGAGATCACACAGAGATTCCATCCGTTGAAGATGGTTTAAATTTGCATATTTTACCCATTATTGTGAACATATTTATATATAAAAATTAGTTCAAGAGATTATGTGTGTTCTGCTTGTAGCGTTTTTACAATGAATTACAAAATAATAGTACGGTGTTTGGGCTGTTGTGTGTTGATCTAATGCCAGTGTTTGGAGAGGCCTTCAAGGGTGCGTAGCTGTGCGCAACATTATGTTCAAACCACCTCCTGGGACAATGAGGGTCCCCAGTCTCTAGCACCGTTATAAGGGGGTCGTGGGCTGAAAAGTTTGGGAACCTCATACTGTACAGCTGCAGTGCTGTTGATCAGTCAGTGATGCTGAATAAAAACATTTATCAGTGTTTGTGCAGGTGGGTGATTAAGAAACAGTTCTTTATGGTCTACAAATGGACCCTTGTAAATATGGGACGACTGCAGGCAGATTGCTCATGGGTCAGTGGACCAGAGGAGGTAAACAAATGCAGTGTGGACTGTTTACTGTTTTAAAATGTGTAATGCACATTTCAAGTCTGTGTTGTTACAAAAAATATCTGCCGTAACATCTGAGTGAGAATGAAGCAGACGCTGGTTACAGGCCACAAGTTTCCCCCCTGAGCTATAAATTAATGTGTCTGCATTAAAACCACAACATCAGAGGTACAGGCAGTGTGGAACATCGTCTGTTCTTCTGTCAGCTAAATATACCGACATAGACACTTAGACTCATCGGCAGGTGTGGAAACAAACAGTGTCAACACCTTGTATTGTCACTGGGCAGCATTTTTACATTCTAACATATGTTGTTGTACTTCCACTTGTATATTTAAAAGAAGTGTTTGCCCTCAAGTACTCAGAAAAATAAAAGAATTCACGTCATTTATGTAACAATAGCAATTAACTTCTGCTGAAGTGATGGACTCTTGTAGATTTACAGAGAATTATTGTTCCCTCTATGTACATCGCGTGGTGCCATCACCTCGGTAACGGATGGTTGAAGTTGTGACTTTCTTGTTTAGTCTCCATTTAACTCGTGGTTAAAAAGTGTCAGGCCCATGTTTTCTAATAAGCCAAGAGCATGACCAATAAGGGATTTTTCAGAGTGACAGAATACTGGTTTAAGAGGAAAAAACAAGTAACTGATTGCATATCCAAGGCCAAACTGAAAGTTAACTTGAACAGAAATAAATCTCTTCTGTGGGGATTGTTCACATAATAAACTTAATAACATGAGTATGAAAGAAGGGTACAGGGTATTAACAATGTTGACCAGTTTCAGTGTCTGCTCAGCAGTGATGCTCATGTGCATGTCCTGCAGACAGCGCTGGGAGTATTTCACTTTAGAACAACATTATTTATCACCCTAAGCATTGTTCCCTGCATTAGATGATGTTAGAAAACAATAACCGTTTTGGTAAATGTTTGAAAGATTTGTGTCGATACTTTCCAACATCCATACAGAGTTAGGAAGGTCTGCTTCTACACACCAAACACTTTGAATCGACTTCAAAGACATTTTAAGATAACCACATTAATAACACTGAGAATATTCCAATATTTGATCTTCTTTAATTTAACTGTTTTTGCTTTTATTTGTTCGTACTTTAACTATTTTAATTCTATGTGATTGTATATCCACGCCTTTTGAACAGTATTATATGCACTTCCTGTGTTTCTCTTCTCTCTCTTGTTACACCCAGGCCATATTTGTATTTTACATCTTCTCTATTGTCGTCCATACCTCGGCACCATTATAAATGATGGTTCCTCCTTCCGTTTTTTTCCGAGGATTTAAATGAAATAAATGATGATGATGATCTCAAATGAGCCCATTTCATACAAGTATATCAGCAGACAGATATGTTAGTGTAGCTGTATTTTTACAGCACTTTGTGGAATGAATCCGATACCAAAAACAGTGGTTAACTTTTGCTGTGGGTAAGTAAACAGAGAACACATATAGAACATATTCTATATGTGACCTGTTTTACTGTTCGTGTGAATTATGCATGACACTGACGGGTATTTCAGTCACACTTAGGAGAGCTTTGATGCAAACTCCTCGGCATATGCCACTGCTCTGCGAGGGTGGGAAGAAGTAGCGGCTGATGTGATCCATCCGGGTCAAATAAGTTCTAAGATTCCCCTGTTGCTCTGATATTTTGGTGCTTTTACACTCTTCTTCTAGTGTTTTTATTCGTGTTTGCCTCAAGTGCTACATAATCCCTACATGCTGTGTCATGAAGGATTACAACAGTGACCTTCTCTAGCCTTCACTGACATCAGCATGTTTGCATTTCCGTACGTATAAAGCAAACATCGTGAGGCTAGCGCTGCACTTTCTTTTGCAACGTTTGGTGTTGTTGGCGTCACAAACACACCTGCATCTTCTATGAGCAGCTGAAAATGTGATGATTCAAAGTAACTCCAGATGGTGGGGTCTTCAGTAAAGGCGGCTGCTTGAAAATACTTTAACTAAAGGTGGCTGGTAAAGTTGTTTTGTGCAATGTAGTGTTTCTAATAAGAAATTAGACGGATTAATTTGGATCTCATATCTGCTGGGAGGCGTAGTTAAACACAGATGAGGAAGATTATAACCCTTTTTCTGCTGTAAAAGTTCCTGAGCATGACATTCTATGAAACACAGTTTTGGCAAATAAGAAATAACTAAAATATATTGTTTTAATCAACGGAAACCTTCAAGTCAACAATGACTCTTCTGAGCTATATTCTCTGACATCCTGTTGAACAGTCAGCAGATCAGGTGGTTTCTGAATGACACATAATGAAAGACATAGTGTGGGGTGGGTACTGTAATTTGGGATTTGCATATAAACACCACTGCAGTCCCAGATGTGTGAAGGTCTGATGTTTTACAGCAGCTTTAAATTGAACACAGCCAATCAGAACTAAAGAAGACCAACCACTTTCTGTTTGAAGGTTTTCTGTCAACATTTATTTTGTGTCTTTCAGGGCTCTCTGCATCCCCAGTGTCTTCCTCTCCTCAGCCGCCTCTGAAGCCATGGACTAGAGCTGCGTCTGGTCCTGACAGTCCTGCGGGCATCAGATGGCTTCACAACAACCATCGTCAAAAATACAGAAAGTATGTGTGATAACTTCAAGTTGAATCATTTACATTGTCTGTGACGGCTTCTAAATATCATTGAAAGGATAGAACTGTGGGTACCCTGTATGTATTTGATGTTATCAACAAATCCCATGAAAAGAGTCAAACCAACGATGACTTACTGTGCCCTGTCCTGGGCACTACTCAGAGCTCTAACAGATGTAGCTCATCAATAAAACAATTACGAAATTCTCCATTACTGTCTTAGATTCACAGTACAGAAGTATCATCATCAAAAAGTATGAGTATTTCTCTGCAGCCAAACACCTCGTGTTATTGTCAAAGTCAAAGTCGTCTTTATTGTCAATTTTTCAACATGTGCTGGACATACAGAAGAATCGAAAAAACGTTTCTCTCCGAACCACGGTGTAAGCTAACTGTAAAAAAGATTTTAAGAATATAGACAAAATATAGAGGATAAAAAAAAAAATACAGATATACAAAAAATTACAAGATAATGTGCAAAGATGTGCATGAAAAAACAACAGCAGCAACAACAAATGTGCATGGACTTGGATTTAACATAAATAAATATAAGTTACAATATGTCATATTTAATAAGCTTTTTATACATTTTCATCAGAAAAATACCTATAGCTATAATAGTTTAAAAAGTTTAACATAGTCAAATGTACGTTTCCACTCTAATAAGTCTTAAGTCTAAAGCAGCACAAACCACAAATGCTAAAACAAAGTAGAAGTACTACTTCATAGATTTACTTGACTACTGTGCTTGAGTAGATCCTCTCCTGTAGTGTCCTACATTCTCTCTCATGTCACCTATTGTCTGTTATGTTGGTCAAATACACACTCCACTGAAATCATTATATAAAGAAGCACTCAAAACTTTCGACAAACAACCATTCAGTTTTTGTTTATTGCCATATCCTAAAGAAGTACAGTCTGTTTAGTTGGGAAAAACCTCGTCAGATACAAAAATGTCTGCCTAGTTTATAGGATTCTTCATGGTTTAGCTCGCCCTCCTCTGCCTGGCTTTATTAACTCTTAAAAGTGCCACAAACGGAGGACCACTAGAGGTGCAGCTATAGTGGGGGACTGCACAATCCCACTCAGGAAAACCACATTTAGACAGATGTGTCTTTTCCTTCAGAGCGTCACATCAATTAGAGAGTCAACATCCTATCATTCATTTAAATTTAATGTTAAAAAATGGTTTATTGAGAAGCAACAATGTCAACACTGATGCTGCACCTAGCCATGGTAACTTTAACTGTGTTAATAGTCCATACAGAAGCTCTCTTTAGTCCTGTTAGAGTCATATTTTTGGATAGGAAATAAAGAAGCCTTCATTAATTGAAACTGTATAGTATGGGTCTGTTTCTTGTGATTTATATTTTGGAGGAACCCACAGTCTTGGGCCTGAAAGTCACAGACGTTGGGGGGGGGGAGAGGGGGCGATAAGTACGATATAGATAAATGTCAGCTCTCTTTAAAAAAAAAAAAAAACGTTTTCCAATTGACTTCCGCCATGTTCATTCCTTCCTACAACACGGTAACTGACAAATATGCTAAATGTCATCATGATTAACAAGAAGCTGGACAGCCCCTGGTTTCTCTGGCCCACATGTTTTGTTTTTTGACGTCATATAGAAAAGCATGCATTAGGTGTTTCTGAGTCATAACTACCTCCTACAGGGGAAGTGATGTGAAAAGGGCTTTTCTTAAGGGGAAGATGAGGTTATGACTTATTATCTTCAGCTATTTCTGTCTCGCTCCACACCACCAGACTCGAGGCTTTTTACCCTGTAAAGCAATATTGTGATTCTCACTCGATGGGGGGCCTATTATTCTGCACTGAGTTAAGTGTCCACCCCTAGAGAGTATAATTAGGCGCACATATGTTGTCTCTCTGGTCCTCAGAGAAGGGAAACACTTCACAGACTGGCTTTTGAATCTAATGTAAGATGTTTCCTATGATTTAAATGAGTAAAGCTGCCAAACATGTATTTACTGTTTAAGAAATAAGCACAAACATCAAGAAAGAACTCCCTCAGATTGTTCTTTGAACAGGTCTGACATGATCTCCTACAAACGTCGCTTATAGCTGTTCCAGCTGCCCGACCGCCCTGTGTTTCCTGTACAGTAGTTTATGTGTGCTTAGATTCTTTCAATACAACAATACACATGCAACACAATGCAAATGGCTGACAGTAACTAGGTCAGCTAAACTACAGCTTAAGTGCAGCTTTGGCTTATCAATAATGCATAAGATAAAGACCAAAGTTGCTACTGTAGGTCTCAAACAAAGATATTTTTCCTCTCTGATGAAGAAGCAGTTCTGAGTATTGTTTTTTCTTGTTGTAATGAGCTTTCAAGTGTCATTTTACAATACAAATACTCACTGAAAGGAGATTAATTAAGATCTTTTCACATCTGAACTGCTGACATTTTTATTATATTTTTTCTAATATCATGACTTTCAGGCCCTGATGTTTTTCTAGATTTACCTCTACACGTCATGCAGGAGAAAGGAGGAGCAGTATTCAGTAACGGTGACAGGCTCTGCATTAATACCAACACAAAAACATGTATAACAATGTTTCCCAATTCAAATAAAACTGTAGAAAACACCACACTGGCAACAAAGGAGAAGCAGTTAAGAGTGTGAAGGTGATAAAACCCACTCAAAGTGAACAACATCATCCATTTGTCCACACTCACAGGAAATGTCTGCATGAATTTGGGGTGAACAGAACATTTCAGAGTTGCAGTGTATCTTTGAAAGGTTTTTTAGGTTGTCCTGTAACAATCATAAAAACATGAAACTACATCAGAATAACCCACTTATATCCCTCAGACTCAGAAGCAGGAAACAACAGCGTTTGTTTTGCATCAGCTCGATTTTCTGTCTGTTTGTTCACAACACCGAGCCAGAACCTGATGGTCAGTCATGTCATGTGACAAAGTGAAGCTGGAGCCTAAGAGTCTCTAGTCTGCTCTAGGCTCCAGCCTCCTCAATAGGGTCAAAGCCAGACACGCATGCATGCACGCACGCACGCACGCACGCACGCACGCACGCACGCACACACACAGACACACACACACACACAGTGATGGCCTGGTGTCACAGCTGCAACCTGTGTGGGTTTGTGTTTCTTCACTGACAATTGCTCTGAGCTCCGTTCTTCCGTCACCCACACAGCCTCAAGTGAAACGAAAGCTATGCATGGACTCATTCATTCCATGGGCTGAGGGAGTGAATGCTTTGCATCTTAGGATTGTTATTTATGACTCAACAAGGCTTTATTTGTTGATCATTAGAGCCCAAGTGTTATAAAGCTATGTTAACATTTTCTCCATCTTACATCACACTGAGTTAGACTGCTCTAAATAGCGGCTTCTCAGGACTCCCCTCTTGCTGTCCAGCTCAGATGTAGATGCTGGATCAAACCCAGAGACCCCTGTATGACACTCTGTGGCCGGACGAGTTGTTATGATCATGGGCGGGGGGCCAAAGGCTTTGGAGATAGGCAGGTGTGTCCTGAATCCGAACTCTGGCTTTTGTTGTTGATATTACATCTGTGCTGCTGGACATTACGTTACGACTGTTAGGAAGAGCTGGGAGGGGAAAGGGAGTGGAGTGTTATTCACAGTGTTGTGGTTTATCAGCTCTGTAAAGCATTACGCATCAGTCCAAGCAGACTGAGGCCACTACCCAAGGTTTCAAATAACACACAGGGGTTGGTGAATGATGATTTTTTTCCGATGTGTGGTTGAAGCTGTGAAGTAGTGTGTTTAAAGCCCTTCTGTATTTCTTTTTTTTCCCCTTAGATGAGAACGTGAAGGCTGGCGTCCACCAAGGCCTCCGCTGCACCTTGGGCAGCGCACACACATGATCACATGACTCTGGACATGGATGCGGTCCTGTCAGACTTTGTTCGGTCCACAGGGGCAGAACCGGGTCTGGCAAGAGACCTGCTGGAAGGTAAGAGACCAACAGTGTCTTGCACCACCAACACGGACTAAAAATAATAGACATAGCCACTTTGACGTCACTCATTGCTTCGATGACTGCCATTTTAAATCCTCCAGTTTGGTATTTCGGTCTTTGCCATGTTGGTTTCCTGGAGCCAGAAGTACCAATATCCTGAATCTACCTTCAAGCCCCTTTTAAATTCAACCCAGCAAATGAGCTATAGTTTGTGCATTTTTATATAGGGTTGATTGGGGACTGACTCACTATTGTTGCCAGCCTCAAGTGGCCATATGTGGAACTGCAGTTTTGGGGAATTTAACATTGGCTTCATTTATCAGCTCCTGAGATTGCTGCTTGACCTCCCAGGACAGAGGCTTTATTAACCAAACTGAAATAGAGAAGATTAAATACTTTTTTTTGGTCAGCTACTGATCCCTGGTGTGCTGGGAGTTTCTCTTGAGAGCAGGCGAGAGGAAAGAACACAAGAGGAGAGGAAATAAGGGGGAAAGGTAAAGAAGGCAAACAAAGGAAGGGAGGAGAAGAGCATGGTGTGCAACAGTGGGCCAGCTTGCTGATTTAGAGGTCGGTGTGACGTTTTTACGAGTGCACTCTCCAGGGAGAGCTTAGTGCCCATTCATTGGAACTCATTGAGGAGCAGAGTGCTACTGGCACTTGTATAGCTGACATACAGTGCCGCTTGAGGGGGGGGAGGGGGGGGCAGAAGTGCACACTACAACAGAAAACTGGTTGATGGTCAGTTGAATTGGCTTTGATATGTAGGAACAGTAAAAGTGAAGTTTGTGTTTATGTTTCCATTTCTTCTAAGAAGCCATTTTAGTCTCAGCCAGTTTTACTTTTCATTCCAGTATCTGTTCAAACTGCAGTAAAGAAATGCTGAACTCAACGATGCAGCTCTATGTACAGGGGAAAAAAGCATGCTCTACATTAATCAGCCTTCCATTAGGGGATGAAATCCTTACAGAGGATGTGCAGTGCCTGTGTGTGTCCTGGAAAAAACATTTCGGGGGTGTTTCTTTGTGTGTATATTACTGTATGCAGTCGGTGTCTGGGCTGATGAAGAATTAAAGTGTTTGGTGTCTGTCTCTCCCTCCCCCTCAGCCTTTTTCTCTGATTCTGCTCTGGCACAAAGCCACCAGGGGCTACATGTGACACTAAACAAGACACTGCACTCAGACGAGACAGACGTGGGCCTGGATGTCCTATTTCTCTCCTCTTTTCTGGTGTTAGCCTACCTTCGCAGGCCTGCATCAATCGGCCGCTCTGTGACCCTCTCTGCTCTCGGTTAGGATGGTGTGTGAGGTGCAGGAGGAGAGACAGTGGAGAGGCAGACAGAAATATGACAGCTCTGACTGTAGTGCTTCCCTCTAGAGGCTGGTTTGTGAACTGTTTTGATATCAGTGTTCAACATTTTTAGGAGAAGGACTGTTTTGAGACCTTGGATGAGGATTTTTCTTTAACGCTAGAGTAGGCATCAGTTAGATTAATAAAGCTTACTAATAAAAGATCTGGTCCTACTTTACCTGTATGGCAAAATCATCCTGTTGATATATTTTAATAAGAAGTAAAATTAGCTTATATTGATGATGATATTCCATGTTAAGATTGTATATTCATTTATTAAAGTTTCATTTGCTGACACCAGCAATTACAAGTGAAGCAGCGGAAATGATGCCTCCCAAGCTAAAGTAAGAGTAGGCTTATGTAGAAGCATTTAAAGGCCATGCATTAGGGCCAGAGTAGCTTTGCACTGGACTTTAAGTTGTATCCATAAAGCACAATCAGTTTAGCATTGATTGGCGTGAGAGACAGTAGTTGGTGTCGGGGTTCGAGTTCAGACGGCTGAGAAGCGTCGTGTCTGGAAGTCAGAGAGGGAAAGAGGAAAAACTTCCTGCCCGGACAGGGAGTCCATTAATGCACCTCGCCTCATAAACATGCTCCGATTACATGCAGCCATTCTCTGAATGTTTGCAGTTGCAGGCGCTGATGTGACTTTGCCAAAGACGGAGTCGAGGATAGATCCTGTGGCATCATGACACATTTATTTATAATAAGAATTAGGCGTAACTTGTGACTTTAAAACTGGAAGGAATTTATTTCCTGAGACAGCACCCAGAGGAGACAACTGTGTGTGTGTGTGTGTGTGTGTGTGTGTGTGTGTGTGTGTGTGTGTGTGTGTGTGTGTGTGTGTGTGTGTGTGTGTGTGTGTGTGTGTGTTTTATGGCATTCATGTGTTTCCAGTGTGTGGGTACATTCTCTGGCACATCAGGATATTGCTGTCACTCTGTTACTGGATATGTCTACCATCACTATCTTCATTAAAGCTTCACCACCCAACTTAAGCCTCTAGTTATCCTCATTAAGGGAAGGCTCATACCCAGACTAATGCACTGTGTGGAAATGCTCCATATAAACTATAGATACCATTATAGTTTAGACTTCAAATTGTATCTACAAAGATCTGCACATGAAATTGTTTCATAATCAAAACAAAGCCACCATTATTTATTTTATTTCTCATTGTCTTTTCTTCAACACAGAGTTTATAGTTTTCTACTCATAGTTTCTGAGTACCTACTTTCGTTCCCTTTAATGTACTACCATGTTCCTGAATGATAATGAAGCCTCCGTAAATCCTGAACATTAAACTGAAAAGAGGAAATACCCTTGAATTATTGTATAAAGACAGCAACATTTCTTCTTATTATTGATCAGTGTTGATGTAAAATGAAACCCATGTTTTCTTGTGTCCTGCAGGTAAAAACTGGGACCTCAGTGCTGCTCTAAATGATTATGAGGAGCTCAGGCAGGTCCACACTGCCAACCTGCCGCAGGTCTTCAACGAGGGCCGCTACTACAAGCAGCCAGAGACACGTGACACGCCCACCCATGTCAGCAAGATCGACAGGCCGTGTGTGCAGAAGCAGGAGGACAATGCACAAGGTACAATGACCAACTCAAAGCTGTGTTACCCCTACCAGTAACTTCAACTGTTTTCACTTTCTTCCCACTCATCCTCCCTTCTGCTCCACTCCAGAGAAGCGTCTGTCCCGTGGGATCTCCCACGCCAGCTCTGCTATCGTCTCCCTGGCACGCCTGCAGGTAGCCAACGAGTGTACCAGCGAGCAGTTCCCTCTCGAGATGCCCATCTACACATTCCAGCTGCCAGACCTCAGCGTGTACAGCGAGGACTTCAGGAGCTTCATAGAGAGAGACCTGATAGAGCAGTCCACCATGATGGCTCTTGAGCAGGCCGGTGAGTACTACAGAATATAATATGATATGATAATAGATTTGTAACCGAATCTGCATTTAGAGAAAAATGAAATGTAGAAGGCTCTCAAAGCAGCAGCGTTGCAAAACGTAAACCAAGGGGGTCTACATTACTGGAAGAGGTTGAGGCTGAGAGTAAGATCAGAGAGGCAGCATCATCTGGAAGCAAGACGACATCAACCTAATTCAAAGCGTACTGGATCCCAGAGGATTCATCTCCCAGCTGAACTAACGGGGAGAAACTAGTTAGTGAAGTTTGAAATCTTCCTGCAGATTTTCCCACACAGAGGCAAGAGAGATTGTAAAAGCCTTCCTCACCTACTTCTGTTCAAAATGTGTGAGGGCAAAAGATTAATGGGACACTTACATTTCTTTTACACTTTATATTTCTGTTTCACTTCACATCAATCGTTAATGATCTCTTTTGTAGTTTCATCAATGTAAAACAACAGAGACTAGAACAACCAGTTGTTATGTGAAATCTTGGCTTATTAAATGTAACCCAAATGATATGCATCAAAACCTGATAAGGACCGAAGCTGCAACACTAAAAATTAAATCTCTGAAATGTAAGAAAAGGTAACGTTCATTTTATGGCAATCAGTATTTCTAGAACAACTTATAATATCTATCGTAAAAAAAAGAATTGAGAAGCACATAAAACCTCTGCATTCTGACCCCGTATACACTGAGGGGGTAAATCATTCTGAGCCTGTTCTGTGTTTACTGTTGTTAAATAAACGATGCAGCCAGATAACCCCAGGCTCAGAGCAGTGAGCATGCCTGCAGTGACGCAGCGTGCCATACCCAAAGCTGTGAAGCAGTCGTCCCCTCCCTCAGGGACGCGCGCAGGGCGGTGATGGAGCACAAAGTGGAGATACTGTCAGACTGACGAGGAAAATATTCAGAGTAGGGGAATGCTGGGTGTTTGAGAGTGTATGCAAGCATATGGCTTGTGCTAATGATTGCCTTCAAAGTTCAGCTATTGAGGCTAATTAAGCTTGTTGGCTAAATGTTCTCAATGGGCAGTTACTGCTTCCTACTGCAGTACTCTGAGATCGTAAGACATTGAGTTGCAGTTAATGTGAAGGGCTCCTTGACCTGTAAGTCATTTCTGCAGCAGTTTTTTATTGTTAATGTTGTTTTCAATGTTCTTTAGACCTGCTTTAAATCTGCTGTTATACTTCTATTATTTATGAATGTAAAAAAGCATTCTGGTTTTTCATTGACTTTTCCACCACCCGTGGGTCCTCTTAGATCGAGGAAGAAACAACTCTTCTAAGATTTCTTTACAGATGCAGACGGTATGTTTATCGTATTCCCGGGTTGGCTCCTTTGAAATGGGCGATAAGAAAATATAAAATATATCTGTTTATTTGGTTTAATTTAAAGTTAAACTGAAGCTCTCTGATGTGATGGTGGTGACACATTAACACATGATTACAGTATCAGACCTGCTGTAGTTTGAAGTTATGTGCATCAAATTGCCAAGGACAGGAGTTAAACCTGTGGTCAATGCATAGAGGACCGTAGACTCTGGATACATGGCACTTGCTCTATGGACTGAGCTAAACCAGTGTCCCAAGGCTTCTTTTTTGTTGATGAAAGCCTGGGTCAGGAAAACATGTTGTTGTGGGCACATACAGCTCAATAGGACAACAAAAAATGGAGTCTGTAAACTTAAAGCTGATCTTTTTATGTGTTTGAATTTAAAACAACCATATGTATCTTTTCCACCTTAAAATAGTCGTTTCAAAGTCGATCTAATAGTACAATAACTTTTAACAGGGAGAATGGCATCAATCCCATTTCCTCAGTGCATCCCGATCGCCTGCTTTCAGCTCTATGTCGTTTTTTTTGCAGCAGTTCACTCTTCTTCTGCGAGAAGTGCGTACTGCTTTACTGCACTAGTTCAACGACAGCCCATGCTTTAAAGAATCCAGTTAGCCCTTCTAGGTGCTGTTTGATACAATGGCTGAGGCTAAGATACAGATTTATTCTTAATCAGGAAGAGGACGATGACAGAGGAAGGTAAGAAGACCGTGCAAGAACTGGAGTAAATATTGGACAGGCTTTTACACATTAGAGAGAGTTTGGCCAAACTTTAGGCTAAGTCCAATGCTGTGTCAATACACTTTGTATTACAACAGTGCAGTTGCATTGAGAGACCTTCGGGGGGGGGGGGCTAAGCACACCAAACCGAATCCCTGCATAATGTTGCTTTATATATAACTATATATAATAACTTATTTTGGTTGCATATAAACAAAAAGTGTTACAGTGAGTTTACTTCCTTCTCTTTCTTACATTTGTTTTTTGTTTCTATTTGGTCCATGTGTGCAGGTCGTCTGAACTGGTGGTCCACCATGTGCACCAGCTGTAAGAAGCTGCTTCCTCTGGCCACCACAGGGGACGGGAACTGCCTCCTGCATGCTGCCTCTTTAGGTGAGCCATTCGCGTACACAACAGTAGATGTTACTCACAGCTTTACCATCAAATTCATCACAACCACTTCTGGACAGCTGTGTATGACACTGTCACAGTTGTTATATAACAGTGTCAGTGCTGTGTCACAGCTGCTAAATTCAGAGGAGAGGATGGAGAAAAGAGGGAGAAAGAAGGAGAGGGGAAGAGATAACTGACCTATAGATTTCAGGAAACTGTCAGCTGCAGGTTCCAGGGAGATCACAGTTCAACAGGTCTTTGCAAACTGAGACTGTTGAGTCTGAAAGCAAGGACTGCTTGAGCAGACAGTGAAGGCAATAAGGTTAGAGGAAACAGAGCTAATGTGATCTACACTGACAGACAGAGTAAAACTCTTTGATGGATGACATTTTAAGACAGGAAATTAAAGAGCATCTCAGTTTGATTTTAAAGTTTGGTGCAGTTCAACACCAAGAAATTCATAACCCCGTTTGTATGTCTTCAATCTTAGCATGCAGTAACCCTGTTGTTTGTCTGTGTTGACTAGGCATGTGGGGCTTCCATGACAGAGACCTGATGCTGAGGAAGTCTTTGTACACTATGATGAAGAGCGGAGCGGAGAGAGACGCTCTGAAGAGGCGATGGAGGTGGCAGCAAACACAGCAGAACAAAGAGGTTGGGAAAGTGTCCATCTGTACAGGCTGAACCGAAATGCATCACACTCTATTTCAATAAAGACATGTTAAAAAACCTATGAGGGGGGCGCTGGTAGCATAGTGCGCCTTCCCCATGTACGGCGGCTATAGACTTCCAAGCGGGCGGCCCAGGTTTGAATCCGACCTGTGGCTCCCTTCCTGCATGTCCTTCCCCACTCTCTCTCTCTCTCTCTCCCTGGATTCTGACTCTATCCCCTGTCCTGTCTCTACAATTAAGGCACAAAAAGCCCCAAAAAAAGAAAATCTTCAAAAAAACAACAACCTATGAGGGAAATCTGTTAATAGGAGCGGATTTAAGCTTCCTCCTGGATTTCTGTCTTTCTCTCATGTGCATTAATAGCCGTGCTGCTAATACCATAAAATTCACTGCACTTCCTCTTCCTTCCCTTGATGTTTATGGATTTAAGTATTTACCAATCTATTAGCAAAATGGTGTCACCAAAGATAGCTTAGGCAAAGAAGTAGTCCAGATGCTCATGTTTTAAAAATTGCCTGAGGTGTCCTGGTGGCCCAGTGATCTAAGACAAATCTCATGCAAAAAAAGTTATATGCAAAACACGACAAACTTTCCCTTAACAGCGAATATGTTGGAAGTTACTTCACATTTAGATGCATAAAGCCTCAGATGATAACCTTTTACTTGCAGATGAAAATAGAAAAAATGAATAATGATAGGATTTGTGTGGGCGAGCATCATCACATGCTGAACAGAGTTTCCATGTATGTGTGTTTGTGCAGTCGGGGCTGGTGTACACCGAGGAGGAGTGGGAGAGAGAGTGGAACGAGCTGCTGAAGTTGGCTTCCAGCGAGCCTCGCACTCACCTCAGCAAGAACGGCAACACCAGCGGAGGGTAAGCTGCGCCGCTCACAATTATCCCACAAAAATCCTGTGAGCATACATACTGAACTCTGAACCCCTGGAGACACAAGCATCGCACTCTCACTCTGCAACGGTCGCACAATTAAAATCAAAAGTGACCTTCTCAGTAACACTGATTTATCGAGAAAGCTCTGTATTCCCAGTTGCTCTTTCAGATTGCTTCCTTGATCTGATAACATTGTGGAAGCTCTCATGTGAGACTGTGCCATCTACAGGCTGCCGTCAGTATTAATAATTTCTGCTGTAACAGCCTCCCCTGAGCTGTGGATTGCATTAAGCTGCAGCAGGTGATGTGATTTGCGCAACCTCCTGTTGCATAAACAAGTGTAAGAGTGGGTTTTCTCTCAGGCTACAAAGGCAGATTGGAATCCAACCCTGAGTTCCACCTACACACAGAAACCTTGTGGTTATGTTTTGTTTCCATTTTCACTAAAATAGACATACCGGTTAGGTGCTTTCTCACACGTGTGGTATTGCAGCTTATCTGATGCAGGGAAAACCACTTGTGATGAAGAGAAAGACTGATTAAGGAGCATGCTGTAGATTGAAATGTCATCTGATTACAGAAAATGCCATTTAAGATTGAATTCATTTGTTTCCCCAGCGTTTACTAGCCGAGTACAGAGCCCCTACTGCTAAAAATACCCCATTAAAGAGCATCATCTGCTCATTTATTCTGGTGGTTTTAACCTCTCATTGAGTTTGACTGTAACACAGTAATCAGGTTAGGGATGTTTGATGGCCCTAGTGTGAGATGAGCCCCCTAAATAGGATGAGTGGGATTCACATATTAAGAGGCTCTTTATTAGAGTGAATTTGGCAGCGTGGCTGTTTGTGTGGCTGACAACTTAATTGTTGCACATCCTCTGGTTCCCTGGTGGTTGCATGCCTGAGAGCGCAGCCTCTGTTTTCTCTCTCCCTCCCTCCTTTTCTCTCCTGCTCTCTTTTTTTCCAACACGTGTACGAACAGATGGATCTTTGTATATTGTCTGTTAAAGTTAGCCAGCAGGCAAAATGGATCCTACTATATCAGAATAGATTATGATTAGCACAAAGATTATTATTTTGGCTCGGGATGTTTCCTTTCGTTCAGCACCAGTTCAGGAAATTGTCACAGTATCCCATCATCCCTCTGTATTACGTGTTTGTTTTTATTTTCCCAGGGTGGATAACTCTGAAGATCCGGTGTACGAGAGTCTGGAGGAGTTCCATGTGTTTGTGCTGGCCCACGTGTTACGCAGGCCCATTGTAGTGGTGGCTGACACCATGCTCAGAGACTCAGGAGGAGAAGGTAGACCAACTAGGTTTTGTTTTTTATGTCCTACAAACACTGGGACAAATAATTGACTGGCACTTGATATGGTGTTCTTGAATTTTAGCATTTGCTCCCATCCCGTTTGGAGGACTCTATCTGCCTCTGGAGGTGCCCCCGAGCCGCTGTCACTGCTCCCCTCTGGTCCTGGCCTATGATCAGGCTCACTTCTCGGCGCTGGTGTCCATGGAGCAGAGAGACCAGCAGCGAGAGCAAGGTGAGCATTTGTGCATCATCAAAAAAACACTTTCATAGAAAAAGAACTGGTGGCATCCACAGGTTTTGATGTGGCACCTTGACCTTTTCTTGACCGCTTGCTATTAAAAAAATCCACCTGCTGTAATGCGCACTAAGTTAAGTTAGGTCATATTAAAGCAGGCTTTGCTTTTAACTTGAAGTAGGAACATTGCAAGAGTGAGGGTGAGTGGTCTGCCTGTCCTGCTAGAGGTCAATAATGCATGAGACAGCACTCTAATTACCTGGGATCCATTATTAAAATAGGCCAGTTGGCAGAAGGAGGCTGAGGGTGGCTGACATGGAGGAAAGTGGACGGCAGGGCTTTTGTCAGAATCCTTCAAAACCATATTTTAAGGGCGCTGAAGCTGTGCAGACACCTAAAGACATCAGAAAAATTACCCATTCTTCATATTCTTAAGGTCGTTCTCAGACCCTAATGTTCCTTTAAAGTCCCACTCAAGGGGTTTTTACATTTAAACAGCATACTGTACAACTCCACTGAACCAACAATAGAACAGATTCAGTGTAAGTCCAAGGCGTAGATACAGAAGACATAGGTAATGTTCCATCTGAATATATCCGTTAAATGCTTTTCCAAAAAAATCTTTACCTCGTGTAGATTTATATACTCGATTTTTTTATTGGAGCTTTCAACAACATATCACAGTCTTCAACTGCAAATGGACTTTGCTCATTTTCCATCATGATACCTACAGTAAATAAGAAACATTAGTCCCATGACAAGTGCTTGAATATGGCCAATAGTGATGGCAAATAAGCTGTATCAGTATGAGAACCAAGAAAATCCCATCTTCTGAGACCATGAGATGCACCTTGAAGCTAAAATAGTCTGACTTTTTTGTCACTTATTCCAAGTCAAGACTGAACTGTCACACCAAAACTCAATTCAGTGCTTTAAAGGCAGTATTTGGCATCAATTAAATGCTTGATCCTACCAAAACAACAACATATGTTTGTGTATATCTACATTTCTCTCACTGCTATCTGTGTGGAGCATATTGATTGTGTTACGTTGTGGTGAGCGAGCGTTGATTTATTTGTTGAGGGACTTGTGTTTTTGTCTTGTTTCTGGCGAATTCAGCCGCCAGTGTTCCCACTTCGGAGATGTTGCTTTTTCTCGAGGTCGGAGTAATCCTCAACAGAGTTCCTTTAATTGACAAACAGAGTGGATCTCCTTGACAACCGGTGTATCTGACTCAGTGGGTGGAACTCACTTGTCATTTAAGTGGGCAGTTGGCCAAACACTTGCGCAAAATTGCTTCCTCTCTCCATCTTCCTCCTTCTTCTTCTTCTTCTTCTTCTTCTTCTTCTTCTTCTTCTTCTTCTTCTTCTTCTTCTTCTTCTTCTTCTTCTTCTTCTTCTTCTTCTTCTTCTTCTTCTTCTTCTTCTTCTTCTTTGTCTTCTTGTGCTTTCCTAAGTAAATAAAGTCCTATTCTTGGCCTGGAAACACAAACCTAGTTATTAAGTTTGGGTACATACACTGCAGACTGGAAGACACACGATTACAAACCTCCAACCTCTGCCCTGAAGACATTCCCTTTTATGCCAGCAGCACATCAAAGGCAGCACAACAGCCCAGAACCACTCTGCACACCCACTCAAGTTTGGGAGAGTGGCAGATGGAGTTTCTCTTTTTGTCCACCAGGTGGAGCATATGTCAAAAGAACGTGATGTAGCTGGATCACAACAGCCCTGCATGACTGTACTTTTCATTCTGGTACACTGTGTGCTGTGATAGGATCAGAGTCCGTTTTGTCTGCAGTCTCTCTCCAGGATGTTATGAAAACACTTGTGCACTAAGCTCAGTGCATTTGTATGTCATGTGATGTATCATGTTACACAGCAAGGGTGCAAATCTGTGCTACTGCAGTTGAGATTTATTCCCTTTTTATGCATGTAGAAGTAAGAGTTTGTGATAGAAAAGAGTTATTGTATTTACATATAGTTTATTATTTTTTATAAAACACTATAAAGCTACCACAAGGCTTATATATCTGAACAGATGCCAGATAGACAGACATGCAAAGGGTCAGACCTAATCTTCCACTGCCAATTAGGGTAGAGTAAACCCAGCCGGCCCCCTAAGCCCTGACCACATCACCACATATGGGCAGGGGTCCCGGGCTGCTGGAGCCCCGACAAACCCACCCCTCTCGTCTGACAGTCGGTGCCTATGTGTGGACGTCTCAGGTGGAGGGCTGCTCTCAGTTTCCCTGAAGCACAGCAAAGAGCATCCAAGCGGCATTTGGCTTGTGTGTGTACAGGTGCCAGAGGCTGGGTTAGAACACTGGCTCTTTCTTCAGCCCCCTCTGTATGGACGATTATAGCAGGGTCTCCACCAGTGACATGATGCTAAATTACACTGACACATTATGCTACTACAATTTTTTTTTTACGGCCAGCTTGGATGACTGCTAGATTTTTTTTTAAAATGGCAAGAGAAAATTACAAAAAATGTTTTGTTTTTTTTCTTTCCCAAAAGAGCAGGAAAGTGTTTTTTTTTTTTTTTTTTTCATGCAGTCAGGTGAACCCAGGTATCTGTAGATCTTGGTATGTTTTCTTTTAGCCTATTGCTGCTCACCGTGTGATAAAGACTGGCTCTTTGGTAGTCGCCGCTGCTCATGTCTTTTATCAGCTTGTTTGTGCTCCTGTGGTTTAAAGATGCATGAGGGGAACTAGCCGCCCTCTAGAAAACTCTGGAGCTATTTCAAGCTACCAAAACACTTCCAGGTTTTCTTTGGCATCCCATCATCAACTCCCCAACACCCTTTTGAATGAAGTAAATGGTCGTCTTTTACACAAAGACCACCTACATAACAGTGTTGTGCAACCATCCCGCTCTGAACCAGGTTTCACTTCTCTACCTATAAAAGACAGCTAGTGTATTACTCACCATGCAGGCTGGCTAATGAAATCAATATGGCAATGAGAGTTAAAATGCTATTTGTTGTGGTTTTACATGTTACTTCAAATGCGAGGCTGTTGTAATTACCAAGACGATTCCGCTGTTAAAATCTGTGGTAAAAAAAAAAAAAAAAGCTGAGGCTTGTTTATATGCACGACTGCTGTTTACTCTGGTGAATTAGGCCCTTCAAGTCTGCAGCTGTGCAGAGTGACCAAAGTCAGGAATTCTAATTTGTGCATTTTCAAGACAGTACAAATTGTTCTGGATTCGCAAAATAGGGGAAACATTGGCTCAGTGTGTCTTCTGTGAATCAAAGCTTGTTATGGTAAAATTTGTCATCTGAAGGGAGAGAAAGAAGGGAGAGAATCCTCCCTCGTTTGGCTGTCATCACAAGAGAGCAGAATTCTTTGTTTTGCACTAACTGAAAAAAAGACAGAGCAATTTATGGCCATTCTTAAATTCTTAGAAAGGTTATCTACCTTCCTTCCAACAGCTGCATCCTCACACGTTACACCCTGGTCCCCCCCCCTTCTCCCTGTCTGTTGAATCAAAGATGCAAACAAGGCAAAGCAGGCTAGCAGCTATGCTGCTGAGTACACAACTTGCATACCAGGGAGGGCTATGATGTCATCCATGCATAAGCTATGGGAAACGGTCATTCAAGGACAGCAAAACAAGGCTGCCAACAGGGATAGTAAATACATTACAGCACACTTTAGCCCCCCAGAGCTCAATTGGCAGCGTTGAATCTGTGGATCTGGACAGGGGCCCAAGCGGGAACAACGGCTCACACAGCAGTTTGGAACGGCCAGAATAGGAGGACAGCTGCAACGTGGGAGCCAGGACGCCACCTCACAGACCTCCGCTGCCTGCTGCATGACCCGAGTGGGAACTGAGTGGGAGCTGGTCCACTGTCTTCTGTCTGTCTCTGTGTGTTTGTGATTATGACTGAGTTTTTCTGGGCAAAAGTGTTCTTGGAAAGACCCTTTTTTTTCCTCAAAACACCTACATTTTTTCCTCCCTGATTTTTTGGTGTCATGGCACTGCTCTCATACCTTTTTTTTCTCTCTAAGGCAACAGGCATTAGTCATTCCTTTTTGTAAGTAAAATGCTTTGCAATGTGTAAACTACCTGCAAAGACAAGTATTGCACTCCAATTGTGATCAGTGTGGTCAGTGATGAGCGACTGGAATTTGTTTGCTTGGAAACAAATGGTGTCATATACAAATAAGTGATTATGTTAGCAGTGTTAAATGTGCAGTTGTGGGCATTATCACACTGCATGTTTCACCAGTATTTCACACTAAGCATGTTTAAAAGTGTACTTTGTAGCTATGCAGAAGCCCTCATATAGAGACACACGAGGGAAAGAGTGAGTGTTGGACCTGCAGTTTCATTAGGAGAGGCCATTGCTGCTTGGTGTCGGTGTCTTCATGAAGCCTGCCGAGCAGAGCAGCCAATTGGCAGTGGAAGGATTGATGAAGCAGGGAGGAGACTGTCTCCTCCATCTGGGTCTGACGGTGAAGGCTGGAATGTCCTCGTCTAAAACAGCCGGCCTCGCTCTGCTGTCATGTGGACTGCGGCCCCCACACACTAGGTAGCCCAAGGAGAGCTGTCATGTGGGCCAGTGGGGTCTACAGCTAGTCCTCTTCACTCTTTTGTTGTTGAAAAGCAGCCGAGCACTCACACACAAACATGCTCGTACTATAAGCACGCCTCCCACAAGAGGAAACAGTGGGTGTCTGTTTTATGTTCTCTGTCCTGTGATTTGTGTTTGTTGAAAACCTCTTCCTGCTTAGGAGTAGATGATCATATCAACAGGGTATATGGATTTAATCATTTCTGCACTCATGATTTTACTCTGTACTTCAGTTTGATTGCACTCTTTTACTGAAACAAATAATCCTAAACCGCCCTGATCAACTTAAAAGCTGCTCACTTAATACAAATCTTAGCTGAAGACTCGTCCTTTTAAGTTTTCCTCTGATATTGTCTTAAGGGTGAGGAGGTTTGGGACATCACTAAAAAGAAGACAGATGAGGCAGGAAACAGGAGGTAGAGACAATCAGACAGCTGATAAACAACCTCAGATAAGCCACATTTACTGGGAAGACAAATGTTAAAGACATTATATCCAACTTGTCAGTTTCAGACTGACTTCCTAATTCAACTCTGATAAACTTCCTATTGTTACACCTTCACAGTTTTCTTGTGCAGTATGCGATAATATATGCTTATTTAAAACTTTTAATATCGTCTACATGCTTCTTTGTCTTGCCCAGTAGCACTTTGCTATTGCTGTAGCGTCATTGCTGTGTTTCCAGGTGTCAGAAATTGAGTTAAATGAGTGTTATCATATTTGATAGAAAAGATGGATGTAACGAAGAGACACTATTCCAGGATGACAGTTGATTTTCAACTTAAAAATGGTCTCACTGAAGGAGCCCTTTAGCAGTAGCTCTTTTGCTTTCAGATGTGTCACGTGATCCTCCTGAGCAGAATGAGGTGTCGCTGTTGTCATGGAGTTTTGTTTTACTTCTCCTTTTTTTAAAGATTCAAGGGCATCTCGCCCATGTTGCTATTTAAGTGAATTCTTGATCTTTAAAATACTACTTAACAAAATACTGTCCAGATTAATTTTGAGGTGCTATTTTGTTATAATTGAATACTTCAATAACATTGATGACCCAATTTCTAATACACTTCATTTCAATGTAGTGTACCAACTCATATTTCCTTTACTTTTACCCCATCATGAAAAGCATAGCACATGACATCTCTGAAGGCTGATTAGGGACCAATCTGTGTTATGAGAGGAGCCACATCCGACTCAGGCTTGTCTCTGCCTGGATGAGTCAGTCCGAGTGACACTCACCGGTCACAGTCACATCTTAAAATATAGATGGCAGATAGAATACTCCCACAGTCTTCTTTACCCCACGCTGACAGGCATCTGTGATAATTAAGGTGGCATTATTCTAGTGTGTCATTATGGTGTCACATTAGCTCTGACACCAAGTGGGTCTCTTGAGAGAATGGGTTGCGTGCAGTCTCACGTCCGGTGGTAAAACTAGACTAAACTAACCTTCTGATAATCTCATCTCTTCCAGCTGTTATCCCTCTGACCGACTCAGAGCACAAGCTGCTCGCACTCCATTTTGCCGTGGACCCTGGCAGGGACTGGGAATGGGGGAGGGACGATAATGACAACACCAAGCTCGCCAAGTAAGTCCTGTGTAGAATATCACAGGGTGTTGATGCTTATCAACAAAGCACACAAAGCTTGCTGACTAGGAAAGCAGTCAAATGAAGGGTGAGGGAGTAAAAAAAAAAAAAAACTGCAGGTCGAGGCAGTTCTGTTAGTGAACCCACAAGGCTCTTTGTGTGGGATTTAACTCTGATTATGGGCTGGGGGCTCAGGTCACTTCAAAGAAAGAGCAGAGAGTGAACAAATTGTGAGTCACGTCAGTCATCCATAGGGTTTCCCAGGAATGGCCTCTCTAAAGCAGCAACACCCTCTCTGAGTTTAGCGAAGAGTTTTTGTAAGGGTTTCTGTTTCACATTCCTGTCAGTCAGGGGGTAAACTTATCCTTTAACAAGCTGCAGATAATCAACATTGCACATATATAGAGAAAAGATGTTAAAACTTCTCTTTAATACCTCCTCTTTATGTTGCTTTATGTTAAACATGTCATCCTTTAGGGCTCCTTTCCAGCATGTTGTCCCCTACTCTCTCATTCCTGTCTCTGACTCTCTCCACTGTCCCATCAATAAAAGCAAAAAACCGCAAAAATAAACTTCAGAAAAAAATGTCTTCCTTAGACATATTAATATGCCAAATAGTCCTGGTAAAAGTTTATTAAATGTCAGCTATATAATACCACAGATTGTTGTTAATTGTAAATACATGTTCTCCTGCAGTCTCATCTTGTCTCTGGAGGCCAAACTCAACCTGCTGCACAACTACATGAATGTAACATGGATCCGAATTCCATCAGAAACAAGGGTAACTCTATTTTTCTCTCACACGTGTGTCGTATTTGTCACGGTTAATTTAACCCTGGAGGGACTCCTCTGTTCCAGATGCTCTTGAAACCACAGAGTCCAATCAATCAGTTTTATGTACCATCAGATGCAATAATCTCAAGCATTCATGCGTTTGGTCTGATTATAAATCATGAGAAACTAGCTCTTTATGTCTTGTTGTTTGAGGCTGAATATGTCTGGAATATATTGACAGTCTTTTAAAGCTCTTCATTCATTAACTTTTTGGGGGATTATTATTCCTTCAACCAAATTGTTTGGTTGTTATCTTCTGTGTTTTCTTCATTGCTGCATGTGTTTGTGTGTCTGTTTTCAGGCTCCCCTGGCTCAGCCAGAGTCTCCCACAGCCTCTGCAGGTGAGGATGTCCAGTCTCTAGCTGAGTCCATGGACTCTGACCGCGAGTCTGTGGGCAGCAACTCCAACGTCAACAACGGCAAGCCCAGCAAAGAGAAGGACAAGGAGAAGCAGCGCAAGGACAAAGACAAAAGCCGGGCTGATTCTGTAGCCAACAAACTGGGTAGCTTTAGCAAAACCTTGGGAATCAAGCTGAAGAAGAACATGGGAGGTCTGGGTGGCCTTGTGCACGGCAAAATGAACAAATCTAACTCTGGCTCAGGTCGTAACGGGGAGAACGGAGGGGAAAAAACAAAGAAGAAGGATTCTAAAACAACCAAGGGAAGCAAGGAGGAGTCAGGCCAGTCAGCCAGCTCCACCTCCTCTGAGAAGACTACTAGTCCCTCCCCTACAGACAGACCTTCCAGCTCCTCCCCCACCGAGAGACAAGACAGTGTAGGGAGAGTCTCAGGGGACAAGAGCCTGGAAAACTGGAAATACAGCACGGATGTCAAGCTCAGTCTCAACATCCTGCGAGCCGCCATGCAGGGGGAGCGGAAGTTCATCTTTGCAGGCCTCCTGCTCACCAGCCATCGACACCAGTTCCATGAGGAGATGATTAGCTACTACCTGACCAACGCCCAGGAGCGCTTCAGCCAGGAGCAGGAGCAGAAGAGGAAGGAGGCTGAGAAGAAGCCCCCTGCTGCTAACGAAGTAGCTGCAAAAAAGCCCGAGCATGAGAGTGTCTTCCAGAGGGAGAGATCGGACAGTTCGCCTCCGGAGAGCTGCTCTCCGATCCTGCCCCATCACACCCACACCCATACCCACACCTATAACCACAACTCACAACTCAAGATGCAGGGCAGGAACAGTCCCACTCCTGCAGCCCCCCTTGTCTCTGTTCCAGTCCCTCCTCTCACCCCGCCAACAGTTTCCCACCATGTTTCCAACCCAGCCCCAGCCCCAGCCCCTGCGCCTTACTCTTCCCCCAGTATTGGTGCTAAGAGACCTGGGCCCGTTCCTGTGTCCGCCCACTACAGCCATACACCGCCCATTCAGAGGCACAGTGTGATCCACTTACAAGATGTCAACATGCAATCCTCCATCTTCCAGGACGACCCCTACAATAAGCCTGTGGTGGGCACCCTAAAGACATGCGCCACCTACCCCCAGCAGAACCGCACACTCTCGTCCCAGAGTTACAGCCCTGCTCGTCTGTCAGGGGTCCGCACTGTTAACACCTTAGAGACCCTATCCTACAACATGCCCGGAGAACACAAGTCCCACACCTACACCAATGGATTCCATGCGGGTGACATTCAGGACTGCCTGGAGTTTGCTGATGAGGACAACTCGTCTCACACCTGGCTCAACCAAGACAAAACCAAAGGGCGGAGCTCTGGAAGCCCTTTGTACTGCTTTCAGCAGCGCCGCTGCAAGAGGGAGAACTGCTCCTTCTACGGCAGGCCAGAGACAGACAACTACTGCTCCTACTGCTACAGAGAGGAGCTGAAACGCAGGGAGAGGGAGAGCAAAGTGCAGAGGCCTGCATAGCCATCACAGCCACTTCAGCCACTTGTCAGCAAGGCCGCAGGAGACTGGAGGGAACTACACCATCTGCACTCTGCATTTCCAATAACATGGTGGCAAATGTTTTCCTATTTTGTTGAAGAATGCTCTTGTATTCCTGTCACCCTTCCCTTGTTAGTAAAGGTTATTACTTTATGATGGGGGAAGCAGAACTTGAAACAGTGAGCAGCTTTGGCCAGAAAATGTGCTATTTTGTTTATTTTCCTTTCCCCTGTCTCTAGTCTTTTACTTGTTTTAGAGTAAAAGTCATCTCTACGTGATGTAACTTTGTGTATGTGAGGAAAAGTTCTTTATTTTTCAGAGTACAAAAGATTTGCATCTCATCAGGAGGGAACATTTTAGCTCTTTGAATCTGTTTGAATGCAATACCTCTTCTTGGTTCTCCCAAATCTCTGTGGAAAATTTGTAGTTGTTTTGCAATCAAAAGAAAATAAACGGGGGATTAATATTAGACTTTAAAGCAATAAATTGGTGATTTTTGCTACACCCTCTCCCAAGTTTGTCTATGCACCAATAATATATCTACTGTAGGTTACCTGTGTCTTGTAAATTGTAAAGGATTGTCACCTCGTGCTTTTGTAAACAAAAATGAACTACAGGAACTCAAATGTGTAAGCATTATAGATTGTAATGTTGGATTAGGATGAAATGTAAAACTCATTTGTTAAGTGTACTTTTGTTCTTAACCACAGTGCAAACGATTGCCGTGTCAGAATTGGACTCAAAAATATTGTATAAGAAATCATTTCACATTTTTGCCCGTAGTCAACCTCCTAAAGACCACAAGCACTGCCAAACCGGCTTCTGAAAAAATTGAAAGAATCAAATTTTAAAATGTTTTTACGTGGCAAACACCAAACAATGTGCATAGGATGACTTGCTTCTCAAATATGCAGTGTTTATGGTGTGTTTCTCTCAGTCACCTGTTGACTACTCTATTCGGTCAGTGTGTTAGAAGAATTGTGGGTAGTGAGAGCAGGCTGATGCATATTCGTGCAAAGTGTGATTATGTGTCTCATCCCCTCTCTTGCACACGCAACACAATGTGCAATCATGCTATTAGCACTATGTGGTGACCTGCAGTATTTGTGTCACCAGTCCAGTGTGAGATTGTCTGTCCATTCATATCTAGAGGCCATCAAACAAAGCACCTGCTGCTAAGAGCACCTCAAGCCTTTGTGATCATCAGTGCTTTAACCAATCAGTGGGGTTTGTAAAATCCCGGGCCTCCGAGTGCTTACTGCTCATTCGACATGACTACTGTAACAATGCAGTGTTTGTGTTGCTGTTTGTTCTGGTGATGCTTGGACAATGTACCATGCTGTCCTTAACTAAGTGTGTCCTGGCCAAGGATGTCCACTGCTTCCCGAGTTTGCTTCTGTCTCTCTGTCTCTCTCTTTCTCCTGTACACACTGCAGTGTTGCTCCTCCTCGTTTCTATGTGACAAGTCAAGTTCATGGACTCTCACCATGTTAGGACTGTAAGATATGATTTTGTATTCCTTTAAGAGTTTTACACTACTTTAAATTATTAATTTGCACATTAGGTACAGATGTAAATATGAAAAAAAATAGTTTATTGTTACAAACCTGATGTGTCCGTGTCCTTTTTTTATTTGTTTTTCTTCCAACGAGTAAATCATGTAAATCAAGGATTTTTCAATCACTACTGACAGGTTTAAAATATTTGTGTGTTAATTTGTGTTGCAAATGTTGGACCATCTACAAAAGGGATGGACCCCGCTATTCCCATATTGCAACTAACTGTTTTTGATATAAATTGCCTCTCTCCAGCTTGTCAAAGTCTACTCTCTAAGTTTGAAAACAGACTTTGCTCAAAACAGGTCGAGCCTCCAAGCTAAAGCTGCAGATAACTCAAATAAAACGACTTTCGTCCTCACTAGATTTCATGAGAAAGCTGATTGTGTAAGTTAAGTTCTGAATAGGAAACAGAAATGGTTAAATTTACTCAACATTATTTAGTACAAAATCATGTCAATCTTGTGCTGGTGCTGGCTTTTTTAATCAGTAAAACAAAACTGAAAGAGGGGGAAATACACCGAAGTTGCTCTGAGGTCACAGTAGAGAATCTCAGGAGTGAACAGCCAAGTAGTGCAGCATTCCAGACTGAGAGCTGTATCTCTTCTGTCTCCCTCCAGAGACACTCCTACATTGGCAGGAGAATTGACGCCACGCAGCTAAATAAGCCTTAAAAAAAGCAGCAGAAAATCTGCAAATGTCTTTGTCCCTGTCATTGTTATATCTGAAAATTGTAGTTAACACAAGTAGCATGTGGTTACAGAGTTTATAAAACATTCTGATCATTTCTGTATGAGAGTGAATTAACTGTTAAATCTTCAAATCTTTATTTAAACAACAAGAAGAGAAAGAAAAGTTTGATTCTAGAAAGTTAAAAGCTGATAGGCTTCCAGTAAAATACTGTAATCCTCATTGATGGTGGCAGCATTGCTTTACAGACATCAGTTTTAGCCAGTTGAGAAGTTGCACCTCTGACATTCATTGTACTCAAAGGGTAGATCATCACTGACTCTACTCATTCTTTGACTTACATCGTTCTGCCAGCTAGTCAAAAATATAACTTGTCTAATGAAATATCTCAACAGTTAGCAGATGTATCACAGCAAAAATGTGTGCAAACAATCCTGGTTAGGAAAGGTAGCATTTTCAGGTCACAAAGTGCTTCACAACAAACAAAAAGAAAGGAAGCAAACATGCATCAAGCATGAAATATGTATAGCCTTCAAAATAAAAAAGTAAGCATTTTCCATGCTTAAAATGTTAGCTTGTGCATGGTAGCATTAAGCCCCAGACCGCCAAAGTAAATCTTACAGAGCTGTAGTCTCTTTGTTCCTGTTAAATTATACACTCGTATTTTTTACAAGCAAGATGAAAAGGAGTAGCTCGTCAGAGTAAACTAAAGCGTAAATCAAATCAGGTGTCTTTCATATCTCTCACACTGAAATCTTGTAAGTTTCCCAAAAACAGCAATCTCAGGATTTCTTAAAAATATGTGTCACTCAAGAATCTATTATGTGAAATAAGTTCTTGCTTTTTATGAGAATGCACAGTGGCCTACAGTACAATAGCTGCTGACTGAGTTGGTGGGTTGAAAGAGAGGAGAAGTTTGCTTACTGGACAGCAGCCTGTTATGTGTGGGATGAATTGCATACTTCTGACTGAGCGTACAGTCTCGTGACTGAACTGCTAGAGAAAACACTGGGTTCTGCTCAGTTCTCAAACTGCTGCTCCAGGTCACTGTGGTGGACTGCTGCTGCTATATAGAATGACTTGTTAAGATGAATTACAGCTCCACGTGATGTCTTATGTTAGTCACACAATGGCACATGAGGGCTCCTTTTTTCCAGAGCAATGTATCCCGCGTTCTTGTTTCCTGCGTCTTCCATAACAAGTGCTGAATGGGACAGAGTGCATTGTCCTCTTTCTTGGATCCCCTCTTCTCAGAATGTCCTTTGAATTTGCATGAGGGACCTCCCTTTTGCTTTTCAAAGCAACAAAGAGCTCTATCAGGCGTTGCTTGGCAGGCCTCTCATCCTCTCAAACAGCTCCATGATGTCAAATTCACTCAACTCTTTTAAATTCAGACTCATACAGAAAAAAATAACAAGATACAAAAATTCTTAAATGCCTTTTTATTTCCCTTTCAGATGCATCTGTCCCTTTCATCGCACAATTAGAGGCCTTATTGCAACACAATAGTCCATGAATATTGATTTTTATGATAAGCAGTTGTCTCATTTTGACATGAAATTAAAACATGGGGTGATTTATCCATGGCTAAACACATTATAAATAAAGATCCTTTCTGCACCTACTCATCAACAAGTTAAGCCATTCTACCTGACTGTATTTAAAGTGCTGTTGCTTGCTTTGATGCCTCTGCTGCAGTGTGTGGTAAGGCCAACCCCCCGCCCCCCAATAGCTAAGCCTTGTTCTCAGCCAGTGCCAGCCTCCAATATCTGAGCTCATCCCACCCGCTCTGCAGGATCTAGCGCAAGCCCTGCCATGCACTGCACTCGAGAGTGGGTGGCATCACATGGCCCTTCAGCCTGCCTTGTGGGGCCTGGCATGGAGGAAGAGGGACAGACAGACACACGCTCACATACACACACTCGGCCCTCTGTGTGATTAGGACCACTGTTGCTGCTGCTGACCACATCTCCCTCCCCTTCATTTTCAGAGGATTAATTCCACTGAGTCTTAAAGTCAGAGATGCCCACACACATCAGTGAAGTATAGAGACCCTTTCCAGCCCACTAGGCCTCCCACGCTCTAGACTTTGTGTGTCTAAGGTTGGGTCCACCAATCAAGGACGGGTTCACTCACATGCTCTACTGTACCTTCTCTCAGAAAATGCATTCAAAATAACTCCTGGATGAGTTTATTCTGAGTTTGGAACTTCACCTGGAGACTTAATGCTCCATAGCTGATAATCCAAAGAAAAGGGGTGACTAAAAAAGAGGAAACAGTCAAACTGAAAACACCTACTCCGCCCCCACATCCTGTCTGCGGGGTGATACCAGCAGAGATGTGCTCTCACGGCATGTATACTTTGCTCCGCATCTGCAGCAAGAAAACTTACTACAGAGGGAAAAATGTGTCATCTCGAGAATAAAAACGTGACTGAAAGACGTGCAGCCCAGAGAGAGTGTGCGCCTCACCCACGCAACCAGCAAAACCTGAGATCTTTCTTGTAAAACAGTGAGATATGTGTGAATTAGCTCAGTAAGTGGTCTACAGAGGGACAATAGTGAGACTCTACTGTTGCTAGACCGGAGGATTTTTATTTTTAGGTGCTCATTTTAACATAAAAAATGCTCACTGTTCACATTCAAAGTGTAAAGACAAAAAAAAAACATTAAAGCTAAATATAAGCACATCAAAGCTAACTATTGAGAATTCTCTTATGATGCACACAAATACGAAAAACAAGCTCTGGGAACACGCCGGCTGTGATGGCACACCAAAATGTGTGACGGTGCCAGGGATGGCAGCTTGTCTGTGCAGCGTGGTGTTCTGGTATCTCCAACCTGCCTGGAGACAGGAGGTGTACAGATTGAGCAGGGAGAACACCAGGTTCATCATCAACCATTTTTAATGAATTCATTTCTCTCTTCCTTCCTGTTTCTCTCCACATCGTGTAAATTTGCTGTAAGCAGAAAGGACACACCTGATCTCTTTTGGCAAACACATTTAGCTTAAAATAAGCTTGGACAATGTTGGCACTGTTTATTTTTAAAGTCAAAAGTACTCTTTGCACAGGGGGGCAGCTGAAGTTCATAGTGAATCATCCATTCTTCTGAAGTTGCATTTACATTGGGTTTACACAGGAAACTTCACACAAAACTTGTCAGTTTTATTTGGCCTGAAATACAATAAGAAAGGAAGGAGTCCCCAGCTTTTGGAGCCCCACCCATTGTTGATACCCCAGCAGTTACTGTAAATATTTGCATGGGTGAAGTGAGGGAACAAGGTGTACTTCCTCTTGCAAGAATATTACTGAAAAACACTGCAGGCTTCTACGAAAAGGGTGTGTAGATGAGAAATATCACTCCACCAGTTTCCTACGTACATATTAAGCCCATATAATTAAAAAGAACCTACTTTACCATTACAAACAGGGAACTTCCTGACATTAAAACAGGACTTTAAATAAGGGAAACATGTTCTTCCTTTTAAAATTGATGTTTAGTTTACAAGTAATAAAACACAAACTTGTTCAGTTCAGTGTGCTCAGTTGGGCAGCCTCCCTAGCTTCACTTGCTGGGGATTAGCTCATGGTGACTAATAGCGTAGCTTACTTTATCGTGTCAGTTCAGTGAATTAAAAGTAGAGTTTAACACTATGTGATTCAGTTGCTTGCAGTTAGTTAGATTAGAAGATTGATGGTAGAAAAGTAACCTTAAGGAAAGTTGCCTTAAAGTAATTTTTTAAGCTATCCAGCCGCTGGTAATAACTTAGCATAAACACTGGAAAGGTTAACAGCTAGCTGAGTGCTACCTAGACAGAACAAAATCCACCAACAAGCACCGCTAGTTCAATGATTAATATTTCAAATAGCATTTATTTAATTCCTAGAAGCTGCTTTTGTGATTACTTTCTTCATGTACAATTAACCTTTGATTTAGTCTCTACAACCTTAACAGCAAAGGAAAGGAGCACATTACAAGTTGTAGCTGCTTATTTTATGAATTTATTTCCAAATGTAAACTTCACTATTTCATGCATACAAGTTATGACAACATACATTATTCAACAATCTGTTATTTTTCATATTTGCATAGGACATAGTCACAATATATTGTCTAACATGTAAAAAATAATGCCATAAAAAGGTACAGCAGAGCGGCTAAGACCAGCACATTGAATGCATGTAGAGTCCGAGGAACTGTACAACTGTAATACTTGAATGTAGTGATTTTGGTTTGCTGAGGGAGAAAAAATAAACCTGAAGGTTAGAGTGAGGTCATTGGATGTACTGGCCAGAGCTGAGTCAAGAGTTATTTACAGATAAGATTATACTGGTGCTGTGAAGGGGGGCAGCACCATGGAGTCACTACAACAGGCAACTGATGGTGATGGGCAGAGGAGAAACGCACAGAGGTATCAAGAGAGCAACATTACACTGAGGAGGTAAATACAGGACAAAACAGGTACAGGAAACCAAACCAAGAAGCTGGTGAGAGGCTCTCTGTCATCAAAGGGAGGTCATTCTTTTAACCGAAACAAACAAATCCTTGAAGGGCAAAACAAATCCAATGCTTGAGCAAGAAACCTTCTGTCATTGTGCATTGCTACAGTAAAGAGCAGCACAGTGACAGTTCAGTCAAGCAGGACCACCTGGTCAGTTAAGGGTACAGACAGATATAGTCTGCTATGCTGCATGTTCACTCAGTCTCTTATGTTTCTTCTCTTTTTTTACTCTTTAAGATACGTGTTTGCTCGTTTGATTAATGACGGTTTTGTTCATTCAAGTTATCTTATACAAAATAACAAAAGTCGCTTATTGAGATGTAGAAAAAGGTCCATTTCAAGCACAACATCCATCGATCAGCACTTACAGCTCGTAAAGTTGAACCCAGACTTGACCAAGTTCAAGATTTACTGCAACATTCATCTTTCCCTTCAAAGCCTTTGGCAACAACTTGTCACTGTGGAGCGTCGGATGAGCTGCGATAAACTCAAAGCTCCTTCTCAATCAACCTCTCCTATCATGGCTTCTTCTCAAACAATATACAAGCCTTCAAAAGCCACAGGCCTTTAAAACATGCTCTGTATGCCCTTGACTTTTAAATTGTTTATATTATATGATTAAATATTGCATGTTTGTAAGTTGTTCATTTGAATTGGCTTAGCCTCCACAAAGAGCCTGAAAAGAAAGGATAGATCAAACCTAAATGCTGACAATGAGAAACGTACCTTGTGCACAACTCACAACGTGTAAAAACAAAAACAAAAAACTGTACAGTCAATACAGACTTCTATTCATAAACTACAAAAATGCATCAGGTTGATGTAAGCAGCACAATTATAGCAAGTTCAGTTTTCAATCCTTTGGAATGGTCGGGCGTTTTTTTTTTTTATCATTAAGATGTCAAAAAATACCTGTACTAAGCCATCATACATTACTTGAGTATTGTACAGCGAAAACAAAGGAAGAAAAGAAATTAAATAACAAGAACCAAATGAAAACAGAACTACACAATAAAAACGTTTACATAAAGCAAAAAAGAAATATTACTGTTCATTACATAAAAAAGATGTCACACGTTATAAAACTGTACAAGTTGTTTAAATGTCTGATAGTAGGTGTTTTTTTAACCAAGTTTCCATTATAGTTTTGGCACATAATTCCATCTGTCATGCTTGTACAATGAGATCAGTCATTGGATTTCAGTTGAGACGGTCGGATCAGTGATATATTCATGTAATTAATATGACCTTTTCTTTTTCTTTTTTTAAATAAGACTAATGTTAGTTCTTTACACACTAGGCAACAATCAGTTCACTTTAAAATATTTTTACAATTAGCAGAAAAAAGAAAGTAACTGTTAGCATTTTGTACAAACCTTGCATTTCCATTTTGTCATTGTTTAAAGTCTTTTTTTCTCGAACAGATGTTGAAATCTGTCATCTCTCTGAGATCACGCTCATTAAACTGGATTTAAAAAAAGCTGACATGGAGTTTTGTAGTAATTTACAGCAGACATCGTTCCACACATAGAAAAGGTTTAAACTAAGACAATGGTGGAGCTCAGTAAGGATGGTTTAAATATTAAACTTGTAACATAAAATAATACAAAATAGGGTTGTAATATTTCCTGGAAAGATTACTGTTTGAATTTACAAGGATGTAGAGGAGACCCTGACAACACGGGATGATTATATAAAATGTAGCCCAGTGTTTTTTTTTCTTTGTTTGTATTTTTTTTTTACAGAAAAAAAAGTCTGTCTTCAAGTAGGGACAAATAAAAACCACCAATTTGTGCTACTCATCAAGAAAACATAAGCTACATGATGGATGTTGTGAAAAGATATGAAGGTACAACAAAAGTAAAATATTTCCAGAGGTATGATTTTAGAAAAAATATACAAACATTTCATATTAGACAAAAAAAAAAGCAACATTTAAAATCATGACTACATTGCTAACTCACAATGCTGTGGTCTCTATTTTTATGGAAAACTTTCAAAAGAATCTAAATAATAAAGAAAAATGAGTCAAACCATCTGAAAAAGTTGTACAAAGAGGTCAGAAGTTTTCTTTTAATCGTATCATCTCCCCCCAAAATAATCTATTCTCTTTCTGACTTGGAGGATTTTTTTTTGGATAACAGGCTAACTGGAATAGCCTGCATCCTGACATCAACAGTTTTAAGTGTTTCTGATTAAAGGGGTCAAGCCCATCAATGGGGCATTTTTTTTTTTTTTTTTTTTAATACGGTGCCTTTACACAGCCCGACAAAAACAGTCAACCATAATGCTGTGATAGCTTCCAAAGAGTTCCTGAAATGACCTGAAGACAACGGAAAATCAATGAAAAAAGACCTTTCTCCATAAAGGCTCATAATCAATTGATAATAAAAGCAAGTACAGTAAAAATGGACATGTACAAAACTGTGTTCAATGGCCTTTTGTGTTGAATTCTTCAAGTAGATTTGGTACAGTGAGAGAAAAAGTTATGGGACACTGCCTGTGGAGTCCTTTATGTCACTGCTGCAGTCTGGGGGGATTGATATTTTGGCCTGCTGTTTACACACGGTCACAGTGTGTTTGTTATCAGATGGTAGGAGCTTCCATTCGCCTACTGTAATTCTACCGTCACTAAAGGTTTAAGTGTTTAAAGAGGCGTTACACTGAATAAAGCTCCACAGTGCCCAGTGCTTATAGCAGAAGACATTAATAGACCAGAGCAAGACCCTTTCAGGGGAGGCGTTCCTGCGTTTCCAGTGTGGTGGGACACTGACCAGCAGTGAACACTAAGCACCCTGGAACACCATGGGTGGGGAAGGGAAGAGGGGGCTGGCAGACATGTCTTTGCAGGAACTGCTGTTACATCAATGTCCACAAACTGTCCCGTATCTGCTTTGCGGATATTGACCCTGAGGTAAATGTGCAGATTATTGATTAAGAAGTTATTAATGAAACCCGCTTAATGAGCTTATAAGAAAGTTTCAAACATAGTCCAAAATTGACTGACAAAAAAGTGATGTGTAACACCACAAAGAGCTGCTCAACAACAATCTGAGGAAGTTATTTTTCATTCAAACATGGTAAATGTAAAACCCTCTCAGTGCTTCCTTGACTAAGTGCTGCTGATCGATGGCATTTAAAATGTCATCCTGCAGCCTGGAAACTATTTGAACGTCTTGTGGGGCTTTAAGGAAACTACTGCATGGGATCTACATAAGGGATGTTTTCTTTTTGGAGGATGTTTGTGACAGAGCTGATTCCTCACAGCTTTAAAGAGAGATGGCCGCTGTGGAGAAGGAGGGACAAGGACGGCCATTCATGACTTTACACCTGCCAGACCGTCTCAAACAGCCTCAATGCTTCCAAGGAGAAGTTGTTATCATGCATGTAGTGTGAAGCATGGGACTGCAGAGGCAAGGGTGGGTCGAGTTGTTGGTATTATGAAGCTAGCATGATGACAACAGTTTGGAGGGGTCCATGAAGCTATTTCCGGCCATAATGCTAAAGCATTCTGAGAAAATATATGTTTAAATGTAGGCATAACCCAAACCGTTGGCGCTGCAGCAGTTTTGATAGCGGTGCCTGTTTCCATGAAAGGTTTACTGTGCCTTTTGCCTGACTTATTGAGGCATGTGTGTCTAGAAAACACAAGTGAGCTTTCTCACGGGGACCTCTGAGCTTCACAGGCAGGATGACATGAAGCTGGTGAGCACTGCACTTTGCTGATATGTTGGTTTTGGTTCACATGTTTTTACAACAGTTTAAAAAGCCCCCCTTGCTGTGAGAGAGAAGTTTGAAAGCAGCTGTTTAAAAGCATATCGATTTGATTTTAGAGCTACATTTTCCTTGGCATTATGAAATGTGATTCTCAAGCAGCAGTCAAGAATTATTTTTCCCTGTGCTTAGGATGGAGTTAGGTAAATCCCACCCACATTGCTAGCCTTATCTAGGTAGTATTGTTGATTATACACTTGTTTTGTCCCTACAGGTTGGAGCAACCTGCTAATTACAGCCATTTTTCTGCTCACAGTTTCTACAGTTGGAGCGAGAAAAAAGGAGGAGATGAAGGTGTCTGCGCCCGGGTGTCTCCTCCTCTGTGCTGCTTGGCTCGTGATAAACCTCTCCTCTTTTATCAGGACCTGCCCTCTTTTGCCTGTCTGTCACAGATAGACGCTTTGTTCGCACTGTTCTACAGCACAGCTCTGCCCAACATTCTGGCCTAAATTTGACCCCAAAGTTAGGCAACCTTATGCAATTCGGCTGGCTCTGAGCTCTGCTGATCTTTGACAGGACAGGTAGAACCTGTTGGGGGAGGAAGGACTCCCCGGGAATGGCATGTTAGCACTCCTCTTGCGGGCTGTGAATGACTTCTTGTGGGATGCAGCTTGTTTCCTCAAGGAAGGCCACAAAAGACAGTAGGGAGGGAAGTCAGCGGGCTGTCTGGCTCTACCTGTGATACTGCCACCTACCAGCCTCAGGCCTCGGTAAAGGGCGGCTTATGAGACTGAATAGAAAGCTTTCATTCACATCTGTCTTTGGTACTTTTTCCCATGTGCTTCAGAGATGGATAAATGTTGTCTCAGCTATAGTCCCTTTGTGTATTTTGTGTGAAATACTAGCTGATGAGTCAGTGCTTTTTTTAAAAGCATGAAAAGCTGCTTTGAAACTTAACTGTCTCTTTAAAGGGTCTAAAGATTCTTCTACAGAGTGTAATTTTAAAAACTTTTATCCCAGTATAATCCCAATCCTCCCACAAAGTAGATTTACACAGTATATACTGTGCACCACTGTTTAATGAAACACATATTTAACCCAGTGTTACTGCAACTGAATATTCAGGTTGCAGTGGAGAAACAGATGTATGTTGCTTACTAAAGGTGCAAGTTTTGGGGATCTGCTTCTTAAACAGCAATTATTTTACACATGAACCCAAACAACACAAAGTAGAACATAAAATATGCATTCTGGGTATGATTGACTGTATGAGTGTAGGGCGACTTTCCTTAAACGTGAAAACCAACAAAAAAAACAAAGAGTGCAAATTGTGTTGAGTGTAAGGCTGCTATATATGTACTTTATGTTTCTCTTCTCCGTGTTCATTCTTCTTCAAGCTAACAAGGCCATCCCTGAGAAGGGTGTAAAATTCAACCCCTGTTGAATTTCCGAGTAAAGTGATGAGTATATTGTGCAGTCAATGTGAGTACTGTGGTATTACAGAAATAGCAACTGTCTTCAATCCTGAGGTGTGTGTGTGTGTCCCCCTTCTCCTCACCCGTTCAAACAAGAAGAAAAAAAAAGGAAAAAAGCCATTTTCAAAGACTTGTCAGGGTGTCTGTTTTTTTCTTCTAAACCTTGTTTAGCTTGACTGCAAACATACATTGGACAACTAGCCATGATCAGAAGCTAAAAAAATACAGACATATGGTACAGAATGTAAATATTGCCATCTGGGAAAGGCATTACCTTCTTTTAGGATCGCACAAGTAATTGCACTACAATAAGCAGTTATGTACAGTATGGTACACCACAGCAAGCGCAGGCAGAGCAAAGGGAGAGGGGCTGCTGACAACTGTGCAACACAAGTGTTATGACAAAAACACAGGCCTCCCAGGTCAGAGGCAGAAAGTGCGACTGGGTTTCAGTTTAAGGCGAGTTGGCGGGGCTGAGGGTGGGGCTGAGGGTGGGGCTGGAGGCGTCCGAGCGGCTGTAGTCGCTGAGGGAGCTGGGACGATTGATGCTGCCCCCACTGCTGCCGTGGGGCCTCTTCAGCATGCCTGGCTGGAAATCTGAGTGGCGCCGAGCATGCTTCATCAGGTGGTCGCTCCGCATGAAGCGCTTGTCACAGAGCGGGCATCCAAACTTCTTCTCTCCTGTGTGGGTGCGGTAGTGGCGGGCCAGCTCATCGGAGCGGGCAAACTTCTTACTGCAGTCAGGCCAGGTACACGGGAAAGGCCGTTCTCCTGTAACACACAAAGGGATGGTGAGATGATAAATCAAACATGTACAAACAACATTTTATTTTAGACAACTTTTATAACTTGCTTACTGCAGGGCATGCAGGTTAGACACACTGCAGCACCCCTAGATTTTCATTAGGCCTAATGGGGCTACCAATTCAGAAACAATGCAATATCCGAACAACATACTCTACAAAAGTCAAAAGCAAATACAGCAACAGAAATGTGTTGCAACTTAAATGCAACACATTTCACATGCTGCAAAATGACCAAAATAAGACACACAAATCCTGAGAACAAATGCCACAGGAAAATGCTGCATATCTAGTCATAACAACATAAGTGCTCCAGGCCTGTGAGGAAGCATTGAGTGAGAATGGATTTATGTTAAACATTTTATAGATAAAAAAAATGTTTTTTAAATGTACAGGTTGAGAAGAAGTAAAAGAGCAGTTGAGTCTTATTGGTCAGTAAAAGGAAGGATATTATGACAACCGGAGACATCTTTGAAATATTGCAAAATAAAATCAGAAACAAGAGTAGAGTAAGTGAGCCATGGGACTTATGGTAAATCATCTAAAAATGTGAGCTGAGCATGAGAAGTAGACAGTAGGCTTAATTATCTTTGCTCCAGATGCTAATCACACTCACAATGGTTACCCAGCCCATTTTCCAACATGCAACTATCTGTGACTCGGCACATGGGAAAATTACACCCTTCCCCCTTCCATCAGGCAATAAAAGTGGGCTTTGACACAAATCTACTCAAAGCCAGATGGTTCTATATATCTTGTGGTTTCCTTCTATTCTGATGTGGAAACAGTGTGCATGGAGCTTGAACGCTGCTTTCTGCATCCGCCGGCCACAATGTCTAATACTGTATTCAAGTTTACTTCCATTTCAGTGAGTTTCTGCCTGACAATAGCCACATCAAGCTTCTAATTTTACCGGCGTGACATTGCAGTGCTATGGAGAAGGGCAGGATGGACTCTTTTAAAGCTTTGCTTCTTACCTGGGAATATGAAAAATCAATCAACTTGAGTAATATGCAGAAGATTTGGGGTATGAAAAGGAATAGATGAGAAGATGCATGAGTGTTTCTGTGTGGCATGACAAGTGAAAACATAAAACCAGGAAATGCTTTCTTTGTTCTGTGCCTTCCCTCAGGGCCACAATGGAAACAGTGGCGTTCAGCATCAAACACTCACATGCTACCTGATGCCAGTGAGTCTCAAAAAACAAGAACCCAGTGCACTACTAGTCTGTGTCCCTCCCCCCCCATATACTGAATGGTTACAAAACATGCAGACAGACAGAGCAAGTCTAGACAGCCCAGTCTGTGTTCCTGCCTCTGACGCCTCACCTCAGCCCCAGCCCTGCCCACAACAGTTCCTGCGGGCCCCTACAGTAAACTCTGTAACTGACATGAAGACATTTGCATTCAAGCCTAGAGACTTTCTTTCCTAAATATATCCACACTGTTCTTCTTACACACAGAAAGCACATCACTTGCTCTGTATGGTATTCAAGTCATGAAAATGAGAAGGCTGGGGTTGTTTGACCCTGTTTACATCCTGGATTACACCCAGGATAAAAGGGCACAGTTTAACTTCCATGGCACTACACCTACTGATAGACTCCTGCTTATTATTAAAGAGATCCCTGATAATCAAATGCCATATATCATAGTAGCTAGTGAAGCAGCCTGCGCTGCATCCTGGCACTGAAAATGAGTTAATGGCTAAAAAGTAGAGCTTAGCTCTGCAGGCTGCTTAAGGCTCAATAACCAGTGTAACGGATCCAACAAGATTAATATTTAACCAGACATCGGAGAGCCAGGCTGAGATATCCAGTCTTACTGCCCTGATACAGTAATGCAGTCATAGTTGAAGCATCAGGTATCCAACAGCAACTCACCGAGACGCAGCAAATTATTTAGAGCTCTGCTGCTTCTTAGAAATGCAGAATTAACAGATATGCTGCCTGTTTTCATCTCCTGCTAAACGGCTTTTGGCACTAAGGTCAAAAATATGAATATGAATTAAAATTGCTATAATGTCAGCTTTAAAAGACTCATAAAGAAATGCAATGCTCTATTTAGCATTTTGTTTTTTCCATGGTTGCAGTAAAAAAGAGGTTCAGAGAATAAACGCTTTGATCTGGAGTGGAAAGAAAGATAAGGGCTATCACCCTGCATGGTAGGACGATGTCACTCTGCGAGATATTTCAGGACACTGCAGCTATTACTCAGCATCACAGTGTATAAAGAGGGTTGCTTCAAGCTACTCCCTTTACCCTACTCTCATTCCCATCCAGCTCCAGTTCTGTCACAGCGGGGGGGTCAGTGCCGCTCATGACGCCAGGCCTTGCCGATTGGTTCTCCGATCTCTGGCAGCGTCCACATCAAGGGTGTGGTTTTTCTTTCTCAGAATGTGTCAGTTGCAAAGGGCCAGGGGGTGTAATGAGGGAAGCTTTTCCCCAAACGAACACAATGACCCAGTTACCCGTTAAGTGAGTTACATCATGCTCACAAACTGTACCTCTACTAAGCACTAGTGTCCCCCCTCCAAGGAAATGTGATTATGTCACAGGTACTCCTGTTATATAACTGTTCTCTCCGAGGCCACTGGGTCAGTAAATAAACAGCTCATCTCTGCTCCTCTAACCCATCCTTCTCTCATTCATGCCAAAGAAGTTTGGTTCCTCACTTTCTACAGGAATGGTTCAGACAAATGGAATCTGAGTCGCTCTCGCGGGTGTAAGAGATGCTGTCGATGAAGGCAGATCAAATCTCCTTTTTGACGTGAGCAGCAGCACAGGAACTTGGCTTGGTCACCTGCTCCAGCTTCTAGCATTTCAAACAAGAGTAGATAACATTCCTGGTGTGTCCTCAGGCAAGGTCCAAATTCACACAGTGTAACGTTGAAGTCTGCATGTGAGCGTGCCATGAGAGAGCTAGAGTAAATAGCTCGTCAGGGTGAGGAGGGGAGAAAAAGTCATGTTCTTGCGCTTGCACAGTGAGGACCAGAACAGGAAATATGTTTTACAGAGCTCAGAACAAAATCAAAATGCATTCTAAACATGCATGGAAATTTACAAGAAAATGGACCGAGAATGGAAGGTAAACCTGAAGTCACACAGTAGACCACAGCTCATTAAAGTTAAAGCTTTACTTTACTTTAGCAGAAGTTAAGAAGCACAGTCAGCTTGGCAACATGAAATGAGCGTATCACTACTAGCTCAAGTGGTAGAGCTCAGCACTATCCTGTAATTTAGTTTCATGTTTACAACAGACTATGACCTGTTACCAACCAGGAGCCGGCAGACAACCATTCATTGGATTTTAGATAATACTAAAATGACGGCCCTAATCAGAGTAAACACAACCATACCCTGCCTCTCTCTCTACACGCAACCTCACATCATTCCAAGATGACGTAAATACTTACATGTGAGTTAAATTCACTGAATATACACTGAGGCTACTGCTGCTCCACTTTCCATTGTTCTCAGAGCAGTATATGGAGGCTTCGCTTGTGCAAAGATTACAAAGGCTTACAAAGGTCTGCGGTCTGAAAAAAGGAAAACAAGGCGCGGCTTTATGGGAAACACATCTGGGATCATAGCAACAGTTTACTTGGATATTTGTCTACAGAAAAATTAACAAAGTGTGAGAGGAGACTAATTACTTAGAAACCCCATTCTCTATGGAGCTCTGTTCAGCATATTCATAATGGCAGCCATTTTCCTCTGATGTCACATTAAGGGTGGGAAGATGAATAGCTGTTTAAATGTTGTACTGATGTGTTTCAGGATGTCAATCAAATGTAGGAAATCTGGCAATCACAATAATTTCACTGTAATTCCGAAATAAAAGAGCATATTCAGTATGATAACCTGCTTAAGACAACTAATAATGTTAGCATACAGCCATTTAGCAAGCGTTACATAAGTGAGGAATTAACACATTTCCTGTTGTATTGTGAAACACTACCAAAGCAATATTAGCTTTCAGCAAATTCCTGTATGAATTGGATATTTTAGATAGCAGGTGGCTGAATGCTTATGTTAGCTGTTGTAGTTACAGCATTGTCAAACATGTACCTTGATATATGGCCAGATTTCCCTACAGATTGTAACGTTTTACTGACTTTGTTGTTGCTTACAATCATTAAAACATTAAATTATACCATTATTCAGTTATCCTTAATTATGATACTTAAGATTGGGAACCCAGCACATTTGAGCTCCTATTTCTGATAGTGGCGTCAGACATAAAGGGTTGCCATGTGATCAATTCAGTGTTAGAATAAGTTGCCCCTGCCTGAGCAATAAACGACCCTTGGGTGGGTCAGGTTCTCATGATGAGGACTAGCCTCCTCAGCTTGTCAAGAGAAAAAAAAAATCTGAAAACAAGACACATTTGAGGTATCTTTTGTCTTTATTGAGAAGGACCTTGGTTGTTGTTGAATAGCCTACCTTTCCTTGTTGGCCTATAGCTGTCAGGTTTTAAACAATAGCAGCAGCCTAGCTCCCAGCAGGAGATGCACTCCTGTAATGCATTTCAATCTGACAGGCTGTGTGTACTAACCGTAACTCACTCCCCTTGGTCTGAACTGCAAAGAGCTATTGACATTCCACCAAAGAAGTGCAGAGGGGTCTAGTGTGACCGTCTGATTCCTGCACACACCATACATTACTCCATTCCCTTAACTCTTTAAGGGCAATGCAGGGATAGCTTGCCTGCATTGACCAGCTCATCAAATTTTTCTCAATTAGTTAGAGTGGGCACTCTGTTTTAGCCTTGAGTGCATGCGAAAACAACCTGCAGCCTTCATGTGTTGCAGGCAGTCTCCTTATCTTTTAAATGTCTGGTTAACTAAGGACATGCAAACAGCTGCAGCCGTTAATGGCTGTTTACAGTTGGTCTGCAAAAAGCAGGTGGGAGCAGGGATGCCTCATCATCCACGACTCTCACTGGCTATACAATGCCAGCTCATTTCACTGATGGAGTCTGACACTATAGCTCATATGAGACAGACCTGCTTACAAACTAGTGCCAAAAAAAGACCTAGCCCAGCTAGATCCTTAGAGGCCTCAGTACACTGAGATAAAAGGAGAAACAAGCTGTAGATAGTGCCAGCAGTCCAATAATGTACCTGATACTGTGATGTAGAAGAAAAAAAACAAATTTTCATGTCTCACAGAAAATGGTTATGCCCCTCTTCCCCAAAGACCACACAAAATAGTCCTTCTTTCTGAGAGCCACACCCGTGTGTCATGGTCTGCCACAGTCTGATTTATCATGCAGAGGGGACACACCTTGCATACCGTAGGGAGCATAAACAGCCAAGCTGGAGACAAAACACTCCCTCTGACATTAGCTCCACAGTAATTTTCAGCCATTTCTCTCTTATTCAAGCTAACCCAGAGTCTACGTCTCAGTTGGGACCCGGTAAGTGCCGGGTGACAGGGGTGTTGTTCCCTGCTGCAGAGGTCACAGCCCTTCAAACGTTAATCAGATTAGCTGCAGATGTAGCTGAATAAATGACCTACATCAATGGAGGGCATTGACTGTGAATATCCTGGCAACTAACCCCACCCCCACCCTGCTGCACTGTATATTCTCTGTCTTTGTGCTGCAGATCCCTTACTTGCATGCAAGATGTGGCTGGTGGTTTTTGAATAGTGGAGGTGAAAATATGCACAGTGTTCCACAGGTCTGTATCCCTCTCTTCCTGACACCGGTAATCAATACCACGCCTCAAGCCGTGGCTCTGCCTTGCAACACAACACGCTTGAGCACCTATTTTGCTTTGCAAGCTGGAGCAGGGTGGGAGGGGCAGGTGGGGAATAGACAGAGCAGCTTTTATAGAGCTACTCTAGAGCTAACTAAAGAATACATGAGCCCTTTGGGCCACTGAAAGACAGACAGCCAGAGAACTACATAACAGGGGCCTTTCCGTATCCAACATACATGCTTGGCTGCTTAATCACAGTTAAATCTTGTATTTTATTTCAACATTAGGGAGGACCCATCCTACTGTCAGATTTACATTTACACATGTAGCAAAGCATATGCACATCATGTGTGTACCAGCACATGCTTTGGAGATGTCTACAGTAACGCTGCATCAGAGGATTAGAAAAGACAAGATGGTTGCTCCACTATGGTTTTACATACACCCTGCGGATCAAGAAGACTTATCTAATACCTTGTTGCGATTGTACACATTTTTGCCTGCTATAAATGGGCTTCTCAGGCCAACCAGGTTTCATTTAGAAAGCTGCTTTTAAATGGCTCTTACAGCAGAAACATGTCTGTTAAGAAATTACTAAAAATATCAAATCTACAGCTATGCAAGCAGTTGTGCACAGCCATACTTGGTCATACTTTAGCTTGCAAATTTAGCATGCTAACATGTTTGCAATGACAACTTAACATGCAAATATTGAACATGTAATGTGTAGCCTATCACATTAACCATCTCAGTCTAGAGTGTTATGAACTGTACTATTTAAAACAGTTAGCATGGTTTCAGCAAGGTAATAACAATTCATACTATATTAACAATGGGGCAATGTTTCTATGTTATCCCACTCAAAATGGAAAGCTTGCTGTTATAATATTGTACCATGTATTCCACAATTTCAGGTAAAAACATCACCTTTGATAACAAGTTAGAACCATTAAAATACAGCTACTGGTAGCAATAAACAGGAGGTTATGCATTTCCAATCTATCACGTAACACAACTGAACGGTACTCTAATGTTAGTTTTCAGCCACCTCATCACTAACCATAATATTAGCTTGTAAGTGGCTGCATGATAACAATATATTTTGTCTGGTTGTCTGGTTGTAGCTTTATGTGTTATCAAATGTGTTTTTTTAACCTGATGGATGACTAGAGTTCTCTCAGGATTGTCACTGTTCTGTTGCTGAAGAGAGTGTTAACAAATGTTAACCACATAGTGAAACAATATTGCAAGGTCTAAGGATCATCACCATCACAAGTCATTAGGCTTGACCCCTGAGAATGCAACTACTAGATGTCGACTCATTTTAGAATATAAGACAAAACTGAACTTATGTTTGGCTAGAAGAGAAGTCAGGAGATCTAAAGTCAAACATCCTGTGTGGACTTTTCATACATTTTTAATGGCAATCTATCCACTAATTGTTGAGATATTTCAGTCCAGATGAAAGTATTGGACTATTTCAACAGACAAAACAATAGTATGGTTAAAACATTACATTTGCAATGTTACTAGAATTTGGTCAACATGGAAATTGTCATTGTTATTGCTGTAAAACATCAGGAGAGATGGCTTAACTGGGTGGGATGGTGGAAACTCTGCCACGTGGCAGGAGTGACCTTTTGTGCCCAATTAGAACTTTATCCTTTGCTGTGCCAAGGTCAGGCTCAAGCGGGAGCAGGGAAACCCCATCTCCACCCTGCTACCTCATCACTGCCACCAGTCACACAGGAACACTGGGCACTCTGTGCAGCAGTGCTGCCAAATATAAAACCACTGGCAGAGAAGCAGTATATATAATAGGTGACTACTGCTACTTTTTCCATGTGGAATTTGGGATAATTTTACGTTTAAAAAAGTTTCATTAACCACAGTTATTTGGCTGAAAATAGAAAGCTTGCATGCATAACTGGGTCTCTATGGTGGATGAACTGTGCTGCCAGGTGGTGCCGGTTATTTTTTAGGACGTGGATTTGCAACCATCTCGCAGTATTAGAGGTACCCCCAGCAGAACACAAAAGAGGTCTGAACAAAACCTCAAACCAACTGTAAAATATGTTGTTAGGCTCTTTGTCTTTGAGAAACATTGACCCTGTTCCTCCCTGTGATTCTAAATGGTTTTCAAATAGGTCTCACACACTGACAAGATGGCCTTTTGTGAGGCCCAGCTGTGGGGGGCACAGAAGGCCCAGGCTGTTCTTTCTGAAGAAGACATGACTTATAATGAGCTTGTCAGGGGCCATCTCTGCTTTGGATATGGCAGTGTGCATGACATGACCAGAGCAGAGTAATGAGGCTTCCCAGAGAACACCATGTACTCTACGTACACTGGAAACCTCTCAGAAAAGTGGGTCTTCATTGTTGAAGTCTGTTATGCTACTTAGGACTAAGAGTTAAAAAGGAATGAATGAAAAATAAAAAAAGAATGCTGAGTAAGACTCAAAAAGTTTAATTTATCTACCCTTCATCTTTTTCATTTAGAACTGTGTTCATCTGCACATCTGTGTTACATGACTGCATTTTCCACAAAGCAGTAAAAGTATATGTATCTGATTGGAGCCCCACCTTTGACAAAAGGAGATCAGACAAAAGTTGTCTGGCAACCTTAAACACCTTAACTATAGCAGATTCCTCAACATCCGCCACAATGCAGTATAAGTGATTTTAATTCAGCACGTATACCATGTCTGCAACACCCTAGTTACACCATGTTTGTGAAACAACTGCGTCAAAAAGATATCTAAAATACTTTAAATATAGTGTCATTACCTAACCTGTGCCGCATGCACCTTATCCGTGGAATGTTTAGAGTTTCCATCACATTTAGTGTCCACTCTTAGATAAAGAAGAAGTTAAGGAGGTTGTGCCTACTGCGTGAGTAGCTTGACATCATATATACTATAGAAATGTAAACAAAGTATCGTCTGCATATTGATGAATGTTCGGGTAATTAAGTTGTTGGCCTACATTTCAGAGTTATATTCAAATGATGTCTGGAGCATTTAGAGTCTTTGCCCCAATTGACAGGATGTTTAAAGATTATTGGTTGTGTGCTTAGTCCGTTGTGGCACAAGAAGGGATGATTCTGTTAACCAATCGATGCACTGCAGTATTTCTAGCTCCAACATTGAGTCCAGGGTAGGTATGCTAGCCACCTCTTGGTTCTCTTCCTACCATCCACAACTTTAGCAAGACATGAAAATTACCTTTTAGATATTTAACAAATTTATCTTTACTCATCTGCTTTGTGAAATGCAGCTTTTGTCTCCAATCAAGAGACCAATAGCCAGGAGCACCTTTACATCAATATAGTTAGCAGTTTCTTAGTTCTTAACTTCAACATCAGCCATGGTCTGATAATGATATGGTAACAGCCAACTTTTCAGGACAACCAATGTAGCCTGCATTTAGGAATTAAGTGCTTCAATCCAAGACTTCCTTTTCTGTGCGTCGATTGTTGGGATTATTTGTAGGGATTAAAGTAGCTGAATGGTTGTCGGATGACAGCCAATGGGTTTTGGAGTTCCATTATGGTAGATGACCTTTTTTTTTTACATTGAAATCAATGCCCGCAATAGACCAGTACAGAGTATTACTCTGACTACAATCATTAATCTGAATACTGCAGACAATTCATGTCAGTTGCCAAAAGATTCTGCATAAGAATGCAGATATCTGGTCATATAAATGATTAAAACTACACACGGTGGGGTCTGTGAGTTTTTTTGCACTGCAAATTAACTTTTATCCACCTCTTTTATATATTATAAGTCTTTTAAGAGAGGTTCTAAAACCTAAACAAATGAAACCAAACAATCCTTATGGCAAAGGTTATTTACAAACTCATGGGAATTAACCCTTGCAATGTTTTCTAAGTTTGCAAAAGACAGTACACTTTATTCTGATTCTGGATTAAACAAAACATCGCCCATTTTCCAAAAGATAATGGTTAATTACAAAAATAAATATACAATTAAACTACCCACAATTGACTCTTGCATGGCACACAATAAAAAATGTAGACGCCTCTCATAGGACAAAAGCACTGGTTGAAGTTTATTTCAAACTATTAAAGGGTTTGATTTTTATATTGCATACATGGCATGAGAAATACAACATAGTTTTAGCTCCTCTACACTGCAGAATCCCACACACAAGGATTGCAAAAGCTGGGATGATGACGCATGGGCGTTACAGAAGTCAAGTGAGGACGCTGTGTCCCTGGCTCTTTGTTTGGTGTCTATAACAGTGTTTCCCCCTTCAATTAGATAGCGGTGTTTGGCTGGGACTGACTGGGCTGGAATCCATTCTCTCCTGACTCTGCTAGTAGGGGCTGAAGGGAAGCACACAGCAAGAGTCTGGCTCTATGAAAGCACTGCAAGGTTGGCTGAGGCAGCCGGGATGAACTCAGATGACCCACATTCTGGGACTATCCAATCAAATAAGCAGAAGGAGCCATTTTTATCAGAATTTATGGGACACAAACCAATCATGGAGCCAGACACCAAAGCATATCCAAACAGAAAGGCAGGCGAAAGGAAATGCTTAATAGGCAAAGAGACTAAGGCAGGATAATACGGAGCAATAATAGTGCACACTAAAAACACATGGTCAGGGCTGAGGGAAGCACACTGTGTGCTCTCTGAGGGCCATGCTGAAAGTTTGGCTGAGGCAAGGCAGCTGAACTGAGATGACTCACATTCCATGACTAACCAATCAAATAATCAGAAACTGTCCTTATTATCAGAAATTATAGGACACAGACCAATCACAAAGTCAGACAACAGAGTGAATCCCAAAAAAAAGAAAAGGCTTAATAGACAAAGAGACAAAGGTAGGGCTGATAGACAAAATTAATTATGCACAAAACACACAGTGCAGTATGCACAGACATTTTATTACCTTTAGGAGATTATTTGAATAATGATACTGGAGTATTAAGGACATCAATTTTGAGTCATATCAGACAAAAGGCAGTGTGAACTTAACTCTTCATAAGAGTTTATGACAAAGGACTAAAAATAAGAAAACCAATCAAGACATTTTCCCTGTCTACAAGGAAAATTAAATTATAATAAATCTAGTACGTCAAAGACACAGACAAACAGAGTAGCTTATGCAGAGCACGCCTTAGGGAAAGCCTTATGAGAATGTACTCATGTATGAAGGTGTCATAGATTGAAATAAAGACAAATAAGGGATGTTTGGAGCAAAAAATGGGTGTCCCATGGAATCATATGTTGTTTTCTGCGATACATTTATGAATAATTGCATTTCTACATTTCTGTAGGCCTATGTGTTAGTGAAGATATCACAAGACGTTTCTTGAGTGATCCAGAGAGATATGTGTTTTTGTTTCTGTTGTGTGTGTGTGAAGAATGGAAGATAGAGGTGGGAGGGGTGCTGTGAGCTGCAGTCTACAGAACAGAGAGGAAGGAGAGGCTCCTCAGTCGAGGCTCAGCTAGCTGAGTCTGTTGCTGGCCAGATCAGCTGGCAGTACGTCTGGCGGGGGTGTGGCACATCACAACAAAGGGCTTTGGGCAGACAGGGGACTGCACAGCTCTTATCAACCCCCCAATTTGAGTCGATCTACATCTTTTCCTCCTCTTTTTGTAGCCTATCCTGAGGAATGCAAAGAGCAAACATGGAGGTATGGCGCTAGAGACAATCGTAACGCACCGCTGATCTGGAGCGCGTTTGAAAGCTCTTCGCTCTGCAGTGTGACGGTACACGGAGCTTGTACCGAAACTTTTTGCATGTCAATGTTAGTGCATACTTCGATCAGTCTGCGATGCTTACTTAACATGTTTTTGGACGATTTAAAATTATTTTTCGTGTCAACATTAATTGTATTGTATGCGTGGAAAAAAAATCTATGTTACTCAAAATTGTGGGAATAAGCTCTACACTTGCACTGCAGTGTCGATCTTTAAGCCCACACACAGTCCAATGCAGGCGAAGGGGGGGGGGGGGAGGAAAGCAGCGACAAAGCTCGCGGACTTGAGTGGGAGTGGCACTATTTTCGACTCCCTCCCTCCCTCCACCTAAATTAAAAGGACATCTCTCAAAGTTCACAGAACTTAGAGGATCATTCAAATAAACAAACTATGCACCAAATGTGACCTTAACTGCCAAATACTCCCTTTTAGAATGGATCCGTGCATACTTATAAACACGACTCGACGGAACACAGGAGTCACCCCCTTCCTCTGCACAGATCTTTATTTCAATGTATGCGTGAAAGAAACCACACTTCTTCTCGATGTTCTCAGTTTTTAAATCTAATCCCTTCCTATAAAGGCAACACAAGTCATGTTTCAAAAAATAAACATTTGCATCCAATGAAACTGACCTGTATGTGTCCTTAGGTGGGCTTTGAGGTGGGATGATTTTCCATAAACTTTTTCACAACCTGAATAGTGGCATTTGTGCTTTTTCTGAGGTGATTCCTGTTCAGTTCGACCTCGCGTTCTTTTGCCTCTTTGTTTGAGCGAAGGATCGGAGATTGTGGTAGGTGTGGCAGAGTTTCCATCATCTTTGAGGTCCGGCATGCTCTCATCCTTTATTTTTGCCTGCTCGGCAACATTGTTCGGAGTCTGTTGGTTAAAATCCGCCAGAATCCGCGCCACTACAAAAAGAGACGAGTTATCTTTCACCAAAGGCTCTTTGATTTCCTCTCCGTTCTTGGAGGAGGACGGGATTTCTGGTTTAATCTCCCTATTCCCTTTAGGCGCGTGGACAATTGCACGACTGGACATTGAAACAAGGCACTCTGCTGCAAAGTGATCCATTTTGTCTTTGAAACAGCCCCCTCTGCTCCTTAATGACATTCAAAAAAAATCAAATGATGGCGTATGAGGAAAAAGTAGTTGTTCCGTGTTTCCCTTTGTGTGCGAGGAGAGGAGGAGGTGGTTCTCATCAGAGAGAACTGACTTTATGATCTTACCCGGCTTCCCAATATCATCAACATCCTGTGAGAGAAACGCCTCGGATAAAAACGCAGACAAGCCCCCTCAGACACACAGAAAGAGGCTATTGAAAAAAGAAACCTAATGTCTTTGTTTAGTGCAACAACGCTGGTAACAGGACCTCTACAAACTTGGATGTGTTAACTCCCATCTCGGCTCCAAACACTCTCCAGCATAGTGAGTGTGTCTCCTGAGCGCCTGTTCCTGCTGGTTGTATCCATGCTGGGGGCGTGTCGACCGGCAGCGCTCGGCAGCATCGTCAGAGCAGCCGCTTATTCATTGGGTGCTGCGTGTCCTCCAATGCACCCAACAAGCCGAGTTACTTGGAAGTTTCACCACAGGTTGCCTCTATGCATTCAGATGATGTATCTCACATGCGACACATTATGAAGAGCAGAGACCTTTAGAAGGAGTAGGCTACATGCGATTTTATACAAATTGCGTATAAGCGGCTGGACGGGGAGGGGGCGGAACATTGTGTTCTGCAGCATTCTGCCCTGCTGCATGAGCACAAATATAGTTCATTTTGTAAAAGAAACAAAAAGCATGCTTAAAAATAAATCACAAAAAATGCTTCTTTATTCTACAATTATTTAAAACATTGGAGAACAGGAACAAAGAAAATAAAAGCATTCATAACAAATTGATCATCAAAATAGTTGCAGGTAAAGTTTCTGATATCCACCAATTTCACCAATTGATTAATCAACTAATGATTCCAGTTCTCTGTATGAGTGTTTTCTGAAGATAGTCCTATTTAATGGAAAATGCGTGTTGACGTACAACCCTCTATACTCAATGTGCATATTTTTTTTATCATAAAGTTTGCCCACTTCCCCTGTTACCATACCATAGTCCAATCACTAATGGGGAAATGATAAACCACAAGTGTCACTAAAATAACTCTTTTACCAGGCAAGTGGGTTGTCTTTTCTCCAATGTAGGCTGCACTTCATCATCAGTAACATGTCCCTGATACTTTGAACATTATTGTGTCACCTTCTTGGAGCGATCAGCACATTCGGGGGCTTCTGGCCAAAAAGACCTCGGCAAGTAGACAGAGAGCTCAAACGCTTCAAACTGCCAAATTATTGGCTTAGCCTGCTGAGATTCCACACAGGCAGAGTCCTTCTTCTCCATCACAGCCTCTCAAAGGCATTTAATTACTAGTCAAAGAAAGATAGTAGTGTAAACAGGACAGGTTATAAATGATAACACTTGGTAAAATTCCTGTGTAAGTAAAATGTTCTACACTGTATTGCAGTCTTACCACAGTGAACAGTTTTGTTTTGTAATGCCCCATTATTCTCAAAGCACAAATGAGTAACAGAAGACCAAAATGGAAAAGTTATGTCATACTTCCATTATTTTACTGACAACTAAGTAAAACATACAATAAAAAACATATATTAAGTTGGGTTTGCCTTAGGATTATGGCCCATGTCAAGTGAAATATTCTCAAAGTTACATCCTCAGTTGGTACTTCTTTTTTAACAAGATGGCAGCTTTCTTTCTGACTCTAAACATAACTCAAAACCTCCTCTGAGCAACCCTCAGCCAATTGAAACTCAGCCAGACACCACCACCACCAATGTCTTCTTCAATTTAGGTGACACCATTGTGAAGAGGACAATTGTTTACTGCACAATGCTAGTTTTACAGCTGGTGTGTTGGAATATATTTCCACACACATGGAATTAAATCTGTAAAAAGTTAACTTTTTATTAGTTTTCAATTGATGACTTTAAAGCACAAAAACCAGCTGGGTGTGGAAATAACTTGTCATAACAGGCTACAAAGTCCTGGCAGGAAACAAACCAGCTGATGATATTGATTAGTAGCAAGGACAAGCATGAATAGCCCTGTTAACCTCGTGAACCCAAATTAACCCCTGTGGTTATATCAGAGAAGTTTTATCGATGCATTTGTCTCAGATAAGCAACAACAAAATGGTTTACTGAAATGCATACTTTATTTTCCCTGTGATCAGGCCCTGCTTCATTGAAGCTTGATATTTCTTTATTGTCAAGTTTGAATTAACAAGAAGAAGAATAAGAGTACATTAACGCATAAATAAACTCACTGTGCAAATACAGAATTACCTGCTTTTCTGCAGGAGCTGAGGCTCCCAGTGAGAATGAATGCACACTTCAGCACGGTGCACAAAAGCCCACACAAGAAAGTTCTCAGTGTTTGGTGAGCAAGGCGATGCGATATTCAGAAGGCCATCTGGCTGTATTATTTTACATATTCTTTCACCACAAAAACGGGGTGTTCTTGTGTTTCATTTCGTGCTTTGACGATCTTTTCAAACAAGAGCACGTCAACAGGGCACAGTTCCTCTTTCACAGCATTATTTCCCAGAGCTGTGTGGAAACTGCAAATGTTTATCAACTCCCACTGGGTGTCAAGCACAAGGGGGCCAAAAGAGACAGTGAGGAAATCAGCTGCTGCTTATACAACCAAGTCTCTCCAAAGGTAACATGCAGCCAAAGAAGTGATCTCTTCGAAAACAAGAATCTCACTCAGAGTGAAACAAAAGGTGAAATGTAGACCTATGTAGCTGCAGCAATGTGAGTATTCAAGAGACTTTTTGTACGTTCTCAAAACCCAGCACGGATCCACGTGCACATTGTCCAAACAGCATCTGTCTGGCAGTGACATAAAGTTCTCAGGCAGGAACAGTACTTTGATTGGCCTCTTCACTTCTGTTTGTAATGGGAGAGATCCTCTTTAAGGACAGGACAGTCTGACCATGCAACAATCTGGCGGGGCTGTCGTGTCAAGGCCAGGCTCTCAAGGCAGTAAAGCAAGAAACAATGAACTATAAAAGCATGAACCACAAGTGCACTGGCTGCCAGAGTTTTCTCTTCTACTGAAGTGTGCTGACCTCTGGCTCATGACCCGTGGTTGATCCCTGCATTTTGGTGAAACATTGAGTCACATACATCATGTTGTTGTTGACTCTAGTCATAGAAGTGTACTGTTGTTTTTTAATCTTTGCCTTCAGGACTTTCCCCCAGGTTTTGGGACCAAACTACTTGGTATAGTTTAGTAGGAGACAATAATGTGGGTAAAATTCTTTAGTAAACATTGAGTTATTGTTTGGCACCAGACACAAAGAGCAGACTCCAACTGAAAAGAAGATATGTATTGAAAATCTGGAGGGTCACTGGAGCATATATAAAGGTAAAACAACATATTTTTATGAGCCATAAGCTAATGATAGACATCTTCTAATGGTAGTGACCACAGACTTTCTATCTAACATTACACTTTGATAGTTTTACATGATACAAAATGAAAGCTTAAAATGTAATGCTAACCCAATCCATTATCACAATCACTGCAACAGCTGACTTTGGCAGCTAAACTCTTCCATGCTTACTGCAAGAAACCATGCCTTTCTTTGACTCTTGTAAAGCTGTCAAGCTATAGTGGCAGCATGCTAATGTTAAATATTTTCTAAGTGGCTGACTTAAACTTTTGGTCGTCTATTTTTTAACAAGACTTAAGGAATGCTAGAGGCTCTTTGAGGTTTTGGCACACTGTTGCTTTGAGCTAAATGCTGACATAAAAAAACAACATACTCACTGTGATCATGTTAAAATGCTGATATTGAGCAGGTAGTGTTGGGCCTAACAGATTATCAGTCAGATTTGTAGCATGTTAATGTATTAACCATGTTAATTACAACAAATGTAACGTGAAATTGGGTGGATTGGAATGTAATTAGCTCTGGAGGATTTTGGTATTAAAAATTTAGATTGTGTTTTTAGATGGAAAGTGAAGGGGATCACCAAGAGCAACAGAAATATGTTCTCATGTTGTTTTCTCCTATAAAATTAGCTTTACTCATCAACTATTGACAAAGAGCTGGAGCTGAGTTTGAGACAGCATTTCCAAAATGGCGAACACAATAGATGGGCTTCAAAAGTACACTTCAGAAACTAACGAGTGACTTCACTGAGACTACGTCCATGTTTCATACAGTCTGTGGTTAACTATAGGGCGCCACAGGAATGAGTCCTTAAACCCGGAAGTAAGTTAGCATTTAAGTGCCATGGAGTCTATCCTCTAAAAGTCAATGGCGGTTTTGAATGGTTTTTGGTTAGATGCCTGAAATAAGGTCTGTGGTTAACACAAGCTTAAGAGATGTTGGCGTTTTGTTAGACGACATAAACTACGTTAGGTAATACCCCAACATGTGAATTTTGAAGTTTTTCCGTATCCTTAAAAAGGCAGTTGCTAACAAGTGGCTAAATGAGACTACAGTGGTTGTCGGGGACATTAAATGTCATCACGCCTCGAACTCTCTCACTAGTCCACCATACATTGTGTGGTTCGCTTGTAGCATAACGTTAGCTTTTTACTTCTGTTAGCTGCATTAACGCTTCAAACTTCATAAAAATGGTGTTCATTTATGAAGATTATCCTGCTGAACAAAACGCCTCCGCATCAGAAACGTGTTTGCCACAGAGCTTATTTTCTGCAAAAATCCAAAATTGGATCCAAAATCCAATGCAAAAATCCCATAGGCGAATTCTCAATAGACCCCATGGCGATGCTAGTTCCGGGTTGGCCTACAAAAATACGTCATTTGGTTGTTCCCTATAGTGCTGATGTTGTAATGGCACTCCAACCTGTCATACTTTCCTGAAACTAAAATGAACCAAGCCTTATCAGAACAGAAGAAGTAATAAAGCTCTGCTGTTTTTTTGATATGGATGGAGCCAGTCTGTCTGGAAATGGCATATGTCCCATCTGCTATTGAATTTAAGAGAACAATAGCGATTAAAGCTGTGGTTGAGGGTGAATCAGAGACATTAATCACAGATTAAAATTAGTACGTTTTTTCAGTTGAAGTTGATACTGATTAAGGTAATATGGTGTGGTTTAGGAATATGACACTGTCTCTTTTTTTTTGTTCTACAAAGCTTAGTCATCCTTAGTAACCCACTAACAGTTGGGCCCTGTGACTAAGGATGTCAAAACAGGCTGCAATTTCACCTGTATAGAAGCAAAGGGGATTAGTCAGACAGTGTGTTGTGCAGGTGTTCCAGAGTAAAAATGTTCATGATAGTCAACAGTAAGTTTTAAATCAAACACCCACCTTCTTAGTCTCTCTGTAACAATGTGGTTTGCGTGCTGGTTTTGCAGTGGGCTGCAGGTGAAATGTTGTTCTTTGTTCATTTGACTTAAGAGAGAAAAGAACAAAAAGTCAGGTAGAGCATGTATGAATGCCGTTTCACGTGAGGTCAGAATGAGTCACTGAGGCGTAGCTGAAGCAAGTAAACAAGTGCAAACTACATGTTATTGTAACAAAGTCTGACGTGACTGCTGCCTATCAGGATATACTTGTTAAGGTGTTATGAGGTTCTTATCATCAAGAATTTACTGTCATAACATTTCCCTCAGACACAGTGCAAAGACAAGGTTGGACAAAACTGTTCAGAATAATAGTGGCAACATAATTATTATCTTGCACATGTGCAAATAAGATCACATGTCTCTGTTACCGTACCAAACTATTTTCAATCATCATGATTTAAGTTGTTTACACTTGTTTAAAAGCTGAATTGTGGTCTCTTTTACTTTCAAAGTAAATGATACCATCTCTCAAAGAAAAGAAGATGACATGGAAAGGGACATTTCCCATTAAGATTTTTGTTACTTCCAAAAATGGTGTTAACTGATCCATTTATTCTTGGGTTTTTTACTTTGTAAAGTCAATCAAAAATGTCTTGCGTGGAGCCTTATTTTTGAAAAATAAGTTTGACACCTCAGGAAATCACCTATTACACTTGCTGTGACATAGATAATAAGATCAATGCAACACATGTAGCTATACTTAAATGTAAGAATAAGGCCAGCAGCTGGTTAAGTTAGCTTAGCATATAGACTGAAAAAAGGGGGAGGCTGCAAGGCTACCACTGTCAAAAGGCTATCAAAAGCGAAAGCACAAAAAAGGCCTACTAGTTAACAGGTTATATGATGGATACAACTGACAGGAAATAGTCTGGTACATACTTCCTCATAAAGTCACTAATTGTTATGATTACATAGATAACACAAACAATAAAACATGTTCATTACTGCGCCTAAGAAGTGCTTGAAGCCGGCCCGCACACAGAAGGATTGGGCCCCTGAAAGGCCAAGTGAATGGGCCCTCCCTATGATTTGAATATGTATGCACATTTGATCAGTAGTATTAGCCTTAGCCTCCTGGCTAACATTAGCTTCCTCTTCCTTTGGAGCTGACTGAAATAAGTTTGTTAACAAGTTCTTGTTGGCGGCAAATGCCAGCTCCCTCCTTTTCTTCTTCTTTCTGTTCTGGCATCCTAAAGGGCGGGGGAGTTTACATGTTGAAACAGGCTACAATCTACTCAAGCGACAAAACATAAAATGTATGTTTAGGTTTGTTTTGGTGTAAAAAAAATCTGGTCATTTTTGCTTAAAATTAGGACGGACCATGTTTATTTTGTTAACCTCTGGGCCCTCCCCTTGTTGGACCCCAGAAAGCTCTCCCCTTTATCCCCCTTATGGCAGCCTTGCTTATAGGTTTTTTTGAAAGACATGCGGCACCTGCTCAACAACTGAGCTTTAAAACTGACACACCTGTAGGTTTGTTTCGACCATTTGAGAGAGCAAGGCTAATTGTATGCTAGTTCACAATTTCCAGTGTTCTTTGCTGAGCCTGTCTGAAGATTGTATACAAGTTCATTAGACACATAAAAAAGGATTGGTAGAAAGCAAATAAAACCAAAGGTCCCACTATTGTCCTTGTTTTTATGTAAACAAGTGCAGACGATCATATGTATGCTCAGTTCACATACCCGATGTAAGCCCTGTGTAAAAATCATGTTAATATTGGTATCTGCATACCATACAAATGGTTAATGTGGCACAATCATATAAAGGTAAAAAAAACAAGAAGTTAAGATTACATGCAGATAAAGCTAAAAAGGCAGACACTTTGCATAAATAGTAAATGTACCCTAAAAGGAAGACAAGGAAGTACTGTAAAGCAGTGGTTCCAAAAGTGGGGGTCGCGAGACACTGGGAGGGGGGTCGCAAGCTGCCTTCCAAAATCCAATACAAATTTGAAATAACAAAAATTGCGTATTTTACCAATTATTGTGAAACAGACCTTAGTGAGATTTGTGCTGAAATGAAAGTAAAAAATGTGACTGTTACAATGCAGGTATATGTTGTGCTCTTTGTCATTAAAAATGCACACAGACACACTGAAATAATATAATTATTTTAAGGCTGCTGTATTCTTTAGTGCTGTTCTAATGCCAGTGATTGGATAGGCCTAAATGCCTTAAATGCCCTAAATTCTTTAACCATTTCAAGGGACAGAGGGGGTCCCCAGTCTCTCACATTGTTATTTAGGGGGTCGCGGGATGAAAAGTTTGGGAACCCCTGCTGTAAAGTCTGGTGGCCCACAAGGTGCTGTGTGAGGCACCTTCCAGAAGGGGGCTGGAGGCTGAAAGGTGGGTCACTGCATCATTTCACATAAAGGTGGGAGGTGTTGTTTCAGATGGAATTCAATGTGGTCGTCATCCTCCCTCTGCATGTGCCTCCAGGCTGTCCATGTCCAGCCACACAACAGAGGCAGCCTTTTTCACCAGTATGTTAATCCTGCCTTCATCCCCCGCCTAAGTGCTGCCTCTCAAACACACCACCACAGAACAGAGAGCCATCAAACACTCATTGATAGAACATGTAGAATTTTCTGTTGCATAAGTTGAGCCTTTGCAAGACATCTACTCTATCCTATGACGTGCAAGTGACAACTGCCATGCATAAAGAAATGAGTTCATATCATAAGCTGAAGTCGACGTCACTCTCTTGACCCCAGGCTGCCACTGAGCCATGACTATGTAGCCACTGCCATCATTGTTCCTTCACATCACAGCGTGGTTGCTTTGTCCATTCTACACAATACAGCTCAAAAGAGCAAAGTGAAGCGGACACAGTTTTGTTTTTGCACCCATTTACTGGTCAGTAGTGGCCCTATTCACAATGCATTGATCAATGCAGAGGCTGGAGAGGGATGTGCCTCGCAGGCACTGGTGAAGAGGACTATGCTTATGAAATACACTATTCAGCTGGGTGGTGAGTCCGCAGGGCAGGCGCTGCATTAACTTGCAGTGCTGATGCTAAAGAGATGAGGGTATTTTCTAAGGCCATTCAACAGAGGCACTTATATGGCATAGGCTAAATCTGCAGCATGCTTAATGCAGAGAGCACTGCAACAATACACTGAATATTTACCTAAGAAATTGTTATAACAAAATTAACTTGATTCAAAAATACGGTCTGCAACTGTAGACTATTCCTATACTTACTACTAAGTCAAAAAAATATTTATAACAATTTCTAAGACCCCCAACATGTCATCAAGTTGCTTTTTTTATTTGACAAAATATTCAGTGTACGATATATAAAAAAGAAGAAAAACAGCAAATCCTGTCATCAGACAAGATTGCACCTGTGAATACTTCAGTACTTTTTCTTGGGACATGACTGAAATAATTAATAATTTGTTGCTTGGCTACTACTGGCTACAACTTATTGATTACAAATCTTAACTGGCTCTATAAAGAATTCATACACAGTTTGTATCTTGAAAACGTGGCAGATGTATAAATTCAAAGACAAAACAAACACACACAGGTTGACCTACTTTTTTGTTTGCACCACAAATAGAAATGGGAAACTTAAGCAGCGTAAAATGACATTTTTTCATATTGATAAAATCACATGCAACTCAAGTTAAAAATGCTGCTGGGTCTTAGAGAGACAATACTTTTCTGAGTCTGTCTGTACTTTATGTTAGACCACCAATTAGACTACAGGCTGACATAAATAAACACATGCGTCAAGGACTTCGCCCTCAATGCACATTTGACAGTTTCTCAAACTTATGTGGTCTTCTTCAAGGAGTTTGAGGTCACTCACATTTCCCCATCTCTTCATGAATCGATTTTTTTTTGGATTTGGATTTTGGATTTTGCGGGCTTTAACAAATGCGCACATTAAGGATGCATATTGAACGCCCTGTAATTTGGAAAGATGTGATGGTAACCTGCCCATTTAAATTCTACAGCGTGGAGAGAGTTCACAGGGAAAACAGCGAGGTTGAGTTTCAAAACATACGATTTCTAAAGGTGCTCTGTTACATCACATGGCTGTTTTGCCGCTACGACCACAGTGCCCTCTAAAAAGTCATCGGGTGCACGAGTGGGCGCGGCTCCACGCAGACTGTGGCGGTGCAACCTCTGCTCGGTGTTATGAACCAGGCTGACCGCAGCGATGCGCCCCGTGCGGGGGGGTATCTAGATGAAATGTGAAAAGTTGCAGCGTCTCCCTTAAAGGAAAAAAAACCCTCCTCGGCGTACGTTGTTACGTCGCGTTTTGCAACGGCTCCGTTTACGAGGGGACGCACGTTTGTTTATCCTCGAATGACCCCAATGCTGAAGCGAGAACATCCCGTTCCTGTGATATTAATAGATCCCCTTGCGTCACCAAACTGTGGCGGACCTCTTTCCTAGACACGCAACGGAGCCACAAACTGTGCCAGTAACACATTCTCCTCCAAAGCAAACATGGTTATAAAACAGGTAGTCATCACTCTCCACCAGCTGTCTGCGGCTGTCACAGCCAATGTGATTTGCCCCTTGTAGACTAAGTGTTACACACGTTGTTATTTAGGCGGTGAGAGCAGGGGCTCCATGACAACTCAGCCAGAGCACATTTGAGGAGTCTAGTGCAAAAGAGGAAGATGATTTGTGTTTATGCACAAACACAAGATGAGTCACACTCAGAAACGAACTAAAGATGTACACTGCACAAAAAAAGTCTCCAGTGCATTTTTTCCAGCACAACAATCCAACAGGAAAGGAGCCAATGTTGTTGAAGAGCTGAAAGCATAGCCTACAATGCACAATAAGCCATATGTTAACCTAGTCCCTTCCCCCAATCCTGAGCCAAGTGGGGCTGGAGGTACAGAGCCTGGCCTGCATAGGTTCAGAGGGAGGAAGGGAGGTGGGAGGAGAGTTTCTGTTGCTATGTTCTCTGGGAGTCTCCTGTCTGGAGGATCTATGGGCAGGCTGGTTTTGAGGGCTGACATGGCAATGTTGTATGTAGGTCAGCAACAGTAAAACAACTAAGGCAGCCCCAGAAACACACTGAGGGAAAAGCACCATGCCTACACTGTAATTTGAATCTTTACATTATGTATAACTGGTATTCAAAAGAACATTTTGTCTAACTAAGTCCATACACCCTGTCATATGGGTGGTGCTCCCTTTAATCCTGACCTTTTCCTGTTTCATCCTTTCCATCCTGTGACTGCAGAGCTCCTCCACACCTGCATTCACAAGGCGTTCACCCCTGGATGATGCATGTATACACATGCCAAACTAAATATCCTGTGTAATCGTTGAAAATGATGTTGATGTGTGAAGTTGTACTGTTGCAAAATCTCTGCCTATAAAGAAATATTGTTTCATACAGTCCTCATTAGTGGACTGACATATTTCTGTGTAATTAAAATGTAGATGTTGAAACTTTGAATGATCTCTTTCCATGTTGACTAAGAAGTTGAGCTTGATGTGTTGTTCTTGTGCTTGGAAACAGAAATAAACTCAATATGCAGAAGAAGACCACATGAGAGTAAATTGACCTTGAGTCAAGTATGCCATGTCACATGCTATTCCCAAGGTCAAGAATTAGCTGGCCTGCAGAAGTGAAGAACTCTCTCTGTGTGGTCTGTTTCACAATAATTGGTGTCTCTGTTATGAACCAATTTAACTTGCTAGTTTTAACTTTAAAACTGATGATGCCTTGCAGACAACCATAAACCATATTTTTATCATAGCTTTTATGAAGTTATGGGTGCTTCATGCAGAAACACAAATGGACATGGTTTAACGCTGGGAGAGTGTGTGTTATGCCAGCTTTGTCTCAATCAAACCCTATTTCCTCTGAGCCTGGGAATACAGTTTAACGTAATAAGAAACAATACCATTTGCAAATCCTCAACTGAAACATACAAACATTAAGGCTCAAGTGAAACGTCTCGGATGAGCCACCTTTACACACAGCTCAAGGTAAAAAAAATAGGGCTTGTTACAAAACGTATGCCAACTTTGGGATCCTGTTAAGTTTTATTAGCTTTGAATGATGACTATGCACAACATGAGAATAAACTGCATGAATGCATTTAACAATCTTAAACTTTCATGTCTCAATTTAACTCAGTCTAAATTAAATGCCTACAGGCTGGCTGGTGGTGATTAAATGATCTAAGTGTTCAACCTTAGCTCAGGACTTTAAAGATTTGTCTGCTCCCACAGCCCCAAACTACTACCTTACTGTCATTTACTTAGTCTCACACCACCATCTGTGTTTCGGATCATCTTGGGCAGTTGTAATTACAGTCACAGACAAGAGCCCATAGATAATGACAATGCTGCTATGATCAGCAGGATTAGACAGGTGCTTGTCCACTCAGGCTTTTATGGCCTGAAACACACCCCAGACAATCAATGAGGAAATGACAACCTCACCAACTCTTTGTCTCCTGCTCGGATTCAACACAACGTTGTTTCCTTTAACAAACACATCCATTTATTTTCAGTGTAACACTTGTAAAGCTTTGTGTTTTAGAACATATAAACACATGATGGTTTGCACTGCAATTTCACTCATTTGGTGATTAACACTTGGAAATTGCTGGTGATGTGTTCACTTCATTTAAGCCTGTTAATACCATCCAGAGTATTTGAGTTGTCAACATCAAAGTGTAATTTTTCTTGGTATTTAAACAATAACAACGGTTTGTGTAGATAATGCACATTTTTACTAACCAGTCGCATGTGCGTCCCTGGACCACGTCTTATGGAGATTGGTGCTGATATCGGTTTGCCTGTCCAACACTTCAGGGAAGAAAAAGGTCAGCTGGCTCTTAATTTGTCACAGGCAAGTGGATGTGTTCTAGTGATTTCTGTGTCTCCTGAAATGTGTGTAGCACTGACTAAAAGTGAAACATTTCTCTTACTGAACACTTAATTATTTTTAAAGGTATGAATTTACGCTTTTCATTTAAATTCCTGTAGTATTCCTCGTTCCCTGAGGTTCAATCCTTTTAATTGAACTCTTACCCCCCTTTACTGAGCACCCTGTTTTTGTTTCCTCAGAGGATAAACCCTTTCCATTACTGACACTCTGTGAGCCTATTATCAACTGCATTTAAAACAATTACACTTGTAAAGTATTAACAGTAGGAGAGACCAAATCCTGAGGCATAAAGAGCAAAACCATATTCATTTTAATCAACTAATTTATGTTATGGGCTGTCACTTACAAGGCACAACTACTTGAGCTTAGACTGAATATTTGTTTGAGATTTTACCCACAGTAAACAACTTCATTTTGTGGTCATTTGATTAATGGTTGTCTCTAGTTTTTGCTTTCAAAACATCTAAACTGCAGAAAAGGTTAAAAAAGTTAATAAATCAGTGTACTTTTACTGTAACCCAGCACAGTGACCAACATTCACATGTTGTTATGATTTCAAGCATTATCATAAATCGTCTGCACTGCTGTAGATCTTGATCTCAGTTGAGACTGGAGCAGAGGAGTCAGAGCTATTCCAAATTGTTCCGTATTTTATGTATGACCCAGCCATAGAAACATCTCTGGATTGTACCAAGCTTGCATAGCATCAACAGCAGCCTGTAGCTCAGATCAAGCACTGGCAATATTGATTGGTTTTGGCATGTAATGCTCAGTAAACCCGCTCTGTGGCTGCAGAGGTAATCAAACCAGCAGAGCAATGACTATTGATTCAACTTGTTTATATGAGACTCTGACATTCATTAACGACTTTAAACTGTGGTCTAGTCTGACTCAAAAACGGCCGGATCATGTGGCTTCGGTTCCTGGTGCAAACAGTGTTGATCAGCACTTCTGTGCTATTTTGTATGTCTAGCTGTCTGATCCTGTCTCGCTTCTTCGGAGTGTTCCTGCAGGGCAACTCACATGTTTCTTTGATAAGATTCATGGCGGTCCCTTTAAGGTCAGGGGAAGTGTGTGTGTGTGTAAGGGGGGAAATAAGGCTTTTGAGTGTGAATCCCACATCTGGTTGTTTGGATGTTGGACGTGAAGTTGATTCTGGAAGTTTACGCAGCTGAGTGCTTGGCTCCACATACCCCCTCCTCCTCCTCCAGTGAGAAAGATCTGCTTTCACTGCTGCCTGGGAAAAGCTTATGTGACAGAACAGACACTGCAATCACAAACATGAAGGCGTATGCAAGGAAGGAGCCACTGTTCAGTTCAGTTAGACATATTGTGAAATACAGTAAGTGGTTGGAGATACTTCCTGCAGGACAAGAGAGCTGCTGTTTTACAGCCCCAGAGCAGCACATGGATTCCCTGTTAACCTCTGTGCGGGCCTCAGGTCATGCTTGGAAAGGACTTAACGCTAGCATGCAAGAATGAGGAGCAGTACAAAGATATGAATGCTGGTTGCCGGCTTAGCTGCACCGAGCAGGAGATTCATGGAATGCGTTTCTCCCAGGGGACGGGTTTCCAGGAACAGTTTTACTCTAATGGAGTGCAATGAGCTAGTCCGCCAGCAGAAGCAGGCAGCCTGCCCTGGTGTTCACTAGTGTAGTTTTTAGCCACATGCAGACCCACAGTCTGCCACGCCCTCTTTCTGTCTACTTCCCTAAATCCTTTTTGTGTTGTCAGCAGAGATCAGAGAAACCACTCCTAGAAACGTATTTAAGAAATATTCAGTGTATCAACATTCAGGAAGATGTGTGGCTCAACTCTTCTGCCTCTGCACTTTTACCCCTCTCATCATTCCGGCCCCTCTTAAGCCTCTGACATTGTAAACATCCTCTTTCTGACATGTTGCACTCCCCTGAGACATCATCTTTGCATTTCCATGGGTTGACCAATGGGGGGCTTTTTTAACCTTTCCTAAAACAGCCCATAACATTAACACATACATCTCTTACCTAACCCAGTAATTATAACAGGATCGAGGAACTAAATTATTGTTTTGACAAGAAGAGCCAATGCCTTTTTCTACCATGTGACGTGTTAAGAGCTCAACAACAGTCTCTTGTTCCTGGATATTCCCAGAATCAGCTATCAACTTTTATGTTTACACCTACAGTAAGAAGATTAGATAGCTCAGACGTTTTGTATGCACGTAAAATCCTCCTTACTGCAAACATTCCTGCAAATGTCTGTGGGCTGCCATGTGTTTTCACTTCAACATTACATGATTACATTTAACGGTCATTGCACACAAAATGCAGTCAAATAACCAGACTGCAGAAATAGACTATAGATATATAAAGATAAACAAATGTGCAGAAGACAAAATAAAATCTACAGAGAAGTGATGGTATGAAACATGTAAAATGAGTTATATAATGCCTAGTGTAACAGTGAGTGGGAATGGACAATCTGCTGCATGGTGAGGAAGTATATCATTCATAGCTGAAGTACAAATACCAACACAACAGTCTAAAAATAGTGCCACTAGAGCATACATTAGTATCAGCAGAATGTACTCAACGTTAGCCGGATAATGCCTATAAATATATGATTTCTAGAATTGTTTAGGGGTGCCAGTAGACTAGTGTGCACGCCTCATGAACGTAGGCAATAGTCCGCCAAGCAGGCGGCCCGTGTTCGAATCTGACCTGAGGTCCACATGGTGTTCCCCACCCTCTCTCCCCGATTTATGACTCTATCCACTGTCCGGTCATTCAATAAAGGCATAAGAGGCCAAAAGTAAACCTTTAAAATATTTGTTTGAAGTAACACCTTAATCTGAAAAGTAACTGCGGTTGTCAGCTACATTCTCATAAAATGTGAAGTAGAAGTTCAACGTTAAAGAAAATGGAAATAAACAAGTGAAGTACAACAGGAACTGTGTTAGTGAAGACACAGCAGTATGTATTTTCTCCATCTTTTGGTCCTTTAGCCAAAACAACAATAAAAGAAGTAGTTGGGTGTCGTCCAGAAGTGGTGAAGCATCACAGGTTTTTTTTCTTCATAGTTAAATACGAATATTTTAGATGACAACCTGTCATGAACAGATTTACAGAGGTCAATTTGATCTCAAAGTCTGATTTATTTACCCTTGTTCAAGTTTAGAAATGTCAACCAAACAGTTGCTGCCTTCCTTCTTAACACTGAAATGTCATCTTTTGTTTCCTGTTTGACTCAAAAGATCAGTGAGCATTTTAAATGCTACTTAACCCTGAATAGAAATACGATTCATCTTGTGTTTAAATGTTTTTGAATGTTATATACAAGGGTGCATAAGTTTTTAAGAATTTTAAATAGACCAACTTTATAAATGATGGTGAATAAAGTAAATGTCCTTAGTTACTTTCCACAATGACAGCAGGTAAACCTGCATGTGGCCGTAAACAACTTTCAAAAGGACATTTAAAAAGATGCAAAAAATAAGAAGATAAGAAGCTACAAATCAAGTTTTTACAGTGTCACGCCTCATAAGCTGTAATTATGTGGGAAGCTGAAGGTGCTGCCATGGACATGCACAGGGAACATGTCCTAACATGACCCACTCATAACAAACCACTAAAGACCATTTCCTGCCCTTAACTTCAGGCACTTTGTTAGAGATGAAATGTCAGGACTCACATGTCATCTTATGTGATGTTAACTCCCTCTGCATGAGTAATGCTGTGTTTTTTTCCAGCCTTTTTTTCCAACTGTACACAGGTTATTATCTTAGTGTGTTTTCCCTCTGAGGGACTGAACACACCTGAAGCACTCATTCTCAGGTGAGAGTGTGGCCTCTCTCCCCCAGGAGAAACACTGGCTGTTAAAAACACACACACCTTTATTGTTTCCTTACTGTCGGGCACTGCTGATCACCCTGATAAAGACCAGAGCATACACAAATAAAAGAAGACATGGCTGACTTTGTTTTTGTTTTTTTTTAACCTGCAGTACTCGGGCTATTTAAATGTTTGGGTTTCCGTGCCAGGGGTGTTGCCTGTAACCACTTAACAAAGAAGGACTTAAACAGCACAGCTGAGCGCTCAGAGTGAAACACGTCTTCTCCCTCCAACGATGTCTCCTTCCATGAGTAGCACATGTGGAAGTTGTTTCACCCTAACCTGCTTTCCAGCTGTTGGCTTTCTACCCATCTGGCTTAAGTGACAATATTAGCTTCACGAGACATTTACAAATTATCAGGCAAAACAACTGAGGGTAAATTGAGCTTGATGAAAAGCAGGAGTCTCCAATTAAATGTGAAGCAAAGTGAACAAGAGCACATTTTTCTGTTAGGCTTTAGTGTGTTCTATCACTGCTCAATGTCATGGTTGTACTGGTGGACATGACAGGCAGATAACCTCAAAGTAAACCTGACAGAATAGAGGCTCAAACTGTCAGAACCGCTGTGTGACCCTCTGGTCAGGAGCGCCCTCTTGTGGCTAAGATGGGAAACTCTGCTTTGAGAACACCTGTGCCCTGAAGCAGTTTCTAGTACACGATGTACTGCAAGCTGATACATATAGATACATTGCTTTCCTAACAGAAGAAGTATTTAAATTACATAAAAACGCCACATTTATTTTGACCCATGAGTGGAAAAATGCTTGATGTTGATTTAAATGAACTTTGTGTCAAATGAATTTTTCAGACTCTGAGAATAAAAATCACTTCTCCCCAACCAAGACCTGTTCAATGATGAAATTGCTGCCTGGGAAAACACTTTATTTTGACATCCCTTCATTGGGAGATCGAAAGCAGTTGGAACACATTGTTAAGGTTGCCAGTAAAATCAGTGGCATTAAGTTACCTGATTTGTCTCAAAGCTTTCATAATCTAAGGCTAAAGACATCTTACAGAGTCCTCAGCATCCTCTCTGGTGAATTCCAGTTTCAAACCCTCCAGCCGGAGATTCAGATTGCCTAAGGCCAAATCCAACAGGATGAGAAATAATTGGATCACTCAAGCCATCATACAACTACATTTTAATTGTGACCCAGTTTGAAGTATTTCAGTCTTCATGGCAGATGTCTGAAGATTGTTGTTTTTTAAAGACGGTTTTACTTTCGGTTTAACCTTAACATATTCTTGTATTTATGTATTTTAATGTCTTTTGAAACGGAGTCTGTATCTCTGGTTTCTATGTTTTATGGTTTTACCTGGCTCTAAAGCAAATTTCCACTTTTTGAAAGTTGAAGTTGAAAGTCCTATTTTTATTCTTTACCTCATGGCATGCCCTGTGGTTCAAGTTGTGTATAAATAGTGAACTCTGCAACAAAAATCTGATGTCAGTGTGAGCAGCAGAGTAAACTCTCCAGCAGTATAATCTACTTAAAAAGCAAGAAAGGCGACTTGAAGTCAGATCAGATCGAATCTACTTTAGTTTTTCTTGGGCTCTGCATCACCACATAATACGTAATTTAATTTCTCTCCAGACATACTTGTTTTAGAATCCACTCATATCTGCAAATATGTTTATAAACTATGGAATAAGTACAACTGATCAAACAAAACAAAAAATACAATCAAACTCATACAAAGTGTGAACAGTACACAATGCCTGTGAAATACACGGTGATAGGGCTTTAAGCAGTCAGTTTCTGGACTATTGCATCCACTATATTACTGTGAACTTTTCAGTAAGTATCACAGATACAGATAGTAACTCCCCTCAAAAAAATTACATCTTAGTTTACATGAGAAGATTAAAAGCACTCCTGAAAATAATCCTTTATTTTTATTGAAAAGTCATGACAGTGGATAGAGTTGGAAATTAGGGTAATGACATTCGGGAAAGTAGCCACAGGTTAGACTTAGAACCCGGGCCGCCTGCTTTGAAGACTACAGCCTCTGTACATAGGGAATGTGGAATAACCACTTGGCCACCAGCAACCCCCCTGAAAATAATCTTACACACAAAAATAGTTGTTTGGCTACCTCTGGTCTATTTAAATAGTAAATCTCTTTTGTGAAACACTTGTTTAATATGTATGCAGTTATATCTGCTCATCTAAAACTTTTTTTTTTTTTTTATCAGTAGTACAATTGGGTTTTTTTTATGATTCACTTTGATATCAATATTGACGAATCACTTCCCCCACCATTTAGTGCACTGCCTCCAACTGAAGACAAATAATCTCCTCCACCGACACATACAAAGCCACCAGCAGATGATAAAGCTCATTTGTGTCTGCTTACTATGAGAAATTACGCATTATCCATTCTTAGTGACAGACAAACACAGAGACACCTGGCTGGAATAGAGACGAGGAAGAAACTCATTCAAATCATTGATGAAAAGATTTCCTGCCATGTTTGAAATAATGACCAACAGTAATCAACCAACCAACCTCACTTATCACGCAGGTAAGGCTTTAACTTTATACGTTGACAATAGAACAGAAACATTCAAATCTTACAATAGTAATCTGCAATTACACATTCTGTCGAACTACAGTCTGATACTATGTGTTTCTGACAGCTTCAATTTCAGTACTTGAGGATTTGTTTATATTTATAAACCTTGCTGTAACCATGAATGTGTAGAAAATACACATTTTTAGAATACTGACATTGAATAGAAAAGTGCAGCTATGATTAAGAGCCAGAGGTTTGAATATATGACTCAGTGTTTACGTTAAACACTGCCTGTACTGAATAGCTGGTATGAACTGGTTTACTGCTGAATAAAAATACAGTACAGTGTAAAAAGAGGATTTTAATCATGTAAAAATGATTTGTTAAAGCTACTCAAATGCAAATAAAAGCACAATCTGAATGTTTAGGAGTTAAATAGGCTCATTTCATTGTAAAGCCAATATGTGTTAAAAAGGCTTCTATAGAGACTTGATGACAAATATGAATATTTATTTGGAAAATGTTGCTAATGCTCTGATGTAGACAAGTTCAATTCAGGGAAAACATTTGAACACTAATTTAGTAAACATGCAGCGTGATCTCCAGCAGAGGGAGCTGTTGTATACAATTTATTTTTCTAAACTAAACTAGTTGAGTGTCATTCTTCCTCTAGCTCCAATTCTTTGTTTGATTAGAAAAAATAACTGTCTTTTAAACTTCTTCCTTTTGTCAATGAAACATCTTTTTTTATTTTATTATTTTATTTAACCTTTATTTAACCAGGTTGGTCCCATTGAGATTAAGAACCTCTTTTTCAAGGGAGACCTGGCCAAGACAGGCAGCAGCAAAAAACACAAAGTTGCAGACAAAATACACAAAGGGAGACAAAGAACAATTTACAAAACATTTTGCATTGTAACAGAACCATCTATGAGTCAAATCTGGGAGTCAATAGATCAAGCAGTCGAGCTAAAAACATCGGCATTCTATAGAATCTGCTTCCAGGTCTTTCATTTTAGATTTAAAAACATTTAAGGACACCAGCTCCTTTAGTTTTAAGTCATTCTGCAACAGATTCCAGGCTGAGGGTGCAGAAAACCCAAAAGCCCTTTTCCCAATTTCTGTTTGAGCGTTTGGGACAGAGAGCATAAAAAGGTCCTGAGAGCGCAAAGAATACTGTCCGGTACTTTTCTGCATGATATAAACACATAGATAGTGAGGAAGCAGACCAAGAATTGCCTTATATATAAAGGTGTACCAGTGTAAGAGCCTACGGGTCGCCAGAGAAGGCCATTTAACCCGAGAGTACAAGTCACAATGGTGAGTCAGAGCTTTACAGTTTGTAATGAACCTCAAGGATGCATGGTAAGTTGTGTCAACCATATGGAGACACTGAGCAGAGGCGTGCATGTACAAAAGATCACCATAGTCCAAGACAGGTAAAAAAGTTGCAGCGACAAGACGCTTTTTTACATTAAAAGAAAAACACAACTTGTTTCTAAAAAGAAAACCCAGTTTTAGCCTCAGCTTTTTCACCAGGCACAGCACATGTGGCTTAAAATTAAGGGATTCATCGATTAAAATACCCAGGTATTTGTAGGAGTTTACAACTTCAATTTCCTTTCCATCAGCAGTAGAAATCACAGGTACATTTTGTGACCTGGTCTTTGAGTTAGTAAACAACATCAGCTTGGTCTTCTCTGCATTTAAAACAAGTTTCAGCTCATGCAGTGTATCTTGAACAACAACAAAAGCATTTTGCAGGTTTTCAACGGCTTGTGCAAGAGATGCAGCACAGCAATATACGATAGTGTCATCAGCATAGAAATGTAAGGTAGCATTTGATACATTTTGACCCAGATTATTCACATAAATGGTAAATAAAAGTGGACCTAATACAGAGCCCTGCGGCACACCCTTGTGGACAGATACAATATCTGAGCAGAGACCATCAAACCTGATGCACTGAGACCGATTGCTAAGATAGTTAGAAAACCAAGCAACAGCTTCTTCTGAGAGTCCTGAGCTCAAAAGTCTACGTTTTAAAACGTCATGGTCGACTGTGTCAAAAGCTTTTGACAAATCAATAAAAAGTGCGGCGCAATGTTGTTTCTTGTCAAGTGTAACAGAAAAGTCATTTACCACTTTCAGTGCAGCTGTGATAGTGCTATGCCTTTTTCTAAAGCCTGATTGATAAGGTGATAAAATATCATTTGTGTATAAAAACTCCTTCAGTTGATCGCTCACAAGAGATTCAAGGATTTTAACCAGTACTGACAGATTGGATATAGGCCTATAGTTGTTTAAAATACTCGGGTCACCCCCTTTCAATAGAGGGAGGACAAAAGCGGACTTCCATATCCTTGGAATTTCCTTAGAAGTCAATGTAAGGTTAAAAAGATGTGCAAGAGGTTCCGCTACAAAATCAGCTGCTAGTTTCAAGAAATAAGGATCCAACAAGTCCGGTCCTGAAGGTTTCGTAGGATCTAGCTTTTTTAAGGCCTTATGAACATCCTGCACAGAAAAGGGCACAAAATTGAAAGACTGACCAGCGTATGCTGACACATCAGTACTGGGTTTCACAGATGTAGAGCAAGCAGTATCAAACAGGGAGCCAGAAGATACAAAATGTTTGTTAAAACAATTCATTAATTCCATTTTGTCATGAATAGCCACAGAATCATTCATGACAAAAGTGGGTAAAGCTTGAGAGTTGTTGCTGACAGAAAGAGATTTTATAGCTTTCCAAAATCTCCTCGGGTCATTTAAATTTTTTGTGGTGACAGACAAATAATACTCAGATTTGGCTTTCTTGATAGAAGAGGAACATTTGTTTCTTAGTTGTCTAAATGCTATCCTATCAGTGACAGAACCTGTTGCCCTGGCCTTAGCCCAGGCCAGGTTTCGTGCATGAATAGTTTCTGCAAGTTCATGAGAGAACCAGGGGTTATCACGCCCCTTAACTCTGTATCTCCTGAAAGGTGCATGTGTATTTAAAATTTGCATAAAGCCATCCTTAAAAAAAGTCAATGCCGTCTCGACATCAGGGATCTGTTCTATTCTACTCCAGCTAAAATGAAACAAATCATGATTAAACCCCTGTTCATTAAAATGTTTTAGATCCCTCCTAAAAAGTACACGGGGTTTTGATTTAGGGATTTTTGTGTTTTGTGTTTTGTGTGCATACAACAGCTCTGTGATAAGGTAGTGCAGATTTTCAATTCTAAGACTTAGGATTCGAGGCCCTTGACACGTTTTTCAGGAAACGAGTAGAAACAGTGATTCATGATGAACTTAAATAACAGGCAAATCAGTCTGAAAGGGATGCAGACTGAATAAGTGTAACGTAATTCATTATTACTGTGTTTGAATGCAGTTTTCTTTCATTAATGTATTTGTCATATTCTTAATTTTGTTTATAAATAGCCAAATATTTGCAGTGAGTCTATGGGGTAGGTCAAGTACAATGTGGTATTAAGCCTTAACAGTTTTATTTTGATATCACTTTTGTTGGAATTATATAACAGGCCAAACTCTTAACCTTACTTAACCTCAAGCTGCTCCCAATCTGTGTTGTGAGGAATACTTTGTGCAAAACTAAACCAGATTCAAAATGTTGCCCAACGTGAGTCAAAATCCACCATGCATTATGTTATACTGTTAAACAACACCCTAAAAACAAAAGGTAATTTGGCCCTGGGCACTTGTTTAACAATGTAGAAAGTGTGCAGTTTGAAATCATTGCCCAGAATATTCCAGGTGTGTTTCTCTCTCACAGATGTGGCTTCAAGCCAGTTCAGATGAGTGTTCACTGTGTGTCACTCTGGATATTTCCTCTTAATCACTCTGTGTATGTGGACATACCTCTCTGTTTTCACCCTGATGGGATTCTCTTGTCTTTCCTGTCACATACAATGAGCCTCATCTGGTTGGACAACCCTTAGTTTTCTGCCGGCTAACTTTAGCTTCACAGCTTGCTTGGTACCTATAAGCCTTTTGGGGGGCTGTGGTGTGCCAGCGTAGATTTACCTTCAATAACCATCTATTAAATCTCTATCCATTAGACTCTGAGGCTTCGTAAGAGCCGGCTGCATTAAGCCTGATTATGGGATGCCCGCCAGAGGAAAAAGGTCTATGTGTCAAGTGTGTCATCGAGTGATTTATATCCCTGGCGTGGATCTCTGTCTTGTCAGTCGGGCGAAAGCTGCAGAGAGGAGAGAGAAGCGCTCATATCTTTAATGATGTGAAACTTTAGTTATCTTTTTTTAAGGTGTGTATCTTGAGGTTGTTATCATGCTGTGGTTATGCAGAGGTTAACTTAGGTTTTCTGTTTGTTTCTAATGTTGACTTTCCTGTCAAACCCTGACCTGTTGCCAGTCGTGAAGGATCCTTTTCTCAGTCAATTTGGCTTCAATTCAAAATCTTCAACATGGACCCCAAGGGCCCGAGCAGCACCTTTAGACGATCTTCCCTGAAACGCAGCGCATCTGGCTCGCAGAAGGTAAGATGAAGCTTATTCTGTCACATGCAACAGGTGATCGAGTTGGATGTAACCTTGAGTGTTTTCATTTGTCATCAAAATAATTGTTTAATATCTTAATGTTTCTTTTGAACTATTTTTTAGGCATTAATTTGAAAGTGAATGCTTGGTGTTTTACACAGTTTTGGATAAGAAAATGACAGTTGCACCATATGTAATTGTTTTTTAAAATGTACTTTTTTTTTACATTCAAAATACAATATGGCTGTTCGTATTGACTTGTGTTGCCCAGCATGACACACGGAACCATTACTATGAGCTGGACAGACTCCACATTAGCTCCTATCCAATCACTTCAGAGCCCTTTTGTGCAGCATAATGACATGCACCATTCATGGCTGCTGGACGTATACTGGTAGAGCACATGGGCTGCACTCAAAGCTCTGTAAACTTACTGTTAAGTGATGTCTGAGGCAGTTTAATCCTTGGTAATGGCCCAGTATGGACGACCACGGGCATGCCAGATTATGGACTTTTATATGTTTTCAAAGTCAGCTTTCATGTGATTAACACACTCCTGTTAATCACACTCCTGTCCACTTCATGTCCTTGAAAGCTAGAAAGATGTAATTTTTTATAAATGAGCATGCCTCTGCTCCCGATCCAATGAGCAGTGTGTGCTGGGATTAGAGAACTCACACTGTGACTACTCTGATTGTTCTGCTTTATGGGTTCATGTGAGTTACATGTGGGTCCTTTTTTATGGACGGCAAGGAACAATACATTTTTATAGAAGTAGATGAAAGTACAGGATATGCTACACACACAAAAAAAAATCCCCAAAGAAGTTCAAAATGGAAACAAAAGGGTCACACAAGGCTTTTTGAATCCATCATTGCAAATCATATTTCAATGTTCCAGTAAAAATGAAGTTTTTACATAGTGAGGAATTTCTGTACCATGTGGCTTTAATCTGCCTGACTCCTGATGTATGAATCAACAGTATATCTGACTGTAACGCTATTAAAATACTTAAGAGTGATGGATTTCTATAAATTACAGCGCACATTATTTAGTGAGATTAATATTCTTGGTATAATCCGCAGCCTTTTCAGATGAGCTTTTACTCGCCGAAGCAATCTGCGTCGTTCATCGCTCTCAGCTGAACACCGCCACAGTTTTAATGAGATAGGATATGTTGCTAAATATAACCTCATTGGCTGCACAGAGCAGATTGCAGAGAGATCACACAGGCTCTGTTTTTGATTTCTGATCATGCTTTTTTTGCTATGTTATTATAATCAATCGTGGATTTATCAGTTTTAATCAGATGGCATACATGTAATCACTCGTATTGGTATGGAGAAGGATTTATTTATGGTGCGTGGTTTAGTAAATCACAAGGCAGCATTTCTTAGAATACTGTCTGGATGGATATGAGGGTAAAGGTCCCAAAGTAAGACTCTAACAAAGAGCACATTCAGTTAAATGTATGCTCACGAGGCATTACCTTGTTGCCGTAAATGAATTTAGTCAAGAATTCATGTACATCTGCAGAGTTCTGTATACAGATTACACTGCACATAAGCTGCCAGCATTGACCTTTAACCTCTTTTACACATAATACATAGTTTACTGCCCAGTAGGTTGAAAAGAAATGGACTGATAACATGTGTAGCCTGTTTTTAAAAATGACAGATACTTTCTTTTTGAAAACGTTAAACTCATTTCAAATGAATGATTACAGAATCATACCATTGTCTCTCTTAGTTAACAAGATCCTATGACTGTGCGATCATCAGGCTCAGGTCAGGTAAGGGCCAAGAATCTGCAAAAACCTTCAAGGCTCAGGTCAGGATCCAGCATTAATGTCTTGGGGCTGCAGAGTGACGGGCCGGGGCTCGAGCTGCAGACTCCTGTGGATGAAGACAAAACAAAGTTAAACAAGAAAGACCTCGTAGTTTGGTTCTTCTGCTTTGCTATGGAGATGTCAAACTTCTACACTGCTTATAAAACATGTCAAAACAAAGTGATATAGAGTATTTGCCACTGACTTGCTGTAAGCAGATGCACTCTCTGTTTAAGCTGCACAATCGTAGTCTCTCAAGATCACATGTGTTTATTCAGTGACATGTAGCACATATACGATAAAAAATGAATGACATAAAATGCTAACATTTACATTTTTCTTCAGTAAAAACCTGTAAAAGTGTTAGGGGAACTGCTTCCATGCCCATAACTCTACAAATCGAGACTTATTAAGTTGTCTGTTTCCAGTGAGAAACGCTTCTTTTCCGATTCACCAAGAAAGGGTTTTATAGATATTTTTATTTTATGCATGCACTGTCTTTATGCTTTTTTTTTTTAAGAAAAGAAAGATTTTATTCCTTTTTCAGAAAGACTTTGCTTTAGGGGAACACAGACAAACAGCAGCTAAAACACATCTTATGACTCCCTCAACTCTTGGGGATAATCAGTGACATGTTGGACTCGTGATGGCTAAATGGATTTTCAAACCAAGGAGCACAATGAGAGCATTTACAAACAGGGCTGAAGGAGAACAGTTAGCTCCTCAGTTAATGCAAATTTGCCTTTCCAGGGTCTCTAACCCGAGTTTGTCGCTCTGTCAAAAACAAATGTTTTCCCTCAAGTGGACATGTGTCAAAGATGGCTTCTTATTGGGTCCACGTGGGATCGAACATGAGTCCGGAACACTTTTTTACAGACAGTAAAGGAATCTACATGGGTTTTTCTTCCTGTCACATTGAATGAAACTCTAACCACGTGGCCATTCAACGCTAAAGCCGAGCAATTAGTTGCTTTTATCTTCAAGGCTGGTGACAACACAGTCCATCACATTCCATTAGGACCCCCAAATCCTTTCTGATCCATTTCACTTGTGCTGATGAGGCTTTTGTTGAGTGAATGCATTTGTTAGTATAATATTTAGAAGAAATAATGTCTCCGTTTTACTCGACTTTTTGTTATTAAAAGGACTCACTGTAAACCATTAGGCAAAGAAACTGTAAGGTGACGTCTCAATGCATAAAAATACAGATATCTTTACGCTCTCCCTATGGGTGCTGCAGCTGAATTAGTGTAGCACTGGAACAAATGTGCTGTGATGTACCTAAGCTGGGTCAGGAGACCAGGACCATGTGATGCCAGTATATAAAAGAATGAATGTATGATATATACATTACTTCATATTACTTTGTAAAAGTCATAGAAGTGCTTCTTCTTTGAGAAAAATATGGAAAAATGTTCTTCGTATTGGAGTCACTCAAAAACCCAAGAATTGGAGCAAAAACATCATTGTATGAACACAGCTTTAAAAAAGAGAGTTTAAAATGCTTCTATTTCCTCTTCAGCAGTACAACAAATGTTATTCCCGCCACACACTATTTCTTTTGTTTTGAGTGACCCAAATTCTACATGTTGGAAAGAATGCTGTGTTTTGTTCTGGGGCTTGTCTTAAATCTCGTTAAGTTGCTCAATGTGACCCAATCTGATCCCACAGTATCAAATTCTTAAAGGTTTTTTATTCTGTTGTTAAGTGCTCAAATGCAGCCCTTAATGAGGCAGCTGGTTGCTTACTGGATTTTGGTTTTAATTGCTGTGGTTAATGAGTTTAAGTACGCCGAAATAACTGCGTCATAACTCACCAACCCCTTCTGGAAATGCACTTTGTTTTCTTCAGCTATAATTAACAGCAACCCACGTGCGTTCTTCAATGTAGCAGGACTAAAAGGGGGGAAAGTTTGGGGGGATGTAAGGCCTCTCTTTCTTTCTGTCTTTCTGAGTCATCACCCACCAAGCTCTCTTGTCTTTTTCTGTGAGTTACAGTCAGGCTCAAACGGCTCAATTCAACCATAAAAGGAGAGCTTATCAAATCTTTTCAACATGGGGAAGGTTTTAAAAGTGTCTACATCTTTGTGCTTGTTAACTCCATCTCTGCTCCCGGCTCATGAACCTAATTCCTTCATCAAGCTGTTTAAGCATGCACCTATAAGCCCTTGATTACTTTAAATTGTTTAAATGAGTTATTTAACTAAGTGTAACATTTAAAATAAAAGCATTCATTATGAATGCATCTTAATAGAATAAATGTGACCTTTCATACCCCAAAAGAAGCATTTTGATATCTAAATGATCTGTTTTACCTTCAGTTTAAAACGTTTTTAGAAAGCGGAAAAGCTGAAATAGATTTATTTTACAGTGACATCCTTTTTTTTTAGCCTGCAGAGAGGCTTTTAATCATACAAATTAACTAGAGTTTTTTAAAATGTAAATCGTCATAACATGACAAAAATGTAAAAGCAGGACTAAAGGAATCCTGAACTGCTGGTCTGCTGAGTTTTCTTTACTTCATGAAAACATGCTGAGTGGAAATAGAGATTAACTGCAATTAGCATTGACTGACCTTGCCCCCAACTGGAGACCAGTCATGTCTTAACAAGGCGCCTTCCAACAGAATGCCTTGCATCCAATTCTCTCAATTATGCAAATTGGGTTGAAATCAAAGTAGTTGGAGGGGGTGAAAATGTTCAGATGAAAAGTTGGGGAGCCTCTGATCAAGTCTGCAGTGCTTTAAGGTTAGCAGCTATGCTTGGGCTTCTCACACAAGCTAAGATCTTCCACACTGTGAAGTGAACACAAAGGAGTTTTCAACAAATTGGGAGATTAGGGGCCGCTTATCAAAGTAGATTTATTGTGCCTTGTTCAAGCGAAGGATGAAAATACCCTGTGGGCATGGAGAGGGAGTCATGGGACTCCCAAAAGGATTACCTTGAACTGGAGTCATGAGACTTGGGCGAACAAAGACCCTGCTCACATGCTTATCATATTAACGGGCCCTCATAAAGTGAAGAAGTTTCATGTCCTGTGGGATTCAATGTGAGCACTCGAGCGGGAGAGCAGCACCAGGACAGAGGTCTGGTTGAGGAGCAGCAGGCTGGAGACAACATCTCTGCTTTCTAGGTTTAATCTACAGCCGCATTTCAGACAGGACTCTTCAGCCGGGAGAGAAGATTGTTTGTAAGTTTATCTCCATTCTGTGAGGGTGAAGCCTTAAAAACTCAATTTAATGGCTTTAATTGACTTTAAATTTGACATAACAGAGCGGGAAGTGATATGGGACAAATTATAGAAGCTAGAAAGTGAATTCAGATGTAGTGATTGTAAACTCACAGCACAGTAAATTCTAGATGCATGATCACAATGAGACTGAAAATGAGAAACAAGACAGAAAAAAGAAGAACGAGAAATAGACTGAAACCAGAACAATATGCCTGGGACTTAATTAACAGAATGTTAAAACATAACCTACCTTGTTTAACGTATTGCAATTCTAAATAGGAAAAAATGCTTATCTTATCTTTTGCATTCAAAATCTACGTGTAGTTTTAAACAGGACTATTAGGTTATCTTTAATATCTGCGGTATCTACTGCTATAGAAAAAGTAAGCCTTTTTTATTTCTAATCTCTAATCTAAGTCGTTATCATTAGACTGTTATTTATTAAAGCAAATGAGTTGATATTTTAATGAGTCTGGTAGGAAAAATAAGGTCATTGCAGCAGCAAAAATCCCCTGGTTGGATTTAAATATGTATGAGAAGGAAAATAAGTCTGCATTAGAAATAAAGAAGTCTTTAAGTTAATCTTTTTAGCTTGCGTTGCACACAGTTTCTACTCAATATTTGTATTTACATTATTAAACATTTTTAAAAAGGTACATGACTAGTGTTTTATGGACAGGTTGAAGAGAATCAGATCCAATCAATGTATGTTGGCAGATGTTATGAGCGTCATATAAACATTAATGTCAACTGATTCTGTTTACATTAGTACGCACATAAACTGAATATTTCTGAAGAACATTTAAATACAATCTTTTCCCTTTGATTCAGAAAACAACAGACAGTCCGGGATAATTTGTGTAAATATTGCAGTCCCCCTGCTGCTGAGCCTCCTGCCTGGTTCAGGCCATTGTGTGAGGATACAAAAGAAAGGAAGAGAGAGAGACAGAGAACTGTACTGTGCTATGGGCAAATTATGATAACTGTGACAAAAACTTCTTTTGCATTGATCTTAGGTCTTTCATTTCTACTTGTGAGACTTCAGACTCATGTTGAAAGTAAATAGAAGTCTATATTTTGAGATGTCGATGCCGTTTAATATCAAAAAAACTTTCTTTCAATTTCACAGCTGAGTGCTTTCTTGGAAAGATTTGCTTTCAAAAGCCTCACTTTTAATTGGGCTGTTGCCGTCAACAATGGCCCTCAGAGAAACTTTGCTTTGAACTCAGGTCACTTTTTCTCAGCACTGGAAAAACACCAGACAGTAATCAGAGCTAGATTTGATTATGAAGCTTTAGCGGACTATGCAAGGGGTCCTTTTCTTCCCTTCCTGTATGTTCACTCTTTAATCACAGAATTACTCAAATGTAATTGTCCAGAACTATGTACTATGATTTCGCCATTCAACTCACCACATTTACAATATTTCACAACTGCCTTAGAAACACTTTCCCTTTGATTATAGTTCCTCTCCTCTTGCTGTGTTTTTTCTTCTTCTTTTTTGCAGCTTCTTTTAGACTGGGTTATTAAGATAGTGAAACCTAAACTCAGCAAAGATGATCACCCTGTGACTGAAGTATGACACCATGTCAGCTAACACCTTTATTCTCTTTCTTTTTTCTCTTTATAGGCTCAAAAAGCTTGGATTGAGAGGAACTTTCATAAAAGAGAATGTGTTCACATCTTCCCCAGCAAGGACCCAACCAGGTAATTACTTTAATCAAATAACAGTTTATATATCGTTGTTTAAGGTTGCTTAGTTTTATTTTGAACTATAACTACAATGTGACTCTAAACTTATCAAATACATTGTTACATTTAGCAAAGTACTCTTACTCATAAGATGTCACCTGTTGAAAGAATGTGTTGCTGAAGACAGATTATAAATCATTATTATAATTGCCGTCAGACATAGTTACCATCCAGTTCCCAACAACAGGCTGAGAGTAGCCAGGCTGTGCAGCACTTTGTTCGTTTTGGCACGTATTTCCCAGATAGGGCACAGTCATGAAAGGGTGCGGTGTTACACAGTCTTCATGAGCAGACTACACAACAGCTTGGACTTGCACCATTCATTTCAAGCATGGTTCATCCCCCCTACAACACCAGGCAGTGTACTACTCTGACATTTCAATGAGCTACAGTATCACACAATGTTATAGTTTTGGAAGTCAGGGACAAGGCCATGCAACTACACAGGTTCAGGCAAACATGCTTACCAAGTAATTCTTATTCTGTGATCGATCTAGATGTGCCTGTGGTCAGCTTACCACACAGCACGTGGCCATCCCTCCTGGTGCAAACTCAGTAGAAGAAACGCACCAACTGGTGCAGATCGACACCCCAAAGGACAAATGGAGTGTGATCAAGCACACAAGGACCTACCCAACTGACGCCTTTGGCATAATCGAGTTCCAGGGTGGAGGATTCATCAACAAGGCCATGGTGAGTGTCAGGCGCTGAATAATGACTTCTCTGTTTACAAAGTTTTGATGTCAGGAGTTACAACAACATGAAGGAAGTGAGTGGATGTCATGTGGCCTCCAACAGCTTGTTTGTATCTCAACCACTGTTTGCAACATGTAGAAATTACAGTCAACAAAATTGTGTTGTTCCCCTTCTTTTGTTTCCAGTATATTCGAGTCACTTACGACACCAAGCCTGACAACCTTCTGCATCTGATGGTAAAGGACTGGCAGTTGGAGCTGCCCACTTTGCTCATCTCTGTACACGGTGGTCTCCAGAACTTTGACCTTCAGCCTAAACTCAAGCAAGTGTTTGGCAAAGGCCTGATAAAAGCTGCTGTCACCACTGGAGCGTGGATCTTCACGGGTGGAGTCAACACAGGTAGGACACTAACAATGCTTTTAATTTTCACTTAACAAAAAAACAGTTTGTGACATTAGAAGATTACCTTGCCTTTCAGTTGAAATTGCATAATACCAGTTCTGCAATTTCCTGGAGGGAGATTTGACCAACCCATTGTCATAGGTTTAAGCACTGTAATTAGAGCTTTTGTGGCAAAAAAAATTAATCACAAATGACAATCTGTGTGGAGATAGCGTGCAGTAACCATGGTGTGTCCAAATATGCAGCCTCATTTAGGAAGTTGAACTACTTACAATTTTTGTTGCTGTATTTTTCTCTTTACACCATAGGGGTGATCCGACATGTTGGAGACGCCTTAAAGGACCATTCCTCCAAGTCTCGTGGTAAGGTGTGTGCAATAGGAATCGCACCGTGGGGGATTTTGGAAAACAAAGAGGATCTCATAGGAAAAGATGTGAGAACTTTTGCAGCTTTACCAAGTTTTTCTCCAACTCCAAAAACACTTTTTCTTACCAATGATTCCTATTAAAACATGCTTCTCCTTTCTTCAGGTAACTAGACCTTATCAAACGATGGGGAACCCACTAAGCAAGCTAGCTGTGCTCAACAACAGCCACTCCCACTTCATCCTGACCGACAACGGCACCTGTGGAAAGTACGGCTCTGAGGTCAAACTCCGTAGACTGCTGGAGAAGCACATCTCCCTTCAAAAGATCAACACACGTAAGCCACAGTGCTCTACACACACAATATAATACGATCCGTCATCCATGGTGTTTGAGTGTGAGCCAGAGTCTTGTTGGACACATGGATGGAGACCTCCTCTGTGACCTATGGGCTTCCCTTTGTCATCCTATGCCTGGGGCTCGAGTAAGGCAGGGACAGCAAAGGGATGCCCAGCTGTCACCACTGACTTCACTCCCTGTCTTCTGGTTTGCCTGTTCTTGCATCACATTAGCATCAACACACATCTTGTCTCTGTATTACAAGATAACACTTGAGAGGTGGACGCAAGAAGCAATGTTTGTCTTTGTCTTCCAGGTTTGGGTCAGGGGGTCCCTCTGGTGTGTCTGATAGTGGAAGGAGGTCCTAATGTAATCTCCATCGTTCTGGAGAGTTTGAGAGATGATCCACCCATCCCTGTGGTGGTGTGTGACGGCAGCGGCCGGGCTTCTGACATAATATCGTTTGCACACAAGTTCTCAGAAGACGGAGGGTGAGAATAAGACAGTTTCTCCTTTGATGTACTCTGATACTTTCGTTTTATATTAAGAAGCTGAATATATTACAACATATTTTAATTTCCTATTCCAGACTTGTTAATGATGACGTCAGAGAGCAACTTTTGGTGACTATACAGAAGACTTTTAATTATAGCAAAAGCCAATCACAGCAGATCCTGCTAATGGTTATGGAGTGCATGAAGAAAAGAGAACTGGTGAGTATCAGTATGCAACCCCGAAAAATAAAAAAAAACTTGTTACTATTTCACGACCTGCATATTTTTTTACATTTATCTTGTATTTAAAGATGATTGTGTCAATCAATAAATACTGTGAGTTGTGAAGCATCTGGTCTCCATTGTCATTCATCCATTCCACTCATCTGTGCATTCCCATTAACATATTGAATAAACATAATCCCCACAACGTGCTAGTCATTACTCCTCCTTCCTGTGGTCATGTGTGGTATGTCATCTGATCTGGGGCATTTGCAGCTTCACTCTCGGACATCATCTACCTTGATACGTAAACACACAGCTGTAAAAGGGTGGTGGGTGTCTAATTCTGCAGTGTTAAACTCTTTACTTCAATGTAAACAATACAGATCCACGATGAAACCCACACCCTGTTAAGATTCTTCACAGATAGCAGATTAATCCCTGAGCTGAGAGTGATTGCTGGAGACCCTGATACATAAATAGTGGCAGCATTTGTTGCAGCTGCATCAGTTTTCCGCCGACATAAGTGATGTGATTAGTAGTTTGTAATACCCAGGGCATATAATCTCCAGACTCCATGCATTTGGGTGGGAAAGATCAGTGCACACTACCACCTGCTTAGCAGAAGCTCTTATTCCATCCTTTCACAGTAAGCATGCAGCACACAGATGGAGGAGAGGATCCATCTCCCTAATCCTCCGTCCGGTTCCTCTCACTCTCTCCACTGCCCAAGCTTTTTTTTTTCAGTCCCCAGAGTGCTATCACTTCACTAGAGACTCTGCATCACATATCCCCAATGTATTAGATGGCCTAATGCCCCAACACACCCAGATAAGCAACTTAAACTGCTTTTTCAAAGATCATACAGTTGCAGGCTCCATCCCATTTAGTTTTCAATGATACCCTAACCCAGAGAATGTTACAGAATCATCAAGTTGTTTGAGCTTTTTATACACAACTGAGAGGCCTGTTCTTAATCTAAAGTGTCATGACTAACCTACAGGTGAATCAGTGTCACTGTCTGGTCCACACATAATCCTTTCATCCTAAGTGCATGCCAAGTGAACAGCTGGGTTAGACAAATAAAAACACTGATTTAGAGGCTGAATTTTTTGTGATGTTACACCCAGATACAACATTTAACCAAACTAGGAGTTCACCATAATGTCAGTCTTACAAAGCTCACAATGCACCGTGTAACAGCCTTAAAGAGCGGCACAAGTTTTCAGTCTTCATGGCCACTCATTATCAACGCATCCCGAGACCAGCTCTGAATGCTCTGGATTCGTGCCACATATTCATGCCAACCTTATCCCATTTATCATGGTTGCACATGTGATGGGCTGGTCAGCATAATTTCATTCGATATAGTCCAGTCTGTAACAAGGAAAGCACTGTTGCGCTGTCTGAGAAGCAAATTAGCCGGTTGTGTTCGAAGGGTCAGCCGCAACGTGCTGCAGTGAGAGGTCCTGCAAAGAAGCTCTCATCGGTTGATGATACATGTTTATACTTTGGTACAAATGAACCCCTTCATTCATTCACCCATTAATGGATTCAACCATTACAGTTTAACTTTATTTCATGTCTGCAATTGTATCTTTTATTTTTTCCCCCTCACATGTAGATCACAGTTTTTCGAATGGGTTCTGAGGGACAACAAGATATTGAGATGGCCATTCTTACTGCCTTGTTAAAAGGTATCATCAGGATGCATCAGACTTAGATTCCTAAACACTGTGTGTACAAATACATCACAGCAGTATATTCTTGCAATGCAACCTACCTTCACTCTCTCTCTCTTTATCTCTCTCTCCACCCTTCCATTACTTTTGCATCAGGCACAAATGCTGCAGCAGCTGACCAGCTCAGCTTGGCTCTGGCCTGGAATAGAGTGGATATTGCTCGCAATCACATCTTTGTTTATGGACACAATTTACCAGTGAGTGGGACTCTTATCTGGACAGAATACATTAGTGATTCACTTGAGAAGATTACAGTTTCAGAAGTGATAAAAAATGGTTTAGAATAAGTTGCTTGTGGCCCCCTTAAACTCAAATATGATTTTTCTTTGTTACTTGTTGGACTGTGCAGAATATGTTATTAATGTATATCTCCTTCGGTTAGACTTGTTCATCACAGCATGATTTTATGACATAACAATGACTTAAGAGGTTAACTTCGAAATATCCGGCACCCAGTAATAGTCCAGTATTTGAATCTGACATGAAAATGTTTGGGATTTGAACAGATTCTTAACAGAGACGATTACATGATACGAATTTTGAAATAGAAAAATGCTCTGCACATCTCTTTTAAAAGACAGTTGTGTGTGTAACGCATCAAACAAAACTGCAAACAAATTCCCGCACACTGTCTGACTTGAATAGACCTTTATCAGGCATCAGCAGTAATTAAAAAGAGTTTGTTTGCAAGTTTAAGATTTAACATGTTTTTTGGGGCATACAAAAGGGAAAAAACATATCAGGGTTGAGGGTTAATTCAAAGGAGGTTATTTGCCTCAAACTTATCGAGAAGGAAATGTGTTTACAAGAAACAGCAAAAGTACAAAAAGATGTAGTCGCATTTTGAATTTGAGATACAAATTCAATTGTTCACTCTAATGTAATACTAGCAGCAGAATACTGATTGATATATTGATGCTTAAAAACAGCAGCTGAGGCTTTATCTGTTCACCGTATTCCTACTTTGAAAGCCTGCCGGTGCCATGGCCAATGCTACAACTGCTGCAGCTTCGGAGAGGCAAAAGAGTCCTGCCAGCGCTCCCCGAAGCAAAGCTCGGGGAAAGAAGAAAGGAAAGGGGAAGGCAAAGCCTGAACCTCCAGAGGAAACAGACCCTAGGAAATTGGAGTTGATTCGTTGGGTAAGACCAGGGTTCATGTAGTAAACTCCCACTTCAGTGTATTAACACCAATATAATGAAAGCTGTGGTGCTTTAATAATAATTTGTCTTTGTTACGTACGTCTTCCTCTCAGGTAAACTCTCTGGAACAGGCTATGATGGATGCTCTAGTTCTAGATAGGGTGGATTTTGTCAAGCTGCTCCTTGAGAATGGGGTCAATATCCACCACTTCCTCACCATTCCCAGACTTGAGGAATTATACAACACGGTAGGCTTAACTCCCTCCAATTACAGATCCAATAAATTTAGTGAAAATGTCTTCTATTTCTTCCTTTCATCTATGCTCTTCTCCTCTTCCAGAAACTTGGCCCTGCTAATAATCTGAATGCAGTAGTTAGGGATATCAAAAAGGTGACAAAAATCTATAATGAATATTGTCCGAAACTTTTGACAATTATAGCTAGATGTGTTTTTTTCGAAACACTTGTTTTGAGAAAACCAGAAATATGGTAATATTTTGCTCTGGTGATTTTGCAGGGAAACCTTCCTCCAGATTATCAGATCACTTTGATTGATATTGGTCTGGTGCTGGAGTGCTTCATGGGAGGAGCTTACAGGAGTAATTACACCAGGAAGGCTTTCCGCAACCTCTACAATAATTTGTACGGACTTAAAAGGGTACGCACTGGGTGGAAGAAAGTAATTGACATAGCTTTTTCATCATATTAAGTAGCATTTCATATATCCTGTTTTTGTCTCTTCTTGCAGCCAAAAGCGCTGAAGCTTCTAGGGATGGAGGTAGGGGAACCGTTGCACAATTAAATACCGTCAAACAGACAAATCAATTCAATCCATACATTAGAATGATGCATCATTTTTTTATTTTTATGAAGGATGATGAACCTAGACAAAAAGGCAAGAAAAAGCCAAAGAAGAAGAAAGAGGAGGAGGTGGAAATTGATGTGGATGACCCAGAGGTCTGCCGATTCAAACACCCCTTCCACGAGCTGATGCTGTGGGCTGTGCTGATGAAGCGTCAGAAGATGTCTCTATTCCTGTGGCAGCGTGGAGAAGAAGCCATGGCGAAGGCCCTGGTGGCCTGTAAATTGTATAAAGCTATGGCCCATGAGTGCTCTGAGAGCGAACTGGTGGATGACATCTCGCAAGACCTGGAGAACAACTCCAAGTCAGTACATATAAAATACCCCGCTTAGGTTTCAAATGTACAGTGACAAGGTACTTTCCAAAAGAAAAGCAGAAGATGCATACCTCTTTTTAAGCAACTTTAAGTTGGTTTCCTATCCAGTACTCTAACCAGCTCATTTTATAATCTTTGAAATGTCATTTTCTTAACTTACATTCATTTCTTTACTGCTTCTCATACCTCTGTTGCATTTATTTTTGTTTAAGCAGCTCCTTATGATTCTCTCTTTTGAGAAGTGTTACAATTTATAGATTATTCATTTTTATTGTTTAATTCATAGATTATTATTTTTAACGCTACCTGTCTTTCACAGAGAATTTGGCCAGCTGGCTTATGAGCTGTTGGACCAGTCCTACAAACATGATGAACAAGTGGCCATGAAACTCTTGACTTATGAGCTGGTCAACTGGAGTAACTCCACCTGTCTCAAGCTGGCTGTAGCTGCTAAGCAACGTGATTTCATCGCCCACACCTGCAGCCAGATGTTACTCACTGACATGTGGATGGGTTGCTTAAGGATCGGCAAAAATCCAGGCCTTAAGGTTGACATCAAGAACGTTTTCCTTTAGGCAACAGTTGTAAAATTCTTAGAATGACCAACAACCTCACTGTGTCTTATAAAACTGTAATATTTACTCACCTAGGTTATTATGGGGATCATCTGTCCTCCTCTGATTCTACTGCTGGATTTCCGTATTGGAGATGATGCATCCTATAATGCAGCTGAAAACAAAGAAGATGGAAAAGACAAGGATGACGACACAAAATCAAGCAAGGTTCATACTGACCTTGTCTTATTGTTTGATTTTAGAAACATTGTTTATATTTCTTTATCGGTCAAAATTCAAACTAATTTGCTAAAACTGAGATTTTGCTGTTTCATTATAGGATGCCAATGATGCTACTTCCCGAAAGGGGGATGAGGAGGAGGGTAGCACTAATGTTCGCAAAATCCCAATCGGAAAAAGGTTCTTTGAGTTTTATGATGCACCGTTCACCAAATTCTGGTTCAACACTGTGAGTGTCCTTTATGTAATAATTAATTACATACAATAATTAATAACTGAATACAAATGTTTATCTTGGAGTGTAGCCACTGAAGTGCAATGCAATTCTGGTATTTCTTTATCCAAAAGATTTCCTATCTGGGCTATTTGATGTTGTACAACTATATCATCCTTGTGAAAATGGAGCGATGGCCTTCCATACAAGAGTGGACTGTCATTTCATACATCCTTACACTCGGTTCTGAAAAAGTCAGACAGGTACAAGTTGTTACACACGGTCAATAATGATCTTCTTCAACTAATAATGTATGTTGAGGATATTTCGTGGGCTCTGAATCACCTTTGTGCCCTGGTGTCTAGATTCTGATGTCAGAGCCAGGAAAGCTGAAACAAAAGATAAGTGTGTGGCTGGAGGAGTACTGGAACATCACAGACATGGTCGCCATCATTACCTTCCTTCTTGGGATGATGCTACGGCTGCAGCATGAACCTTACTTGGGCTATGGGAGAGTCATCTACTGTATAGACATCATCTTCTGGTACATACGTGTACTGGACATCTTTGGAGTCAACAAATACCTGGGACCCTATGTGATGATGATAGGGAAGATGGTAATCACGTTTATTGTTTCACTCTGAGCTGCAGAAATCTTGTGAAACTCAAACTGAAATAAAATGAACAGAAGTTTACATTAAGGTTTATTCTTTGTCTTTCAGATGATAGATATGATGTACTTTGTGGTGATTATGCTGGTGGTTCTTATGAGCTTTGGGGTGGCACGGCAAGCTATCCTTCACCCTGATGAGGAGCCAACATGGCGCCTGGCCAGAAACATTTTCTACATGCCCTATTGGATGATCTATGGAGAGGTTTTTGCGGACTCGATAGACCGTAAGACTAGAGTTCATAGTAAGATTCTGTTTCCTGATTCTGGGCAGATGATCAGTGTTACATTAATTTTCTCTGTCTCATATTATGTGATGTTAAGCAATAATATGTTAGCGTAACTTCGTAATACTCTGTCTCCCTCTGCTGGTAATTGACTCTCAATACATGGCAGCAGTTTTGCATTGAGGAAGAAAAAAGTAGTTTAAATCTCCTCAATCATGATCATCTGCCTTCAAGTTTACTTTTCTGTGAGTGTTTCTTCTGTCAGGGTGAAGGCAACACGCAGCTATTGAAAAAGCCTTATTTGGCAAGGCGATTAAATATCAAGACGCCACCTGAGGAAGTTGCTATTGCATCTGTTTTTTGAATGTACTGTACATTAAAGGATGTACGCCTACACATTTGATGGCTCAGGTCTACAAAATAAATGCTAACCATTCTTGATTTTGATGAACAACTAATTCCTTAATCTGATTCACCAAGAAAAATAAGACAGTCAACGTTTTCAAGTCCAGCAATTGATTTTTTTTAGTTTGATTACTGGCAAATTGGAGAAGAATTTTATAGACAGCAGTCCACATTTGCATGGACTTCAGCTTGACCTTGACAGAAGCATGAAATGAGGAAAACATTGTTTATTGATTAACACTTTCTCCATTTCCATTGTCTGTTTCTGCGTCTCTGTGCTTTTCTTGTATTTGTCAGTCTATGCAATGGAAATAAACCGTGAGTAGTCTTCAAGTCAAGAATGCAATTTAAATCATTTAGCTAAAGATCTTGAAATAAGAGTCTATGTCTGGGTTCCCTCACAGCGCCATGTGGTGACCATTTATATGACGAGGACGGAAAGAAACTGCCTCCATGTATCCCTGGTGCCTGGCTCACACCTGCTATTATGGCCTGTTACCTTCTGGTGGCAAATATTCTTCTGGTCAACTTGCTTATTGCAGTGTTCAAGTAAGTGTCCACTCCAATGAACTACAGCTCTTTTATTTTACAGGAAATATTCATACTCTTTCAACTCTTACTCTTTTGTCCCTCAGCAACACCTTCTTTGAAGTCAAGTCCATTTCCAATCAGATTTGGAAGTTCCAGAGATATCAGCTGATCATGACATTCCATGACCGCCCAATACTGCCTCCACCTCTCATCATCTTCAGCCACCTCTACATCCTCTTCAACAGGCTGTTTCGGCGGTGTGCCAGGAAGAGACAAGAGGGAGAGCTGGATGAGAAGGACCGTGGACTTAGTAAGTCCCCTTGCAATTTGAGGAGCTTTACACACAGTTTTTAAATTGTTTACACTTTTTCGCTGACAGATGTAACTTTAAAAAATACTAGGGATCCTGAATGAAACATTGTCATCATGTCATTATTTGTTTCTACCAGAGCTTAGGTTGAATCCTGAAGAGCTAAAAAGTCTGTATGAGTTTGAAGAACAATGTGTCGAGGAATATTTCCGAGAGAAAGAGGATGAGCAGCAGTCTTCCAGTGATGAACGCATCAAGGTTACATCAGAAAGGTGAAATACATTTTCGAGTGTCACTTAGAGATTTCAAAGTATTCTGTCTAAAGATTATACTTAGACTTTTGTTTCTCTGATGTCCCTGACAGAGTTGAGAACATGTCCATGCGTCTGGAGGAGGTAAATGAGAGGGAAAACACGATGAAGGCGTCCCTGCAGACAGTGGATCTGCGCTTGGCCCAGCTGGAGGAGATCCATGGACGAATGGCAGTGGCCCTGGAAAAGCTTGCGGGGGTAGACAGATTGGAGCTGACCAGAACCTATTCAAGAAACTCTTCCGTATGTGACCCTTCCTCCCTTCTACGCCAGGGCAGTATTAACAGTGCGGATGGTTACAGCCTCTATCGCTTTCACATGGACATGGAGGAGTATGCGTCGAAACAGAAGGAAATAGATGATGTGAATAAAACTGGTCTAGAAAGAGAGAAAAGTTTGCGGCAAGCCTCCAGCGTTTGTGCGCTGAACTCCAAGGAAGGTGGTCAGACCTTAGAGGTTGGTGGTTTGGAGAGATCGCGACCAAGCTCATGCGTGGACATTCTCATATCTCCATGTGAACAAAAGTCTGTTTCTTCCTCATCAAGTCAAGAGACCATAAAACAAGGCAGCACAATACTGCTAGACAGACTAACAGATAAGAACAGACTATGGCCTTCCTCTCCTCCAAAAAGGACTAAATCCCTGAAATGCTATCCAGCAGAAGATCAATCCACCACTCCTTTGACGAAGAGGAGGTCTATGAGCACCATCATCATCAGCCCACCTGATGAGCCAGAGGAAGCAGTTGAACCCTCGGAGCAGGCCCTACTGCCCCAGAAAAACCCTTCCTCCCCAAAGAGGACTAAATCATTGAGATACATCCCAACTGAAAGCCAACCGTCCCCTATCACAAAGAAGAGAGCTATGAGCAGCATAATCTACAACCCAGCAGAAGCAGTTGATGACGTGCTGCAAACTGCAGACTACAGGTCATTAGTGGAGCAGGCCTCTAGAGCACCAAATCAGTGGCCAACAAACTTGGAGTACCAGGTCCATCCCAGCACCTTTGGTCACATTCCTAAGGTGTCAACAGTCAGAACTCTTGCCCAGCAGTTTCAAGCTAGCGCTGTGCCTGCAGAGCTGGAAAATGACTTGATTCAGACAGATCAAATTCCTTTAGAAAGTAAAGTTACAGAACTGTTGGAGGAGCCAACGAAGGTGAAGGCCAAAAGAAACCTTTCTGACACAACTCAGTATCTGACTGTAGCCGATGAGAAGTTTAAGCCATCTCACAGGTCACAAAGCATGAATGCGAGCGAGAGGAAAGTAAAGTACTTGACAGTTAGTAAGGAGCTAAGAGCCTCTAGCAGTGAGCAAGACCTTACTGATGCCAGCAGAGGGGCAGGGGAGGATGTGAAGAAAAAGGAGGCAGAGAAGACAGAAGATGATGCACAGGATAGGAAATAAAGGCCACAAAGAGAGGGGATTGATGAGAGCAGAAATAGAGGAAAACAAAACAATAAATGAGGAAGATGAACTAAAAGTTGAGGAACCAAAAGCAGAGACCTGGGAAATTCACCGCAATGTACCATCAGCTGGAATTCCCTGTGTGATGCAATAATGACACAAATAGACTGACAGTAATGAAAAGCAGAACAAGAAAACAGGAAAACTCTCTTTGAAAGACCCAATTTCTTTACTTGTCTTTAAGTAACCATACAATAGCTTACAATCATTCACATTATAGATTTCCCTTGTCATTGTATTCTTATGTTGGATTTGTGAAGGAAACCTGCTTGATGTGTACAGTTAAAGAAAAAAAGTTTAAACACAACAGTAGGTTGTGCTGACAGACTATACAATATAAGAACAGCAAAAACATGACATTCTCATATACGCTTGACACTTTCAAATACTGTCCGTAAACTTGTTTTTCAATCACTACAAAATGTGCTTTATAATATTCCTCTCTGAGGTATCCCTACAGCTTTCATGCAAATACTGACAATCACGTAACGATATGGAGTAAGTACGCAACTTTTCACAGTTCCATTTTGACACAAGAACCTGTATGAATGAAGGTTTGAATAAATAAAGTTAGATATACTCGTACATATTTTTGTCTTTTCTATCGTAATTCCCGAGTCCTTCTAGGCACACATGAACAGAGATATGATGCCTGTGCAACAGAAGTTTATGTCTCATCAATATACATGGATTTACACAAATACAATCAATACTGAGACTAGATATGTCTGACAGCATCATGGTAGTTAGTATGACAACAGGTAGTTTAATGCTACAATATATGAAATCTAAATGTTTTCATTTTCTGATCATTTATAAGACAGTTATGTGTGACGAAGATCCAGCAGAGGTATAATGAGTGCCAACAGAATCACTGCTTCTTCTGAGCAGACACTGCAGCACCAGCTACAAACCAATGCTAGTGATTACGCCACAAGTCTTTTCATGAATGTATACACAGTATTAGGCCTTAGTCCTCATTGATCCTCCTCTGGTCAACAGAACAGGGTGGCATCTCAACCACTCATGAACCTATGAGTTTCAGCTGGCAGAAAGGCTCTCTGAATATGACCACTGCTGCCACTGCTGTGAAGACGCCCAGAAGATAAGAGCCCTCCAAAAAACAGCAAAGTCACGCTTGAATCATGAAAACTAGAGATGACCCCCCCTAGAGGAGCGAACACTTGAAGAATTTTATCCTCTTCGACTTTTTCTCTGTGATCTTCACTGGTTTGCCTGATCCCCCAGCACTGTTGTCAGTCTAGCAAAGACAAATATGATAGGGTAAAAATATGAATGTAAGTATTTTAAACAAGCAAGGCTTCACATTTCATTTACAATCTAACAAAAGATAGATTTAGTTTTACCAGGGGTTAGGGACATATTAAGATAGAGGTTCCTAAAAAATGTAAATGGTTGACTGGTTATCAACAACAACTTTCTTGCTTTTAAGAATAATACTGCAAATGAAACAGAAAATCTACCGATAATTTATGGAATGTATACCTAGCAAATAAACATTGTTACGGACACTGGTTATCAGTACCCCAAATGTTAGAAATACTTTGGTTATTGCAGTAAAATTTGAATGTCACTTCATTTATTTGATTTTTATCAATTGAGAGCTCATACTTAAAATGTCCCTCTCATTTTGCATCTATTTTATGAATATCTGTATCACTTACCGTCTTTGAGCTCAGATTATGTAATATGTCTCGTCCCACTGTATAAAAAGCCTAGAATAATGACACAAAACAAAAGTAATTTGACATATTCATCACTTATGTTACATGGTACACTGAGAGTAAAAAAAACAAACACGCTTACCTCTTCCACATTTAAGCTGGACTTTGCACTGGTCTCTAAGAACTTAACTCCATAATCAATAGCCAGCTGAGGGAGAGAAAAATGGAATGGTAGTGTCACTTAGTGCAAAACAAGAAAAGTAAAAAGCATTTCAATTTATCTGAGACTGTCTTCAGTAAAGACTGGCTGCAGACACTCACTTTTTCACCTCTGTCTTTGGACACCTGTCTCCTGTCAGTCATGTCACATTTGTTACCTAGGATCATCTTCTCCACATCAGACGAGGCATGCTGGAAGAAGATCAAAAAACGTATCAAGTCAAGTATGTTACTCTATAGCTATACAATGACAGTGTCAAACAGCAGCAAGTAAAACAACTATTTTGAGCCAAATTGTACTTGATACATGTTTCAATTCAGCACTTACCTCTTCAATATTTCTAATCCAGTTTTTTATGTTTTCAAAGGACTTCTCATTACAGATGTCATACACCAACATAATGCCCTTAGAAGAAAAAAGGGTTAGGGTTATAATATCAAACCGTAACATGTAAAATAAACCCACAGGGTGGAAGTGTAGGATGAAGAGCGGACTCACCATTGCTCCTCTGTAGTAAGCTGTAGTGATGGTGCGAAACCTCTCCTGACCTGCAGTGTCCCTGCATGCACACATCAAATCAACCTCAGTGCTAAACATGTGTAACTGTGCCAGGCTCTGAAGCCAAACCTGGAAGCCAAACCTAAATTACACTTACCAAATTTGTAGTTTGACTCTCTTTCCATCCAGCTCTATTGTTCTGATTTTGAAGTCAATTCCTGCAGTTGGATAAACACATGGACATACATCTGTAGGCTGATGCTTACTCTAATGATTGGTTATATGATCATATGAAGACGTGTTTTACATGAATAAGATGCACAGCAAATAAGCTCCATTGTAAACTAAAATGACTTGTTCCCAGGCTGGTATTGTTATGTCAAGTTGTAGGAACACATCACTTAATGTCACTGCACATCCAGCTACGTAGAACATTGTAGATTAGTGTGGAACATAATACACAATATTGTAACAACCATAAAGAGAAAAATATGAGCTTCAAATTTTAAATAAGCTTTTTTTTTTTTTTAAACAAGTCTATAGTTATGATCATATTGTATATTTAACCTTACTGGTGCCAATGAACCATCAAGGGCAGGGGATCATTATGATGTGTCTCTATGGTCTATTGTCTTGCTCTTATGCTACTGGCGCTTCTTTAAAAATTGTAGGTCTGAATAATATTATACAAATCAATTACCCCATTACTATAACCATAGAAAACGTAGTATTGAAGCGCAATAAGGCATTTTATTCTGTTGTGTGCATAATGTCAGATTTATCGAGAGGGGCGGCTACAGGGAACTCACCTATTGTAGATATGAAGGTGGTGTTGAAGGAGTCCTCGCTGAATCTGAACAGCAGACATGTCTTGCCGACTCCACTGTCTCCGATGAGCAGCAGCTTGAACAGGTAGTCGTACGTTTTCGCCATTGAAACACAATGTGGACTCTAACGTTTCGGTAATAAAAGGCCGTGGTGGGCCGGGGTCTCCAGTCAGTCTGAAAACCCTCAGCTGTCTGTGGTGGTAGACTGGCAGCAGACCGGTGCCTAGATGAGTGACGTCACTCTTTACTTTGCATTATGGGCTATGTAGTTTGAATGGATACAGGGCCAACCCATCAATAGTATCTACAAATCTCTTTTTCATGTCACTTTAATGAGAACAGAAGAGCATGCTTACCTAAAGGGAAGTGTCTCTTTGAAATAATGTATTTCCACATTCTAAAGGCCGAAATAACCAGAACCTGGCATTTCCCTTCTTATATATCATTATAAACTATCTAAAGATATGCAAATGTTATTTTCTTTTTTTAAGTAATCATTAAATTATTTGCCTAATGCTTGAAACCTCTTAAAATGAGAGCTAAGATGCAGTCTTTACTTATTATTTTAAATAAATATATAACAGACTGAAAACAATTCTATGAAATTATTTTGGATTTTGCAACAGCGACTAAAGAGGCTTACAATTGGTAGTTTATTTCATTTATAAAGACGGTTTGATGAGCAGATGGCAAAATGAAATCAAAAAAACAAAATGTTAACAATTTCCCTTTTCGTATGTAAATAAGTGTAAATATATTATATTCGAATACTCACATAGACAATCTCTACTTTCCTTAGGCTTTTAAGAAGTTTCCAAAAAGGGTATTTCATTTTGTTTACGAAACTCTTCTCACCAGTCGGTGATATTGCTGAGTGTATTGTATTGCTGCTCCCGAGGTCTCAGTCCCTCCTGCACACTTTTTGTTCAGCAAGAACACGTATGCTCAGGAAAACAGCCTAGCACGGTGAAAATGCCTGTAAGTTTGTGTTTTCAGTAGTCATTTCTTTTGTCGGTTATCAGACTGTTTTAATTTGCCAGTCCTCACCGCCACACAGTGTAGTTGTAACTCCGTCAGTGATTTTATTTAGCCTATGTGAAGCAGCAGCACATGTAGAGAAAGTTAGCTAACATAGCACTCTGTGGCATGGGTGACGGCTACTTGCTGAAAATACACTGGTGTCGTATGTTCACGCGACTAAAAGTGTAGCGGAATATCTTCGAGCCAAGAAATAGTCTGTACCTGTACTTTTTAACACAAGGCCCTCCATTGCTAACTGAAGTTACCAAACACACATTTAACAAACTGTAATATTGATGGTATAGAACATTTACCTCCCAGGCAGAATTAACGGAGATGTTACCTTGTACTTGCCTACGTGTCTAGAAGTAAAAACAAACTACTTCATGTCATGGTTCATGTCAGCAGTAGCATTTTGAGTAAAACTTGAGCAAGTGACGTTAATGGTAAGTCTAGAAAACATTCTGATGGATAGCCCCTTGAGAGTGGCTCCAACACACATACACACAACACAGTAAGCCTACAGTGATACAGACACTGTCTGTTTGAGTTGTATTCTTTAATTTATACTTTCCTTAGCCATTATTTTATTTAATCTCTCTTTTATTTGGTTTACATGTGCTAGTGTATTTGTACATCGTTGTTTTTGAATGTTAATTACCATGATATAGTAAAAACCACTGTCAGACTCAATTATTTTACAAAGCTGTTTGACAAATTGTAACATTTGAATTTGTTTTTCCTTTATTGTAGCTGGCTAAAGACCTCCTCTGCCCTCTTATTGACCACGAGAGAAGACAACACAAAAAGAAAAGACTTGTTCAGAGTCCTAACTCTTACTTTATGGACGTTAAGTGCCCAGGTATGTAGACTAACGTGAAGGCAAGGCTGTGTTCAGTACATTTGGCCTTTCGAGTTAATCCCTTATTATTTAACTTCTACGGTTAACCTACATAATCCTCTTCTGTTTTTGCTGAGATTCTTCCAATTTTTCATCACTGAGTTTGCAATCATTAAAAACCCATGCACATTTTTCACAAAATTGGTCTATTATTGCTTGTTTACATCTTGGCAATTTATTTGCAGGCTGCTACAAAATCACAACTGTGTTCAGCCATGCTCAGACAGTGGTGCTCTGTGTGGGATGCTCAACTGTGTTGTGTCAGCCAAAAGGAGGAAAGGCCAGACTGACCGAGGGTAAGACATCCACTTACATTGCAATGTTAATGATCATATCCACTAACCTAAGCTTTATGTTTCTCTAAGTTGTGAGTAGAAAGTTGTGTAACACATTTCTTTTGACTTTACAGGTTGCTCTTTCAGGAGAAAGCAACATTAACAAGGGATGACACACTCGTCACGTCTGTAATCAAGTCTTGCTGTTGATAAAAGCCTCAATTTTCAAATGATTGCAAAGTGCAAATAGTAATCATAGCCCCCACCACATTACAGATGTACAACTTTTATGATAAAATGTTTAACTATCTTAACTTTTAATTTGTAAGATACTACGAGAAATACATTTCACATGTTCAATAAAGTAAGCATTGTTAAAGTTAAAGCATTCTGGTATTTTTATTGAGAAATAATAAGGTTTGTCATTTATGAAATCACCTTCACAGAAAGCATACAGGAAGTCCTTCCTGAATAAAAAGAAAACTTTTGTTTGTCCCATAGATTTCTTAATAAACAAACACATAAAAAACATTGAAAATTGAAACAGTTTACAGTATCAGACAAACACGGTTTAGAAAGGAAGCACACAAAAAAAGAGAAATGACTAACTCATCTGCATATTTGTGTCCAAGCAGAGTGAGGCAAAAATGGTAATGACAACAGTTTTATAGTTAGCATGTGAAAAACTGTACTTATGGCAGGTCCTTCACCATAAACCAAGCAAAAAAAATCAAAACAAAAACATGCTCTACAGTATCACCATGGACTGATCACTGCGTCTGACATTGTACTCCGCCTCTGGGATTCTCCTCGTCTTCCTCATAAGCTTCCCTGCTGCACTTTTTCTGTTGTGACTGCACATCCACCTCACATAGCTCCACCTCCTCCATGTCATCGGTAATCATCACATCGTCCCTGGGAGGAAGCAGTCTTTCCAGCTGGTACATGAGATGCTCTGGGAGCCAATGTTTCTCTGGGAATTCCACCTTGGGCATGAAATACAAAAGGCTGAAATTAACATTTCCTCTAAAAACACATTTTAAAAGAGAGTCGAGTCCAAGATTGAGACACGTTGCAGAAATGTTGGAGAGTTTTACCTCAAACTTAATGAAAAGCTGTCCCTTTTCATAAGGATCCCTGTAAACGGGCATGCCCTCATTCTGGACACATTTGACGTCACTATGCTTGATCACTTCCCCTGTTGACAAAAACGATACATGTTCATTATATTTGAAGACAAAATACGACCTCACAAACAAACAAATTCTGTGATCTTCTGTGTTACCTGGTGATGAGTTGATGATGAGTGCTCGGTTGTCTAATGTTAAAATAGTCTTCTTGAAACCACACAGAGCCTCTGAAAGTTTGATTTTCATCTTCATTACTAAATTATCTTCTTGTCTCTGGAAAACGGGATGTTCCTTCTGATCCAGCACAATGATTACATCCCCAGGCTCCAGTCCAGGTTCCTGGTCGCCTTCTCCATGGAATGTAATTTTCTGACCATCTTTCATACCTACACATCACATATCTACAGGTTAGTGTGTGTGTTGCAAAACACATTTACACACCAATTTACATTTTTTTCTTTATTAAAGATTGGGCGGGGGCGGGGCATACCTTTGTCAATGTGAACTTCAAGGACTTTCTTCTTTCGTTCTACTTTGTGTCCATTGCAGTTTTTGCAGCGGTCCTTTGAATTAAACTTCTCACCCTGTCCCTGGCATTCTGGACACATGCTTTGGGTCTGCTGAATCATTCCTGGTCCAATCTGTTGAACCTTGATATGTACTCCTTTACCTTTGCAGTTTGAGCACTTCTCTATGGCACCTTTCTTACCACCATAACCTGTAAATAAAAGAACAAAGTTGTTAACAGAACTTTTCAACAATTTCCTTTTTACATGGAATAAAAAAAAAACGAAAACATACCTTCGCACTTTTCACAAATGACATTCTTCTGCAGTCCAAGCTTCCTAGTGGTGCCCATGTATATCTCCTCTAGTGTAACACTAAGCTGGTGGAGGACATTCTTCCCTGTAGGATAAGTAGATGAGTTCAAACGTTTTTTAAGGGTTAGGATTAAAAAATATAAAACATACATCAGATGAAACTGCTGCTACATGACTTGTAAAATGTGGTATATCTTACCTTTCCTCTCTCTCTGCATCCTTCCACCACCTCCAAAGAACATGTTGAAAATGTCCGTCGGAGATCCTCCACTCATGCCTCCCTCTTTGATTGCTTGTTCTCCTCCTTGGTCATACAAGTCTCTCTTTTGTGGATCTGACAGCACCTCATATGCTTGGGATATATGCTTGAACTGCGGAAGTGAAAATCAAAGCAGTTCATTTTAAAATCAAAACTTAATAAAGAACTTTCAAAAAGTATTTATCACAACCAAGTTTTCACATACATACATTTGATTTGGCGTATTGGGGCATTAAATCTTTATTTGAACAGAAATCCAATTTTTTTGAAGGGGAATAATTGTTTGTTTTGCATTAACAGCACAGAATTAATAAGTCAACCATGTGCTGTAAAACTTTGAATAATTTTAAAATATAAACATTTGTTTGCTTGGAAAATATAAAACTATGCAGTATGCATGGATGCATTTTCATGACCACAGGCCCTGGAAAAAAACTTGCCTTGGACCCCTACCTACACACACATATTATAATCCTTCCTTTTATATACATGCAATAGTTTGTAGCTCTAGCTATTTATGGCTTGCAGCCCCTTTGCTCAAGCTCTCTCTCTCTCATTGACTGTCCCTTCCCTGAAAAACTTCGAAAAGCAAGAAGGCAAATAAACCGAACGAAGATCTAAATGCACCGTACACAATCAACAGCGCCAAGAACATTACAACAAAACTACCCATGCACTTGCTCGGCCCTGGACACTTGCCCACTTTGCCCATGCAGTGATCTGTTAATATGTGATATTGAATGAAAGCGCTGTTTCACAGCAATATGCAAAATATTGACAAGACGTGTGCAAAGGTTGTCTATTCAGTATAATGAATACGTGGAATGTGTTGGCATGGTCCTGCATACTGACTCCATTATACTCTCCAGCATGTTGTTATGACAATAGGTTATAAGCTATGAATACGGAGTAAACATTAGGATTAATTGATGTACATTTTCAGTTGTTGTTGTTTTTTTACCATTCAAAAGTCATTAGCATCATGAGCATTCAGCAGTAAATATTTATTTTGCCAGGCCACTAAAAAAACTTTACTGTAACAATAACTTCCCAACCAGTAAAAACTCAACAGTGTCAGTGAGCTTAATGTGCCCTAACAGAGAAGCTGAGTCTAGCTCTTTCTAGAAAGGTCCGAACTAGACAAGGCTGCAGTTTAAATATAGACAGGGGGGCATTCCACCGGCCCATACACGGCTGCAGGGAGGCAGGGACCCCCTTCCGCCCCAACTCTGTTATGTAACGTACCTTCTCTCCTTCATTGGGGTTCTTGTCGGGGTGATATTTTAATGCGAGTTTTCTGTAAGCTTTTTTAATTTCATCCGCTGAGGCGTTGGGTTGGACCCCCAGGAGATCATAGTATCCGGTTTCGTGGACCATGATTACAAACTACAACAAAAGAAAGCAGAAACACATGAGCAGGTTGCATAGCTTTTTAGCCCATGAGGTTACGATTGAGATCTACTACTGCTGCTGCTACCGTTAGTGAAGTATCCACACAAAGCTACAAGTCACCATCAAATGACAAAGCTCCCTTTCGCCGAAGGGTCCTCTTCACTTGTATTTAGCTTTACATGGTGAATATAACGTTAAGGCATGGTCAGAATGAAGTATGTCTCAAACAGATAACGTGAGAAGAGGTTACCTTAGGAAGCACATGTGGCAAAATGACAATTCCTCTCTCTACCAGATCACGTTACGTGTTTGTATTAAGTACGGTTTGGATGAATGTGCTAGCTTTATTCTGTTTATCAGCTGTATTCAGATGATAGTTTAGTGTACTTACATGTCAGGTTTTAATTCTACGGTGGCTTTCGCTCGAGTTGCTGACCGCGGTGAAGGCAGACTGCTGCTTCTTATAGCCGCTCCACAGCGAGGAACTTTCTGGAGAGCTCTGAGCCGAGGGGCCGGATGTTTCGTTGGTTGGAGCTGTAGACTCTAGAAAAGACCGGAGTACAACAAATACCAAGGGTAGTAAAGGGGGGTGGGGGTTGTCAGCCCACCTTTTTCTTAATGATTTCTCAATAGTCTTCACTTTTTCAACGTTAGATTGGATTAAAAGAGTGAAAATAAACTGCACTGGGTGAAACATGGGGCCATATACTTGGAGGGAAAAATACATAAAAAAAGTAGAGAACGTCTTCCAGAACATTCCTACTGGGTACTAATTTAAACAAATGATTAGGCTATTATAAACAGCCTTGATTAAGATTTTTTATTCATTTTTTGTCAGGAAGGTGATACATATCTACGGAAGAGGATTAGGGCCACTGAAAAAAAGACATTTTGCTTCTGACTTTTTAGAATTCTGACTTTAATCTCAGAATTCTGACTTTAATCTCAGAATTCTGACTTTAATCTCAGAATTCTGACTTTAATCTCAGAATTCTGAGATTAAAGTCAGAACCCAATTATTTTTTTCAGTGGACCTATGGGTCTGAATAAAAGTAATATAATTTAACATCAGAAGTCCTTAACTAAAAGTAGTTTATAATTATATTCATTATAAACTCTTTGGAACGGCATATTCCATTTTCAGAGGAATATTTTCTATACTTTGAACCAGGTTTGCTGCATGTTTACTGAGGTAGGCTACTCTCTAAGATACCAAATAGGGAGAGAAAAGGACAGATTCAAAGTGTTCTTATTTTTTGCCTTAATATCCACTTGTATGAGGCGTATAGCATGAGCAAACGCACTCACTTCATTTCAGGACACAAAGCTCGCAAACTACAATGGGCCTATGAAAAATAGAAGAAATGTAACATTTATATTTGATTTTTTATATGTGTAAGTGCTTGGAATTTCATTAACAGAAAAGACAGAAATAAGAATTTTCTCTGTTGGAGCCATGGTAAAATTGAGCCTGTTTCTCATGACCAAATGGCCAACATAGACTCTGAGGCCGCATGTGAAATTTACTTTTGGGGAGATATTATTTTCATGGGTCTCTGAAATATGGACTAGACAAGAAAAATGTATATGGATGACTGTACTGTAGAAACCTGATGAATACACAAAGATTGGTTTTTTTCTTACATCACAGAGAGAATAAAATGAAGTGCTATCTGAGCAACTACAGCTAGTGTAAAATAATTGCTTTTTTAAGGTCACCAGCTCACATTCGGTGTATAAGAAACCTGAGCACATCTTGTTCTGGACAGAATATACAGCAACATCATCATTGCTGGGTAACAAACAGCTGTAATGTCAGGGTGCCCTGACTCTCTAATCAAAGTGAATTACCTCAACTAGAAAGGAGAATATTCCCCCTGTTCTAAACGAGGAAGCAGTGAAGACAGAGCAACCTATTATCAGCAGTGTCATGCTCATTTGAGACAAGAGGAAGTTCTTTTCTATGCTTGTGACCCAAAAGGTCATTCTTTTTTTCGTGTAATGAGATGTTTTGTAACCGTGTCTTTGGAAATAAACATGTGCTCAATGAACTATTGAAAGACGTACATTAGCAGTATTAACACACCAAAGGAAAGGATGCAGCCTATTTTATTTTACTTTAAAACTGTTAAAAATGTTCTTCTGCTTTAAAATAAATCTAATTTTCTGGTTTTGTTATTGTACAGTCCATCAAAATAATATTTTTTTTGTTGGATTTTGAGAATTAAGAGCTGATAGCTTTTTTACAGGACACAAAATAAAGCTTCATTGCCCAGCCATGTTGGAGATGTACCACAAAGTGAAAGAGAGCCTCTATCAAGAATAGTGTCAGGGGCGCCGAATAGCCTAGCGGCCATGACGCGCACCCCACATATGGAGGCTATAGTCCTGGTCGTAGCAGCTATGGGTTCAATTCCAACATCGGCCCCTTGCTGCATGTCATCCCCCACTCTCTCCTCCCAACATTTCCTGTCTCTCTTCAGCTGTTCTATCCAAAAAAAAGGCAAAAATGGCCCAAAAAATATCACACAAAAAAAGAATAGTGTCTCGTTCCTGGGGAGAAATGGCTTTATAACTTTTAGTATGATAATCATGTCTCACTTGCATGCATTGAATATAGTTATATGTGGCATGTGTACAGAATCCGAACGTATGAATTATGGAATACATTTCATTTCTTAAAATGTTTGAGGAAACCGAGAGTATGTTGGAAGTAATGAATAATACTTGCTATTGAAATGATGAGATATGAGAATAATATGCCTTCACAATTCATTTTTACTTTTAAAATCATGAGCAGCTGAGGTGGCTTATAAAACACCGAAGCGACAAGTTCAGTGTATTTCACTGAATAAAGGGCCCAGCATTTCTGAGTTCATGGTAATATTCTTTTTCTTCACAGTACACATTCATGATATTTGCAGAAAGAAAAACAGTAAGACGTGAAAAAAAATCCACAAAAACATCTGAAACTTTCATGCAACAGAGTTAATATCATTAAAGCCACAATTGTAATTTTTAAACCCCATCAAAGTGAAATATGTCCACTGATTGTTTTTTTTAGTGTGACCTTTTGACAGTGGAAGCTCATGATGGTTGATGGAATGTGCCTTCAATGTTTAAATAACAGTGTAAAAAAACATTAGACAAGAGGCTTTATTCAGCCAATAAATAGACGATATCTAACACAGATCACAAATCTTACGAATGACACAGTCACATCTACAGTAACTTTAGGTTGACATGTTTAAGACAGTGCTTTGGAGTGTGCAGAGAGAAAACTTAACATTCAGGAACTCCAATTCCTGAGTCTTCTTTAAATACATATTTTGGTTTAAAATGTGCAGATTCAATATATCATGATGAAGTGAAGAGAGCTAAATCCTAAGGCCCGCATCACACTGGCTGTGTGTCGGCTGCATGAGGCTCCAGTTTGTGCAGGCTTCAGGACAAACTGTCTTGGTATTCAGACGGGCCATGTGTTGGCTGCATGTCCCTGCTGTCACTAGTCTTCCCTTCACAGGTTGTATATGTGTTTTTATATTCCTTGGCTTCATAAATATTATTAAGATGTGTACATTTGTTTTCATGCCAGTCACATGTTCTACTGATGTAGATGTACATGTTGCTCATACAAAGACAATATGGCTCTCTACATATCATTTTATTATCTATATTAGCAGAGTACTGCACGCTGTTTTTGGTAAAACAGGCAAGCCTTTTATACTCTACTTTTTGGGCATGTTATACATGCCACAATAAAAACGCAGCTGTCACGCAGCCAACACGCAGCCAGTCTGAAACCTGGGAAAAACGCCAGAGTCTTCTTAGTCCATATCCCGTACTCTTTGACATATTTCCTCTGTAAATTCTGAGCACTTTGAGTTTCCTCCCAGATCTTTCGTTAGAACCTTGAAGACAAAAACAAACAAAAACTTTATGAATCAAAAAAGGAAGATTTCATAAAAATAGTAGAATACTAATTATTTAAACGGAGGTTACCTTTTTGTCTCGTATGGTGTCAAAGCAGCCAGTTTCAATCTTCTTGGCATAGCCATGCAAGCCCATGTGCCGAAGCATCATGACTGCACTAAGCAGCAGGGCGGTGGGGTTGGCCATGTCTTTTCCTGCTATATCTGGAGCAGTGCCATGAACCTGACAGAGGATTTAAATAACAATCATTCATCATAGTTGAAAATACTGTTGTAAAAGAAAATCTAATTCTGAAAAGATATGAACAACTAACAAATCAAACTGCAAAGTGTCTTCACTAAATCATCTGAGCCTGTTGTGAAAAAAACAAGTCTTAAAAATGGAAATAGAAAGAACATACCGACTCAAATATGGCAACACCATTGGCACCAATGTTTCCACTAGGTGTCACTCCAAGACCTCCAATTAGTCCAGCACAAAGATCACTGCAAAGGTACATTTAGATTTGTTTCAGTGCATACATCTATACTGTGCATATTAATTTTGAACTGATGCAGACCAAACCTGCGCTACTTTAGCTTTTTTAATCTGCAGGATTTATTCAAGTTTGTTTGACACAAAGAAGATCCTCTTCTAAAGTTCTACTTAAAAAAACAAAACACATTTCTACACCTACTAAAAAAAAACAAGTGGACAAAATACATGTAGCTGTTCAAATTCAACAAACCACTCATTTGATTATAGTTGTGTTTTTTAGGGTCTGGTAAGTTATGCAAGAGTTCCTGTTACTTACATATATTACCAGCAATTAGCTGCTGCTAATGTTGTGCTCTGAAGACAAAGCCAGATTATGTATGCTAACATTTGCATATCTGCATGATTTCTATTTGCTTCAATAAAAAAGGGCCATCTATCTTACCTCAAAATGTCTCCATACAGATTTGGCATCACTAACACATCAAACTGTGTGGGATCCTGCACCATCTGTAAAACGTGTATTAATAATGCCTTTATTATTTGGGGGAAAATGTAAAACTTCCAACACTATTTATTTATCCACTTCAAACATTTATACAACTATGCAAATCAATAACAAGAGATATCAGAACTTACATTAAGACACACAGTATCCAAGTACATCTCAGTGAATTTCACGTCTTTGTGCTTTTCAGCAGCCTCTCTGCATTTTCGTAGGAAAAGCCCATCTGACATGCGCCTATTGAAAAATGAGTAAAAAGAATGATTTCAGCAAATAGCTTTTGAATGACAAAATACTCCAATTAATTTGAATGGAATTTAACTTACATGATATTGGCTTTGTGAACAGCAGTAACACTGGCCCTCTGATTATTTCTTGCATATTCAAAAGCATATTCTGCAATGCGTAGGCTGGCTTGCTCTGTAATAAGCTTAATACTCTGAACTACTCCATCAACAATCTGAAAAATACACAAATTCAAAACAAGATTTGGGTCAAAATCTGTAAACTTCAACTAGTGTGTATGATTTCAGAAAAAACAAGACGCTATGCTGATTCCCATCACTATATCAGTCTTACCAGATGTTCAATCCCACTATATTCTCCCTCAGTGTTCTCCCTGATGGTAACCAAGTTCACATCAGTGTAGGGGGTCTGGTAGCCCTCGATAGACACACAGGGGCGCACATTGGCGTAGAGGTCAAAGGTTTTTCTCAGCAGCAGGTTCATAGAGGGATGGCCAGCTGCTATTGGGGTCTTTAAAGGTCCTGTAGATAGTTGAGTTGTTCAAATTATTTACTAGTTAAAGTGCCAACACAGATAAGATCTAAACCACATGTGCCATGATTTTAATGTATCAATAACAAACTTACCAAAACCTCTTTCTGACATAAGGGTTAACATTTTATTGGTCTTATGTTTTTAACTTGAGCAAGTGCTATTTACAAAATTAAATCTTTTTACTATGTCTTGCTGCAGAAATTAATCGTTGTAGAGCTACTGGGACGGAGAAATTAGTCACTCGAGCAGAAAAAAAGATCTACCAGTATATCATCACTACCAGCATTTAAATGTCAGCATCACATTTATATAATAGATAATAGAGGGATTATTAAGCATGCTACCTTTAAGGCCAATTTTGTTCCTGTCCATTGATTCTTTAGCATCAGGAGGGATCATCCACTTTCCACCAGGTCCCTGGATGGCTGTAACATTTCTTTCCTCCCACTGAATAGGGGCCTATGGATCAAGTGTATGAATCATGAATAATACAAATGAAGAGCAGTCTACTCCATTGCTACTTTGTAAATAATTTTCTAGGTAATGTTCCTTATGTACAATGGTATAATTCCTTCAGATCTTACCTTGGCTGCTTCAAATATCTTCATGACAGCAGAGGAGATCTCAGGACCAATTCCATCACCAGGGATTAATGTTACAGTTTTAATCTAAGAGGAAGAATAAAGACATATAACATTCAGTCATACAATAATAATTAGGCACTTCAGAATAATCACAATTTAATACCAGGATTAAGAGATACACCAAATTGTTAAGACAAGTTACATACCCCACGGGTGAACGTCCTGGGTTGTGGAGTGTCTTTCTTCAAAGCTCCAACCGCCCATGACACCTGACAATCAAAGTGAGGGATCAGGTTTTTCCTCAATATAAGCTTTAATACCTCACAGGGCTGTTATGTAGTAAAATCCAGTTGATGGGAACATTTTTAACACAGAGACAGGATGTTGTGTCCATTTATCAACGCTTTAAGGAGGGAACATAGCAGGAGCAGAATAACCAAAGAAATGTGTGCTGTTTACCATCAAGCATGCTAAATCAAGAGTACTGTTCCCGTTAATGTAACAATAAAATAAACACTTTTGTTCTACCACTGTTATACACATGTCACAAGTAACACTAGTAATCTAAATCTAATCTAAACAAACAAAAAAACAGCTTGAAGCATAGATAGATAGATAGATAGATAGATAGATAGATAGATAGATAGATAGATAGATAGATAGATAGATAGATAGATGAAGCTATCTGTAACAGACATTCTGAATTTGAGACTATAGTTAAAAAGTGGAATTACCAGTCCTTGTTAAATAGCCTGCTAGCCATACTATATAAGCAATTGTCTATAGTCTTGTTTAGAATGAATGATTATCTACAATTTCAAAGGCCTGATCATAAAAATCCTAACCCCAAAAAATGATAGTGTGTGGGGATGAAGGATTAATACGTTATCACAAAAGGTCTGCCACAAGGGAAAGTGTTTTTAATTTCATACAGTTAAAATATGAAAACAATCTCACATTTAGCTGTACAGGAACAAACTGTTTAATAAATGGGTTATCTTAGCTCAGTTTAAGAGCAGCCAGGTAGGCTATTGCAGAATCGCAAAAGCAAAGGTGCTGTAAACTTAAGAAATATGCAAAGCAAAATGTCCATTTCAGATTTGATTAACTTTTCAACAAAAGGAATCTGCGAGAAGCTAGTTAGCTCTTTCTGACGCAGCAAGGATACTCAGTGCTCAACTTACTTCCTGTGCCTTGATTTTATCCTTGCGATGGAGCGTTACGCCCCACTTTCTTAGGAGATTAAGAATCTGCAAATGAGGGACATTTCATAGATATTTGGTACTATGACGAAACTAGCTTAATGACAAATAATTGAACGTGTGCACATACCTAAAACTCGCTTCTTGGACGCCATACGGGAGTCGCTTTATAATTGCATGCTAACAAATTAGCTAGTAGCGGTCAGAAGTTAGGTTGCCATAGTAACTACAAGCTAGTAGCCTGTGCATTAGCGACTAGCTAGGTTAGCCGGGGAGGACCTGTTTCTGGTATACAAGCAGTATTTGAATGTGTAAACTAAAGGCAAATAAAAAATGGTAACACGAAACACTGTGCCATATCTTTGTTGCAACAGGGATGAAAGATTAAAATGTTTTTCCCGTACGTACCGCTGACCTCCACGCCTTCCCTGCCATCCTTTGCTAGCCAAGGTCGATGCAGCAGACGCAGCAGAAGCAGCAGCAGCCGTAAGTCAAGCTCACTAAACCACAACACAAAACGGATTTCCGTTCTGAGCACTATTCTGAATTAAAACGGTATTTAATAATGCCACATATAATATGACACCTTAACACAAGAAAACAAATATTTATTTAGTTTGAATACCGTGCATATATAGCTGTTTCAATAACTCAAATGATGTTTGAAGGGGATTCAACTGGACCATTTTGGATGTATTACAGAAAGTAAAAAAACATATAATAAATACATAAAATAAGAAAACCTCTCTGATATTTAACTATCAGTGACTATAAACATTCTGTCGATATTTCTTGTGGAATAATGATGACCTGGGAAAATTACTATTGAAATGTACTACACCAAGATAACTTTTGAGGACCATTACCACCAGCAGATGGCGCCAGTGGCCTGCTACTGAGAGTTGTCCAGCGTCAACATGTGTGACTACTATAACCTTTTTTTCCTCTGGATTAGCATAGAGTCAAAAATAAATAAAATGCATGTATGACTGGTCCAAAAGAAGACTGTAGATATGATTATACACATAATAAACTTTATGATATAAAACAAGTAGAAACAGCTCAAACAATCAGTTGATTGTATTTTGCAAAAGTTCAACTTACAAAGAAAGCATACAGCATGGGGCACATTAACTCCCCAAATGATCTAGCAATGCAAAATGGAAAAAGCTCTTAATTACTTAGAATTTATAGAAATTCTTTAGCAGCATAGCTCTCAGCATAAATGCAGGCTACAACATGGTACAAAATGCACACTGTGCAAGTAAAGACATCTTTCAACCAAACTGAAAGGTGTCATTATGGATAACGTTTTCAAACCACTTACATACTGTATATCGTCATCCAATGCATAGGATGTAATAGAAATTCAACAAATGCCTCACACTGCAGCACAAATCACGCGTATCTGGCAATTATACTTATCAAGCATTTGGATATAGCTTAGCAATTTGAAAACAACTACAGTACATTAGGCATGGGTCTTCATACAACAAGTTGCGAAATGTTGCACAAATGTGTCGAAAATATTCCCACTTATATGGCGTATTGTTTGGGCTGCTTCTTCAGGCTCAAGGATCTTTCAGTTTGTGAAATAACATGTGTGGCTCTGTTGTTGAGGAGTCTGCATTCATGAAGAACTTCTGTAGAAACAGAAATGTACACAACATAGTTGAGTCTACAGCTGGAAGTTCACATGCAACATTTTTCCCCCCACACAATATGATGTCTTACCATTAAACTGTTTGTAGGCTTCATCAATAATGGCATTGTTTGATCGCTTTATGTCCCAGTAACTGTCTTCCACCCAAGGTTTGCAATCAGAATGTTCAACGAGTTGTCCGTTTTTGTATAATCCAGCTGAACATTCACAGGAAGACAAAAAGTGGACAGATTGAGTAAAGTTTACTTGTACAGGAACATTTGTATTCTTAAGACATAATAGTTATTCCAGTTGAAGATCTTGGCATGTGTAAGATAAATGTAAACAAAAAGTCACAAACAATGACCCAGTAGCACACTAGTAAGCAAACGTACCTCTGATGGTCTCATCAATGTCTTTGCATAGTTGGTACAACTCACTCCCACGTCCGACAACTCTTTCACCTACAATTTCAACACATTTTTAAAAGAGAGACTGCACACTTCAGGAGTACCTTTAACAAAGTACCTTCTTCCACACAGCCTGTGCAAGGCGAAAACAGAATGGGTTGGGTAACATCCCTCTGCTGCAAATCTGGCAACAGGGGTTATAAAAGAGGAAAAAGGGGGGTTTGTGTAAATGGGGGTGCCTGCAGGACATGACAGGGCTGTGTGTTGATGCAGATACAATGTTTACATTTCACGCTTCTTTTGCAATGGTGTCCAAAATTGCCCACTGGGGTAAAAATATGCCAGTGTTGTTTGGTTCGGTTTAAAAAGGCAAATGTCCTGTCATGGTGAGGCTTTTAGGCATACTTGTACTTATTCTGATTTGAATTACTTTTATGTGTAGTCCCAAATCAGCTACATACAGTATATTCAATATATCTGTGTGAGCAGTCATACTTGATTACTTCACCTATAACATCACTCAAAATCGAAATTCAAAACAATTCTGAAACAGGGTTGACGCGTTGTTAGAACTAATCCTTGACATTCTGAAATTTTGGGACAAATCTGTACATGCAATAACCCTCACCACTTCTGGCCCCTACTCTTCATCCACAGACAGCTCTGTACATTGGGAATATCATTGCTCCACAGACACCAAATCTAGGCTTAATCGATCCTCATTCTTCTTCTCATTATCATCTGCTCACAAACTTGCTGGCTTTCACTGTAGCTTCACAAACCTCAGGTGACATCTTATTTATTCTCATACAATGTGCTGCATGTGAAGTCTCTGTTAATGTTGTTGTGCACATGCAGGTCAGCTTAGGACCATGACCAGTTCACACTTAAATCTAATGTGAGGCATGTTCAAAAAATACTGCCGTAGAAAATAAAGTCAGATCTGAGCAATAAATAGAGTTGAACACTTAAACATGCAGCTTGAAATTACTACTAGCTATAATATCATCCAAAAGACTGAAAATATCCACTCATATCTTACCATCCAGCACCTTGATGTTGGGGAACATCTCAAGAACTATGTTTCTATATGATGAGTTCCTGCAAACTGAAAAACAGTAAAGCATTGTTTTAAGTTCACTTAGGAATATAATTCTTAGTGGGTTGCTTTCAAAAAGTCACTCAAACTTACCTGGATTAGTGTAATTGTAAGTGTTGTCTTTAAAACGTATATTTTCTAGTTTTCTCAAAGACTGAAGGCACTGAAGGTTTTCAATGCTGTTGAAAAACACAACCGGGGATATATGATCATTTTCACATTGAATTTAGGATATTGCTCTTCAATCAAAGATACTAGTAGCCACACATCCATTTAAGAAAGATTAAAAGGGATACCTTGAGATGATATTACCAGCCACATTTAAGTTCTGTAAACTCTCACAATTGCGCAGGGGCTCTAAATAACAAAAGGGAAAACATCATAACAGTGAGATCGACTATAGTATTTCTACTCATGATGAAGACTTTCACAATAAGAAAATGGTGGGTAAAAAAAGAGTATTTTACTCCTGAAATCTTACCTAAATTGGAAATCCTGTTGGCAGACAAATTGAGCACAAAGAGAAGACGAAGAGATGCTAGAGGAGCTAAATTTGACACGTTATTTCCAGAGAGGTCCAGTCTCTCTAAATTCATACACTCCCCGATGCATCCAAGGTCATGTATTCCTGTAAGAAAAACACATAACCTTCAAAATGGTAATGCACTTTTAAGCCTAGTTTGAATAGTAAGATATTAATCACATCTTACCAAGACCTCTCAATTTAAGAAACAGTATCGACTCCAAATCAAACTCTCCTGTACGTGACTTGAGCAGCACAGCAGTTATCTTCTCTACGTCTGCATCTGAAAGAATTTGAGAAATAAGACTGCAGTATAACAAAGCACTTTTCTACTCCTAACAAGGCAACACAGTCACAGACTCCTTATTTGTGAGTCAGCACTGCAAAAGCCAAACGCTGGAAGCATTGTGTCTCTTCTGGTTACGGTGGAGCAATCAAATTAGCAATGCAATCATCTGTAAATAGTAAATCCCAATTCAAACGGACCGTGAATTTGAATATGTGGCAGCAGCACACTGAGCTTTTCGTCTGCCATCTCCAGAGGACAGGGTCACACATGGGGATGATGTGCTGCCAGCGCGCTGTTTATGACGGTGTAAGCTCGCCAGCTGCACGCATGAATAACAACTGAGGAAGTTATATTTGGTTTTATTTCCTAAGGCAGGATCAGTACCGAACTCAGACTACTCCACATGAATACTCTTTCATGAGCCTGCACAAATGAAACACTGATTCCCTGGGGACAAGAGCGTCACTGAAAGAGAAGACTCATCAGGTTAACTAGAAATAATGATGCTGGGGTCTGTTTTTTCTTCTGGTCCTGGTACAGGCTTTTATAAGACCTATATTGAAACAAGTTACATTGATTTACTTTAAATGTAAATTGTACAAGGGGTGGAAGACAGGGTAGCACTACACCACTTTAACATGGGGGAAATGGTCGGAGTAAGACAAGGAGGGCCACCACACGGCTTGCACTTGTTTACGAAAAAATAAAGGTGATGGTGTTTGGCTTAGCTTGACAGCTAGCCACCAGTAAATTATGTTAGCTAATGTATGCTGCTACCTGCAAGTAGTGATGTAGCGGCGGAGGAATTTCAGAAGAATGACTCAGTCGAATGAAAGTGGGGTGGGTAATTCAATGAAATGGTAATTACTCGTTTTTCCTCTGATGATGACATACGTAAAATGTTGTGTAACGAGGGATACGTTGTTAGCTACAGCTTAGCTTAAGCCGCGGCCAGCTAGCACAAAACGTTAATGATGGCTAGCAAAACCGACGTAGCAACAAGCTATCCAATACAACTTACCTTGCTCTTTATCTCGCTTAGAATCCATCGTGAGCAACTTTTGCTACTCGGAAAGCTAACTATCGCAATAAAAAGCGAGGATTTTAACCAAGCGGTGGAAAGACAAGAAGGTGGTTGTTTTATGGGAGTGTGAAATTGGCGTCTGTCCTGGGGTGTAGTCAGGACACGCTCACTGTACTGCTGTGCTGCAACAGCACGCAGGTGGATGAGCCGGACTTCAGTCCAGCACAGAGGGAGGAAACAGCATTCACTGCAGGGAAGCACAAAGAGATGAAGACGGGGCTGAAAATAAAGACCTCCAGTGTTTGTTATATATGTCGCTTTCGTGCAACAGGTTCAATTAAAAGTTGTGTTCGTGTTGCAAAACTAAAGAAAAACCATGATTGAAAGAGTTTTCCTTGGTTTTCGTTGTAGTAGGCTATCTAACTCTTGATAACTGTAGAACTAAGTAAATGTGTAATTCAACCAAAGGTTCATTTAATGTATGCAAAGTCTTAATCAAATCAGGGGATAACCCACTGACATAAATTCTAATGTAGTAGACTTTATGTCAGTGGGTTATCCCCTGGTTTGAAGGGAGGAAAAGACATTTAGGCTCTGAGGGAATTGGATTGATTTTTTTTCATTTAATGCTGCTTTAATTCTCTTCATTTCTGAAGGAAATATTACTCCCACACAATAATGTGACACCTAAATGAACCTTATTGCTGATTAGTACATTAAGAATAATATCATTCTAAAAAGAAACATCAATAATTCTATCGACACAGAAGGTTTATAACCAAGCTTTATCTTGAGCAGTTGAATTAACTACTGATAGCCTACATGTGAATGCATTATTATTATTATTATTATTATTATTATTATTGTTGTTGTTGTTCTTGTTGTTGTTCTTGTTATCATAAAAACTGTAATAAGAAAAAAGATGTCAGCAGGGTTTGAAGAGCAGTTAGAGTATAACATTAAGTGTCCCAACAATCTATTTCCTCTTAATTAGCAGCATGTTGAAGCTCACAGGGATCGATTTATTTATTTGTTTACTAGAGGTCCTATTGGTTTGAACAGTCTCTGGGTGCCTCAGCAGAAGCAGATCAGTTTGCAGTTCTTGGTCTCCACAGACAACCTCCACTGGCCCCGACACAACAGGACGCTGGTTTCATACTTTATCGTTTTCATGCATCCTCTACTTTAAACCCTCATGGCGGACCTCTCTTGTAAGGACTACAACGACCTTTCTTAAGAGTTTGCAGCCTCCTGTTCGGGGACTTTGTCTCCGCGGAAGCACTAAATGCCTTTCATTGAGAAAAGGCTCCGGACGCTCAGTATTGTGAATGGGCACGAACGACCAATGGTTTGATTAAGATGGGAAATAAACAAACAATATTTACCGACGAGCAACTTGATGCCTACCAGGTAAGCATACACTTGTTACCATGCAGCATATAAGACCATCTCCAGGACCAGGGAAAACAAGCTTAAGGATAAATACTTCCTTTGATTGAAAAGGTAAACTTTATAAAACAAGGTTCCGTTTAAAGTGGACTCAAAGAGTAGCTTGTATTGTAACCTATTTACTGTAAGTTTTTGAAAGACTTAAGTGCTTGAATATTTCCACTAACTTTCAGTAGGCTACTGTTCCTGATATTTAAAGCCCCAGGTACTTTGAATTGAATAGGTAATGCAAAAAAAGCTTATTATTTTGTTGAAAAGCAAAAAAAATAATAGATATATCAGAAATTGGTCTCAGAGCACAATGGTTTATTGGCAGGCTTTTATCAATTTCCTTCTAAAAAGAACTCAGTTCTGACTGCTGTCTAAATATTTTCATATTCTTGATAGTTAAGAGTAGGCTATACCACTTTTGATTTCCACCACCTTATGAGCATATCTGACCTGTGGTTCCCTGTAACAATAATCCAGGTTTTTCCTGCAAAGAAATGTGTCTTCCATTGCTTAGGTTTAACATGTGATTCATCGTGGACTTAATAATTGATGCCGAGCTGGTGCTCTATGCTGTGAAACTCTACTCTCAGGAGACTGCTTAGTTCTCAAGAGCCTCTCTGGTTACTCATGCTACTCCTTCAAAGCTCTCCTAGGAGTACTGTTGCTTTATGTTTGCCTTAGTAATCGTCCCTCTTCGGTACCAATATAGCTTATTTCTTTTCGTTTTTAGGATCAAATTTTAAAGATTTAACACCAAATGTAATATCAACTGACTGATTCTGACTCTATCTATGTTTTACTTTACACATAGGCTACTCACACACACATTCATTGACCCAGATATCTTCATTTGGCCTGTTTTGACCTGAGAGGATGAATCGAATTGGGTTTCCCAGGAAAGCAAGAATTTTTATGTTAATCACATTTTCTCCAGAGCTCAGCTGGCTGCGCTCTACCTCTCACAGATGAACTCACACTGAATTCAATACAAGGGACATTTTAAATTGAGGCGCCTGCAGTAAGGCTGTTGGATAATGTGCGTGCCAATACTTGCATGTCAGACACCAGCAGATCATGTTCCTCTCCTTGTCGTCACTATTGCAAAGTGGCAGGTGACAACACTCCCACACATCATCGTTAAAGCGACACTAGACACCTTGACACGAGTTCACAGTCAGAATTGTTCACATGACCTCACAGGAACCGTAATGTAATCATACTGTATGATTAACAGATGAGTCATTTACTGTAAATTGTATGACAGTCTTTTATAGACGATGTAAATCCTAATTGAACTTGACACAACTAGAACTTGAGTCCTTTATTTAATTTGACTATTTGTTATTTTTTGTTCTAACATGTTATTTCTTACCTCATTTCAGGACTGCACATTTTTCACCCGCAAAGAAATTCTGCGGTAAGACTTAAATCATCTCTTAATTCTGATGCATTAATAACAGCATTACTGTGTATTAGCTCTTAACCACTTGCTTTAACCATAAGAGAATAATCATCATGCTACATAAATGTGCTAAAGCTGTCTTTTATTGCATTGTCCTCTTAGTAACCTTGATATGCACTTGTCCTTCAAGAAGAAAGTGATTTTTATTCAGTAAAAGAGTTAAAGTAATAGTTTTACAGTATTGTTTTGTATAGCAGACAGACTGCAGAGCTACAGCCAATTCAGACCCACTTCATTACATCTATATGAATGGCATATAGGCATTTATTACTCATGAAGAGCACGTCACGTGTGTATGTGAAATGATAAACATTTCCAAGTGAAGATCTAGAAGGTTCTGTGCTGTATGTTACCCAAACCTTTGAAAGTTATGTTGACCTTTTGACTGTGGTGTTGCTTTCTGCATCAACCAACACAGTATCACATTTCTCCACGCTTCAGCATGTGCACCCCCAAACAGTTAAGAAAAAAAATATCTTGACGATGGGACAAAGGTATCATGACTCACTGGGTGGCATCATTTCTCTCTTCCTGTCACTCACCCCCTCGTTAGCAGGCATCAGTTAGACAAATCTCGAGCTTTTTCATTAATAATGATGCACAGGTTTCAGTGTCTTTTATCAGGGGCTCTGGATGTTTGAATCTACTCAAATGAAATGCTAACGCATGAAGGTTGTAGTGTAACAATAGATGAAGACATACTCTGTATGTTCAGTAGGATTGTTTTTAAAATATGTGCTAATAGTCAGACATGATAGGCCGTCACTGTCTGCTTAAATTGGACAGACTATGAAGAATTAAAGTTGATCTTTTTTCAGTTTATATTTGTAAATCAGAGGCGATGAAGTCAGGTTGAGGTTGTAACTTTGTGCCCTACTTTAAAGACAAAGCGATTCAGCAGGACTATTTCAGACTTGATTTTTAAGTTCTCCCTTTTAAATGTCTCTGTTTGTTCACATTGTGCTTGAGACAGTTTTCTTATTAAAGTGTCTTAAATACTTATTAGTTTTTCCCTCCCTTTTCACGTATAAACTCATACTGCGCATGTACTTGTTCCTCCTCAGAGATACACTAATATCTTCAAGGACCTCATTAAACTGGAAACAAAACTAAGATACAGCAGAGGGCCTAATTGGGTCTTCTGCTTTAATACCCTCATAGAATCGTTCTTGTTTCTATCTCCAGCTGTTACATTTACAGCTTAACAGTTGTGTGAAATCAAAGCAACACTACACATTACAACAAGATCATGGTTTTCAGCTTAATGTTGTATCATCAACAGTAGATGTTATCATTTCTATGTTTTTGAAACCTAACATACAAAACCCAAACAAATCCTGCCAAATATCATGTCATTCACAGAGGCTGGATAGTTCAAACACTCTCAAGAGCCATTGTTTGTAAGATATGCAGGTTTACTGGTACCACATCATTTTGACAAGTTTATCTTTATTCATTGCAGTGAGTTTGTCCTCTAACAGTGTCCCTGCTGATAAAAGAGTACGTCTTGCCAGACAGGATTTGTGAATGTGAAAGAAGGGCTGAAGATAAGCACTGACTTTCACCACATAATTATTAATTCCTAAAGCCTCGTCTGAGTTTGTTAAAGTGTATAAATGAACAATATAAAATAAGAGTTGTTAAATAAAAGAGACAGACAGACAGACAGAAAGAAGGGGAACATAAAAATGGTATAACATGAATAATAGTGTTTCAAAATAATTAGATTACTTTGGTGCAGCAAACGGAGAATAACCCACTTTATATTTTCAACAACTCCAAGTTTTAGAGTTTAGGAAATAAAAAGTTTCCACATTAAACCCTTACCAGCCATTTCAAAGAACGTAACATTATTATTTTCAAGGTTTTGTTCAAAATCTTTGACCAATATGAGGTCATGTTTCTATTTATGTTCATTCCATAGTTGTTTCACTGTACCTGTGGTATTCATAAATAACGACTTAGTACATAATCCTATTACATCAGTTTTATTACAAAGTTTTTGGTATTTGTGCTAATAAAAAGAGACAATGTTTATGGTTTTATGTTAATGTTAGCCACAAGAAATAAAAAAAGACACATTTTTTGAATGTTTTATTTTAGGTTGCATGGTCGATACCACGAGTTGGCTCCTCATCTCGTACCAATGGACTATACCAATGATCCTGACTGTAAGGTGCCTTTAGCCTTAATCGTCAACATGCCCGAATTAAAGGTAAAAATCCATCTTTACAATAGCATCTTAGATATGTTTAAAGTCCTATGTAAGAACTTTTAAACTTCCCATATGTATCTAGCTATTTTCACATGTTTTATTTTTTACTTGTGGTTTGTATCTTGTTAGTTTTCTTTGGATGTTTATATTGTGCGAAGGACTCTCCAACACAGCCATAGCCTTAACTGCTCATATGGGCCAACACCAAATCAATACAGACACTCTCTCAGAGAACAGAATTTAATTTTTAACCATCGTCAGCACTGATCTGATTCCATGACATCACATTTTGTGAGGGTATGAAAGTTAATGTGCCATTCAATTCTCAACCTCTCTCCCCTGACTGACTCTTTCACTCTTATTTTTATGCAACCTGCCTTTGAAATGATCGGCAAAGATTTTAGAAGAGGCATGTTACGTGACATCCAGCTGCAATTACTTCCACTTTTCTCCTCCAGACAAAAGTACAATACAATTTCATATGGAGGCCTTATCCACTGAGGGTTTAGCACAGAGACTCATAATGCGTCCTTACCCTGGGCATAATTGGCTCTTGACTGTTAAACTGTCACATGATTTCAAGGTCTATGAGGGTGGCAGGAGGAAGATGAAGACTACCAATGACAGGACTGATGAGGCCAAGACTATAAAGAATCAACCAATGTTCTCTACAGCTTCATAAATATATTTCCCAGTCAGTTTTAATGAGCTGTGTAGAGTAAACTGGACTGATTCAAATGGCTCTTTTTGCTGAGCTTGTCTTAAGCTCAAACATGCTTACCATTCTGTTTTGTATAGCTTAGAAATAGAAGAACACATTTTTCAACTATCTTTTTTGATCTTTACCTTAGACCTACTTTACTTTAATTTATAACAAGTTTTATCAAACCAGCTAATTACATGGGATATAAAATCTCCAGTTAGGGTTAGTTATCTTATGTTTAAGCAACAAAGGAGAAAATAGTGGCATCACCATGCCAACAAGGAGAGACTCAGCCTGTTTTCAGATGAAGCAAAGCCCTAGATCAGCAGAAAAGCACCTCTGCAACTCATTTATAAAGAAAACAAGGTTTATTTATATACCCCCCTTACAGATGCAAGTGCATCTCAGTTAACTACAACAAGGCAAATTAAAATCAAAAGTAATATGACAGGTACTGTAAGATGCCAGATAGGTATACAAAAATGTAACACCACATACAATATTCAAAATAAAAGAATGGATTTTGATGTATAATAAAAGGTTTAGCTGGATGTCATCTGCATAGAAATTATGTGAATGTTGCTAAATCTACTGTTAAACTGTCCAAGTGTCAGCATGAACATGGGTAATAAAAGGGGTCCTCAGACCAATCCCTGTGGAACACCATATGACTAAAGAACAGTGGCAGACCCAAAGTCCTCTACAAAAAAAAACAGAAAATGTCCTGTTTGTGAAATTGACAAAAGCATATAAAACTTAAGCTCATGAAAGCTTAATTTCTTTTTGGATAAAAATCAGTATATAAATCAGATCAATTTAGCTTACATTATTGTGTTCTAACACTTACAGCGATGTGTGAAAATGTTGTTTTTTTCTTTATCTGAAGGAAAACCCATTCCGCAACAGGATCGTAGAGTCTTTCTCAGAGGATGGGATGGGGAATCTCAGCTTTAATGAATTTGTTGACATGTTCTCAGTCCTCAGTGAAACTGCTCCAAGGGAACTCAAGGCCATTTATGCCTTCAAAATATATGGTAGTGACCAAAACATCCATAATAATTTTCCCAAAATATCCCAGTTGTTGATTCAATAAAGATGTATGATATTTAGCTTCAATATCCTATTTCCTATAGATTACAATGTGGATAACTACCTGTGTAAAGAGGACCTGGAAAAGACTCTGAATAAGCTGACAAAGGAGGAGTTGACTCCTGAGGAGGTGGTGCTGGTGTGCGAGAAAACTATCGAGGAGGCAGATTTGGACGGAGACAACAAACTCTCCTATGCTGACTTTGAAAACATGATAACTAGGGCTCCTGACTTTTTAAGGTAGTTATTTAAAACATTTACCAATACTTTATATATTTAATTGAATATGAAAAACAGTTAACTTTTTTAGAGTCAGCCAATACATGCATTTCCTGTCATACTGCAGTACAATGCTCTGTGCATCCCTGGTTACTGAAAATGTTCATTACCCAGATGGCTGCTCATCATTTTCATCATTTAACTGTCAGCCAGACACCATCACTTTAATCCTGAGCCCCCACTATGCTCATTCATTGGTGTGCAAATGGCCTCACTGCTCTCTGCCTGATTCTTGTGTGTTTATACTCACATATAAAGTTAATCACTGTGTTTACAGGAACAATAACTACTTATATTTCAATGCTGGTCCCTGAAATTGTCTCTTTTGTTTGTCCAGCACCTTCCATATACGAATCTGATGAAGAGATTCCATGGTTGACAGTTTGGTGAACCTCAGGCCTCCACCTGCATCCTGTCCTCACCACAGCACAGTGCCTGCCTCCTTCTCATCGACAAAAACATACATCAGTTAGACAGCAAAATACTGGATACTGCTGAATCCACAGGATGCTTACTTTCCTTTCTGTTTGTGAAAGTGTTTTATCCTTTTACCAGCTATGAAAGGGCTTGACCTTAAATGGTCTCTTGTTGGGACAAAATGCTATTCCTTCCACAATTGAGGGATGAAAATGTGGGGAATTAGCCAGACTCTGATGCTTATGGAGCAGATTCAAGAATGCATCAAATGCTTATCTACCTATATTGCACATGGGAAACCCCCCAGTCAAGTCTTCCTAAAATGACACACACGATATTAAGCATTTGTAAAGCTAAGGACAAAGCTTGAGGTGAATGAAAGCACAGTGTTGGCTTTAAGGGCATACAGATATTTTATATGAGCTAATTGTACATGCCGCGTATTGCTTACATTTGTTTTAAGTTTTGTATTTAGACAACAGAACTGGAGAATTATGACAATCATATCTTTCTGTTGTCCAGTTAAGGGCTCTGTCAACTGAACTATTTAAGGAAGCTTTTATCTTCTGTCTCAGCCAGAACCACGAGATTTTGAAAACAGCCATGTTTTTTGGATTAACATGTTACAATATTTTATGTGACTTCAGGTATTCATCGTCCTTTGAATAAATATGTTTTCTCTGTGTTCTGCTTGAATTACTGATGTGAATGCATTTGTGATGTCAGTGAAAATACAGGAGCTCTCACTGTTCACTAACCAAAAACCAAAAAGAAATTAGAAAGATAATTGAGGTTAGTGTAGTCCTTTATACCAATTTACTTTAACCCCCCAACTAGCAATGATCAGTAAGTGTACACAGTAGAGCTCAGGAAATGACTGTGCCTCTGCATTGCCCATCATATGAGCTGTAATAACTTGTTAAGCAGGATGTGATCATTAGCAGAGAGCTGCCTCAGCACTCGCAGGCGTGATTACATACTGCACACACAGTTAATCTCATCAGGAGAGAGCTGGTGGGTGGTCACCTCTATTACGTTGGATTCAGATTAATGGGGCGCTGCTTTCTAGGCTGTAGGGGACAGATTTGCATATAGGGTCTGGTCTGGTATGTTTACAGTTCTTTTTTTTTAAGCTCGGCTTTTTACTAGTGAGTAATACAAACAGAAAAGCAGAGCATTTTGTTATCAGTCTCTAAGATGTTAAGCCATCCCTGAGAATTGTGTCCAAGTTATCTTTATGCCTTAGGTGGTGGGTGTGATGGCAACAAAATGAATATGATTTGGTTGATTGACGATTGAGTCTTACTAGTCCATTTACAGAGTAGATATTTGGACTGTAGCTGAAGACTGAGCATTACAAATAACCCAGCGTAGAATTAGAGCATTCATAACAACTATAATGGGTATACTGTAGGTTTCCTTCCCTTTAGCTATTGGTAACAAAAAATACAAGTTTCAGTGGAAAAGTTGATGTAATTGATGTGTTAGTTTGTCCAAAAGAGGAGGATGTTGAACCCAGTTAAAAGGTGTGCCCTCACCAAAGCAGCCAGTGAAAGCCACATACAACAATCTTCACTTCACGAAGGCAGGATCACATTTTCAGGGTGTTACTCTGCTGGTCGTGCGACTTCATTAATTTCTGAACACCTGTTAATCGTGATTCCAGCTGAGAAGCTTCTGCTGCAGAGTGATACTGGGGCTGTAAAGCAGCCAATACTGTTAAGAAGCCAAATGGAGTGTGAAACTGCCTCTGATTTCACCCCATGGTGATCTTGTCTGGTTGAATCTGATTTAAAATGGAGCTCTGAGCTTTCTCAGCGTAGTGACAGTGGAGGTCTTACAAAATGCTTCATGACATACTGTTAAAGAATCTGATGCTGTTTATCATTTTCATTTCAGAATGTTTACTTTTTTTAAATGTATTTTTTATATAACTAATCTGTTTTGTTGTGAAGGATGAGAGTTCTGCATAATTAGGGGCTTGACTGATATTTGCCTTGACTCCACCTCTTTGCCTGTTAGGTTGACCAAAGGTTATGTTTAGAGTGTTTTTGCAAATTTCTCCGTTTGTGAAATGAATAAAGGATTATCTTATCTCTTATCTTATCAATATGGCAACCGCTGTCAATGGGCTTAAAAAGTGCGCTTCAGAAACCAATGGCTGTCATCACTGAGACTACGTCCATGTTTTACACCGTCTATGGTTTTAACTGATGATTAACAAATGAAAATAAATATATAAGACTCTGAGAAACGACTGAATGCTCCAGGAAAATGTCTTGTCCCCTTATGTCACTATTACATCAGTAATAGAACCTAATATATAAACCTTTAAGTTTTCAGGGATATTAATTCTGAATTTTAAATATGTTACACACTTATCATTGTTCATTGACTTTGTTATGGATAATTCATGATATTTATTAAATGCAATACTAGTGTGTTATTCAGCATGTATTCATTGTGGAGTAATACTAAAGCAAACTGTGACGGATAAGGGTTAGGATATTTTGGATAATCTTATTAATTTCTTTAATTCTCTCTTGCTTATCCATACTTGTACAACCCCACACAGAATGTGCTGTGAGTATGGTATGATACATATTTGATTTTTACTATACTAAACTGTGCTTAGTATGTTGTGTGTTTCATAATGGTGTTACTCACAGGTGCAAAAACCAAATAATAAGACAACTTATGACATGTTGTTTACGATTTAGAAGAAGAGAATCACATTTCCTTCTGTTAGCCACTGACACTTTATCAAGTGTATTTAAGTTACACAAGAGAAACTGAATGATACAATGTTCAAAAACTGTTGACCTTGTAAGTTGGATGTTTTTATATTTTAGGGGGTAAATACATCCTGGATGGCATTTCATATCCTGCAAAGAAAACTCCTCACTTCACTACATCACACAGCCCAAGTTTTCCATACCCCAACTCTGCAGCTGTTCCTGTGTGAATTGCTGTGTAAGATAACCATGGAAAGCATTCAGTCACACTGTGGCTTTGGTGATAACTATAACAAGAGAGTGAAAGAGCAGTAGATTATAGAAGATAATGAATGATATTTTGACTATGTTTGACCCACTTCCCTATTGCTGTCATATACAGACTTTTGAAAACTTTATGCAAATCAAGTTTCCTCTGACTGAAGAGCTGCATTGATGGCAGCAACTAGCTAGAACACGTTTGAAAGATGAGGTGTAAAATAAACACAGTGCACCCTTTTCACTGATAATACAATGATACAATGATTTATAGTGTAAAATAGATCCAATAAGAAGTGCCTTAGTAGCTTAGTAAAAATTTATGGAGTTGTGTAAATAACGTTTTTAAAATATAAAAATACATGCACTTGCATAATCACTTCAGATAAATACATAAATAATACAAAAAATGTTATTTTAAGAGCTATGAACATGAATTTAAAAAAAGGAAAACTCCACAGAGTGTGCATTATTTAGGATCACTGTAGTGTCAGAGCAAAATTAGTTCACTTTTTCGTCCAGATGCTTGTAAGGTAACATCTTCACTATTTCCTCCTGACCTCAGGGAACAGCCATTTCCATTTATCAGTCTGCAACATGTTAAAAAAAAACATTTACTTTGTTAGTACATCTTTGTGACAATGAGGTATTTGAATGAAAGTATTTTGAGCGTATACATAACTGACCTTTAACCCCCAGGATGAGTGGTTGTGTCTTGGTCTGATGTCCTCCAGAGGCTCATAAGTGTTACTATCGGGTTCAGGTCGGGCTGCATCCTTATGAACAGGAATCATCTTGTATTTATTAACATGAGGGATCCGGCAGTGGAGAGCTTCAGTTGAGATTTCAGCATACATTGAATCCTCATGCTCCTCTGATGTCAATGATCTTAGCTCTGATGCTGCAGTTTGCAGACAACCAGGCCTGCCAGCCAGGTGATAGACAGCATTATCATTCATGAGCTCCAGGCTGTGGCTGCTGCTCAGCCTGCTGCACACGTCTGCTCTCTCTGGCTGTGGGCTGCAGGAAGCAACTTGTCTGACAGGCCTCGGGGAAAGCCTTGGTGGTGTGTGTGGAGGTGCGCTCAGCCTGTAAGACTGATCTCCATCAGACTTGTTGTCCAGAAGCGGCAGAGATCTGCTTTTAGTGTCCAGCAAGCATAGCTGGGAGTAAGAGTCAGGTCTGGACGGAGGACTAACCCTGCTTATGTCCTTATCTCTTGCTATAATGTCATGAGAGGGGAGTTGGGATCTTGGTCTCTCCCTAGGTGATTGCTTCCTGAGCTGAGCATACAAAACATTGTCCTGGTCATTCAGGGGGGCAGCATCAAGGTTTCTGCTTCTCCGAGGCAGCGGTGGTACTTCCTGTTTTACAAAACATGGCAGATTCTTTTAGTCAGCTTCTTCTAGTCAGCTAATACAGTTATTATAAAAGAGTCTTTTTAGTAGTCTTTTTAAAATGTCTACTCACCTCTTGTGTCCTGCCACTCTTTGGTGGCCTAGTAGGTAGCTGGTCTGTGCTTCTCATGTGCACATTTAAAACATCCCTGACAGTGGCTGCAGACTTTTCTTTCGGACTAACCTGGATTATATCGTACAGATCTTCATTCAGCATCTGTAAGAATGAAACCCCAGTCAGACCTTTATTCTTGATCCAAGATCATTACTATTCTCAATTACAGAATGTAACTAAGGATATTTGTCTTACCTCAAAACATGAAGATGTCAGATACTCTCCAAATGGCTGAATGCAGCTGGTCTTGTAGTACTCTATGAGATCAGAGACTGTGTCATGTCCTCCAGTGTCTCCACAGATGACAAACTGCCCTAATTCACTTTGGTTGATCACAAAATGCCGACATCGATCTCTACCTCTGCAACAGGAAATAAAATATATGTTAACGTCATGACTCTCAACACGTTCTTTTTGACCGAACGTTATCATCAGAGTGAGATCGTCAGAACTTGTTTTGATTTCGGCATTAAGAAAAACTAATTATAATTTAAAAAACACAAAACAATAGCTCTAACAATTTCAAAAGGGAGTTTGGTTAAGATGGCTGTAATAAGATATGTGGTTTAGGCAAGATTAAAACTGTCCACTGATATAATTATCTTACAAAACAGCTTAGAAAATAAAACTAGTCTCACCATGGATTCTTAAAGATACCGATGCTGAGTTATTAAAGTGAGGCTCATTTCCAAATGGGCTTGCTCTGCAACAGGACACTCACTATAAACAAATACTCACTTATAAGAGAGAATGTATCCGATGGCCTTATCACTGAGACGGATCAGGAAACAGCCCAGCTCCTTTTCTCTGAGTATCTCTTCAGCATCCCTAAACACAGAACACAAAGAACTTAAAAACACAAACTAAGAAAAAAAAGTCTTACTGTAGGTGTTTCCAGTTTGGTTTGAGTTACCAGAAGCAGTCAGGCAGCTACATTTCCAATGTACTGTACTAAGACGCGTGTAATTCACCTTGGAAATTACATCTTGTCAAAGGAAAATCCGTTCGCTCTCATGTCTTCTCAGTGAACACAACACATAATGTGACGAAACTGTCCCTTGTGCTCTTTATGCAGATGTCTTTGACAGTAAGTCTGCCAGAGGAAAGGGCAGCAGGTTATTGTTGCTGCTTTACCAAGAAGACCATTTTCATCTTAAAAACGTGAATCCACATGAATTTTAAACTTTAACCACGGAGCAGACTTGTGTTAAAGACTTGCCTGACAACTAATAGCAACTTCTGTATTAAAAATGCATCCTCTTTAATAGCTCCATATTTGGAAATTGGATTATTATTATTTTTTTTACACAACAGCACATACGGGAATTTGTTCTCTTCTTGTCATAATTAAATGATTTTAATATTAGGAAATGTGTATTCTTGATCTTTATAAAAGCAGTTAGAAGCCAAAAGTGTTTGCTCGAAGCCAACTTAATTTTTTTCCCAGCCCATAAACTGATATGTATCATTGCTGAACACTTACTTTCTCGTAATGAAGCCCAGGAACCAAGAGGGGAAGAAGCCGTTATGAACAATGAACGGCACTTGAGTCTCTATGAACCACTTTGAAGCCAGTTCCCTGAGTCTCCCTTCAATTCCATCACTGTATGAATCCACTTGTGTTTTTCTTTGCTCCATCCTCAGCCTGTCCTATGGCACACAGACAGACGGTAAAGACAACCAGCATTCATTTCCCAACATTTACAGTGAGGCTTTTAACTGTCTAATTTGCTTATTTTCCAGGAGGAGTCAGCCTGACGTTACGTGTTACTCAGTGTTCTCTCAGTTCTGGCTTTAAACAGGTACAGCAGGTAAAAGCTCATCTTTCACTTGTATACTAATGTATACAGTTAATATACGTAACATATTAACATATATTAAACGATACTTATTGATTTATTTTATCACTTAATTGAATTGTTTAACCTTGCATGGTTAGCAAAAACATCCAATTCCACAACATCCAAAGCTCACGTCCAGTCTCAAAATACATTTCCTTTAACAAGACTTACATTTACATTGACCTCTGCTTTATTGTCACACTGATATCAGGTTAATAAGTCAGTCATTAAAGCAGAGAGAGAGACCATTTATGGTGGTGGCAACACTTACCTTGAGGCAAAATGTCAGGCAGGTCCTGAGGCAGGGAGATTTTGTCTTTCTCTGATCCTTTGTCCTTAACCCTGAAAAGTGGCAGGTCCTCTCAGATCTGGGTCCCTGTTTTTCCAGTACGCAGAAATTCCTTTCAATCCCTGAAAAGGAAAAGAGAAAAATTGACAATGAGACTCTATTCTTATTTAAATGTAGAGTTGTATTAATTTCAAACTGTGGTGTAAAAAGAGTACTTACTTTTCCTGGAGATTGGCAGGCTGTGGTTTGAACCTATTGTCATTTCAGAAAACATTACAAATGGGTCTCTCAACTTGTAAAGGGTCTTTAACCTCTGTAACTGCAGTTCGTCTGAGGGAGTCTGACCCAACATGAGAGATATAGACACATGACATTTACAGTTGCACACGCTTTTTCCACCTGCTTGGAAAGCATTGGTGCTGAGGCAAAAGCACAGCAGAGTACAAACAGCTCATTTGCATGACGGAGACGTCTGAGGGCTGCTGAACAAAGCTGAGAGCTTCCTGAAGAGAAACGGAAAGTAAGCTGTACAGAAACTGTGGTTTGTGTGCTCACAAGTGCGTTGGTTTTACGTATCTTACCCACTCTGACTGTCTGATTATTGTAGTGATGGGAGAACAGTTGCGTCAACACTTGATCTATGTTTTCTGACATTGGAAATATTTCAGAGGTTCACTTTGTATGCAGAGATTTCAGAGGGCATAGAAAAACTGTCATAAGATGACATCAATCCCAACCTTGTTTATAAGGTTTTAGAGTTGTCAAATAATAATGCCTAACTCTTTCCCCAATGGATAAGAGGTGGTTGTGTATGATCTTCATTGGTTTTGCTACATGGGACATCCCTGTGGGGGAGAGACAGTAACCAGAAACAGTCTGTGTCATACAGGGCAGGGTGACTCATTGATCTCAGAGCAAACACCGCTGTTGGTCCCTTAAGGAGGTTGATCAAACCTGTCCCTAACGTGATCAGTGTGGTTCTAAATGCCAAAATGTATTTTTATAGCACTTGACATGGCGCTTGACATCAATGTTGCCTCAGAAAGACGTTGGGCTCTAACGTTGTACAGATATTGAATTTCAGTTGGATAGGGGAATGATAACGTTGGAAAGATGTTGGATTGAGAGTCAGGTTAATAAACAAACCTGAGGTTGGGAGTGCACCTGTAAACCTGGTAAGGCATTGGATTGTGGTTGGAAATGAAAATCAGGTTACTATCAAGGCCAAAATCAACTTCTTACATTGACAGACATAGACAACTTTGGTTTAGATAAAAAAAAGTATACAAACTAAATGATAGGGTGACAGCGAACTCCAGAAACAGAAAGAATTGTGAATAGAATTGTGGTAAGTTACTCTTCACAAATCATCAGAGCCATATATTTTGGTTGTTTTTGTTATGAATAATCACAGTCCATTACAGGCAATCCCAAAAACTGTCCAGAAATTGGAGTCCACTCCTTATTCAGCCTAAACTTCAGAGAAGTCTGACTGTCCTTTTTTTCTGCCACCTCCTCCGATCCTCTTTCTTTCATCTTTGTGAGGATACTCTCTGTAAGGAATCATTGAAAATGTAAAAATATTGGGTACATAATATCAGATAGGCTAGGATAAATTAAAAAATATTCCGGCCTTGTGATGGGTTAAGACGGGAGATGTTTTTTTTTGATGAATTTGAAAGACGTTCGATTGTGGTAAACAACATAACTTGAAAACCACCAAATATCAACAGCCACCATTTAACTAATGAGTTTGTTGTCTGCACATCTCAGTATTGCTTAATTAGCATGGAGTATTTCAACATCATCTCAATAGTGTTGCATGGTAGTTTTTTAAATGTCTTTGTGAGGCATTATGTGGGTGTCTGAGGTTTGGGGTCTAAATGTCATCAATTTTTCGATCTGTGTGACACTCAGTACCATGAAGCCTATATCTTGATCTATTTGCAATGTGTGAACAACACAGAAATGTATTTTATCTTTCAGATAAAGAGGCACTGAAAGGAAGCAGAGATATCAAACAGTTACCGGACAAAATTGGCCTTTAAGATCTATTTCAGTATTCTTGCGACATATCTGTGACGGCATGTAGCTCTTTGAAAGGTCAGAGGTTGGTTGATGTCTGTTAAATGTCAAAATGATTAAATCACCTCTCTTTGGCATGCACTTTTCAATCAAACCTTAGCATGTGTATGCAACCGTATTATTCCAAACATGAACTCAACTTTAATCTATCAACTTATATTTACACATGTTTCATGATTATGGAGTTTCATTAAACATTTGTTTGTGACTATTCAAAGATGAACTGTACTGTCAGTTGCAACAGAGCTATTTTTACAGTATGTTTTTCTCTCCTGGGGACATTTGTCTGTCATTTCAACGTTAAACTAGACTTCTGTAGTTTTGTTGTACCCATGTTTTCATATGTTGTCTTACTTCTTGGTCATACCTGTCTTCTGATGTCATTATTTGCCTGTATTTTATTTTTTTTGGTATCAAATATTTTTGTTTTTCGGTCATGGAGGTACTTAAATATAAATCACAAGCCCATACATATCACCTTTGTCTCTCCATTTTTAACCGATGTAAACAGAGCAGCTTATTAAAAAACAATTAGTGTTTGTGTGTGCCATTTTGCATCCCAGTTCCCCAAACTGTACAGCCTGATGCCATATTTCTATAGAGTAAGATATAGGTCCAGTTTTTTCCTGGGCTTGCTTAAGAGAAAGACCACAAAACAGGACTTCATCCCATTTACAAGGATTGACAGTAGAGCGTTCAGTCTGGAGCCATGGTGTACTTTGGTACTGAAAAAAAACACTTTTTAAGGAGGCAAAGCATAAAAGATATATAATGCAGCTCATTTTGCCTGTAATCTTGATGTGTTGTTTGACTGTGTCTTTATAGCTTTCATCTTGATGTGTAGCTTAAACTATTCACGACACAGATTTGTGCATTCAACTACATTTAAATATATTTTGCAGTTAGATCAATGTACGTTTTATCTCTCCATGGTTTAATCATGCTTTTGAAATTGTATGCTGTGAATAAGTCTTCTCTTTTATCTATATGATAAACACTTTCAATGCCTTTTTTTTAATTTTCATCTTCGGTGTATCTTCAAATTCAATTCATGTATGATAGTTGCTTTTCATAACTAGCAAAACTTTTATCCATTTATACAAAACACGTTTTATTAATTGGTAATGCTTAGATTTGATGGAATGAATCTTTGGCACCTTTCTGAATAAATTTGAAAGGAAGCAGCTGTTACAATGAAATATGCAAAGACTTGTTTCACAGTCAGATTTCCAATCTCTTTAGTTTAGCAGCTTTGTGTAGTGCATGAGTGGGATGTTCAACATTGTAACTAAGAAATATTTGGCTGGCAGGTATCAGATTTTCACGTGATTATCAGGGTCAAAACACTTTACATACAAAACAAAATAGTTAGACGACACATCAGGACGATACATTGACACAGTCTGATGAATCATGAGAACGACAGGTATAACAGCGCAGTCAGACGACACAGCAGGAAGACAGATATAACAATGTATCTGATCGATCGATTGATTTGATACTCTCCCATACATGACAATTCAAAAGTGTAGTACAAAGTCAAGAGGGAGAAAGTATTCATGGAATCACCTCCCAGGATTTAAACCCTGAACCTTCTTGCCAAAAAGTAACAGTCCTAACCATCACCAGTGCACAAATGTTAAGGTTTTTACATCTTCCTTTACAGTACATATTGGCATTTCAAAAGGATAATCCAGACTTCAGTGGGAGAAAACCAGAATATTCACCAAACAGGGAAAGGCCCTACCAGAGATTTGAACCCTCAACCCCTTGCTGTGGGCAGGCTAAAAGCCCAACCCCCACACCACTGTCTTGCCTTACAATGCTTTTCTGTTTTTACAAACAGATAACATTTTACATATCAACACATGAACAGAAGCACACAAGTTGCAATGAAATAAACAGACTGCCTAATACTCTCTGCTAAACTTGTCTCTAACTCATTCCTAAAGGTAACCTCAACACCGTCTTCTTAACCCTGACATGTAGGTAAGTTATTATAGTTATTCTGGTTAGAGTTGACAACATACCTGAAAATGTGGAGAAGCATGGAAACTCTATCACAGTTTAAATTTAACAATAAAAAGTAGTAGTTTCTGGCATTTAAACCATATTAAGCACTGAGCAGGATTTAACTATTTATTTAATGGGTTTTGTGTTTTAAATCAGTCCTCAAGTATTTAAACCCCATAACAGATTTAAAAGTCACTCAAACAATACATTCATATTCACGTTTTAACTTGCTACAGCCAATACATTTAGAGTGTTTTTAAATGTCACATAAAAATGCAGACATACAGTGGAATGTAGGCCTACAGTAATAAGTAAGAATAATATCCCCCGTAAAAAATGTTTTTTTTTAACCTATTTTATACTCGACAAATTATTTTTGTTCGATTCTTAGAGGAAAAAAAATGTTCTACTAAAATTAATAACATGAAATAAATGTAACTTAATCAGCCTAAATTCCTTAATAGTCACTATTTTCGGACTAATACCCCTCCATTGTTGGTTCACTTTCCTACTTTCAACTAAAACATGTATAATGGTTCATCTCCACTGATATTAAAAACACTGTGTTTTTAAGTATGATAGTAAAAAAAAAACCTACCAAGGGCCCCTTGACGACGCCCTTAATAAAAGGGATATTATTAAGGCTACATGACAAATAGTCTACCTCTTTACTTTATCATCAAAACAGAAATGTAACCTTTTTTTCACTTTGCACACTTTCAGTTCAAATGTTCCTCGTTCGTGTTTTCTCCGCCTCCTGCAGTTTTGTTGCACTCCTGGTCAAACAGCACCACGTAGCGGCACACCTGTTCTAAAAACCACTTACACGTCGTTCCTCCTCCACGTCAACGTTGAAGTACACTACATTTCCCATGTTCCCCTTACCAAGGAGGCAGGCAGTCATGCGGATGGAAACAAGAGTGGGCATCCGCTGCGCTGCTGCACGAAGAAGAAACTTCGGGGAAAGATGCACGAAGAGGAGGATGGCAGCGACGCGAACTCGTGCTCGGCTCCTCGGGTCGTTACCTCCAGGTCTTTGGATGTGGAGGAGGTCGAGGGGGCGAAGGAGCAGGCCTCCAAGCTGTGCGGGTACTTGAACAAACTGTCCGGTAAGGGGCCTCTGAGGGGGTACAAGCCGAGGTGGTTCGTGTATGATCCGAGGAAATGTTACTTGTATTACTTCAAGACTCAACAGGACGCCCTGCCGCTCGGACACATCGAGATCGGGGACGCTGGCTTTAGCTACGATGTGGAGGGAGAGGAGGGTCAGTTTGAGATCCGCACAGCCGGGAAGGAGTTTTTGCTTAAGGTAAAAACTTTTCAGCATGTTCACAGCTCTGTTTTTGCAACAGCAACACTCTGCTGTCATTTGTCACTTCCTTTCTCTTCGTGCAGACACACCCATTCCAGCTTCATTTATTCTCGGCCTATTCTTTGCTGTGATTTGACAACTTTTAAGGAGAAGCTGGCTGAAAAAAATCAATTCCACATGTAGGTTATGTTTTTTCCAGACTGGAGCTTAGTCAGCACGTTGTTCAGCTGATAGGACCATAAACACTGTGAGTCCACTGTTCTGAGGTAATTTTAGGCTCAGATTGACATGAGCTCATCAGGCCTCATGACCTCTTTGCACTGCAGAGGGTCACAGCTCTTCATGTGATGGTTTGTTGGTCTTCTGTGCTGTCATGTGACTGTGGTGATGGGTTCACAGTGCCAACACAGGTGTCCCTGGTCTCACTAGTCTTCTAAAGTCTGCATCATTTGTAGCAGATGGTTAGAATGGTTAAAGCAAAACAGCTTGCAGAGCCTAAGGATGGAACTGAGACTGAAACTAGCGTCTGTGTCCTGGTTCACATGACAGATCTGAACAGTGACCTGCTATTTAAAGGCCTCTTCTACTTTAATACAAATGTATTTTTTGATTTGATTTGGCTCCACAGCTTGGGTCATATTCTTAGCTAAGGGTCACTCAATTTCAGATTGATGTTTTTCTTTTAACCTTTGGTCTCTTACACATGATTGTGTGTAAATAACATCATATATGTTTGTGTGTTCAGGCTCCCAGCAGGCAGGTGATGCTTTTCTGGCTCCAGGAGCTCCAGCAGAAACGTTGGGAGTTCAGCAACACACGAGGGTCCGGTCAGAGAGACAGCTGGAGCTCCCCGACTCTTGCTTACCCACCTACAGGCCTCGTGGGAAAAGATAACGGTAGGCAGGAACACGACCACACACACCAGACACACACACACACACACACACACACACACACACACCCATGAACAGACACACCGTTTTAGAACCAAAAACCGGAATCAGATTTATTTCCATGCGTGTTCACACAACAGGTTTTGGTATAAAAAAGAAGTTTAAAAAAAGCAAACGGAAATAGAACAAGAAATAGAGTGCGAACAAACTGCAGTTCTCATACTGCCAAGAAAGACAAGTAAAAAAAAAAAACAATAGCGTATTTAAAGAGCTGAACAGTTTGGGCAGCAATATACAAGATAATAGGTGATATCAAAAAAGTAAAGCATGAAATCAGACACAATGTAAAAGGTGAAGACAACATCCAATGCACAGTTTCCCTTTATTTAATGTTGTAAATGTGTTCACTGGGTTTTTCCGTCTTGATGCTTATTTTAACTCTTAGTCATATCCAGACACTGGCTTTAAGTAAACATCTGTATCTGATGGATTAATAATTAAACAAGTGTTTTTGATGGCAGTTCCTCCTAGAACAGCATGTGTGCATAGCTGTGTTACGCACTGATTTAATCAAGAACTATCAAATAGCAGACAGAAGGCGTTAACAGCTTCCTTAATGCTTGGCGTGTTTGACAATGCATTCATCAGCTCCAAAACAATTCCTACATTCATGTATTTATTTGCAACTTTTCTGTGTCTCTTTAAAAAAAAAAGCAAAACATGTATTATCAGTTCATTTCACTGATGAAGGTCAAGATATATGAATGCAAGTTAGACTGCGTGCTGGCTCCGCCCTCCCCTCTGCTCTGCACCTGTGTCATGAATTTGATCTGTTACTTATTCTTTTGTGTTGAGTAAAATCTTGCAGTGTGTACTGCCTAGAGTTGTTGTATACTCATTATTATGTCAACATTATGTTGTGCAGGACAGAAATATGCAGATCAACAACATCTTAGCCGTGAATATAAGGAGATATATATCAGCTCCAGCATGTTGACCCTTGACCCTTATGATGTCACACAAGTTAGTGTTGTTGTTTGACCATGCGACTACCCCTGGTGTTGACAAATGCGTAAGTGCAAAAAAATTGCCTTTTCTATGGTGACCGCTTCAGAAATCAATGGGTAACGTCACTGAGAATACGTCCATTTATTTATTTTTTTACAGTCTGTGAGTGTGACTGGAAAAAGTTTTTAGGTTTTTTTTGTCTGTGTTGTTACGTTTTGTTGTTTATAAGGCTTTTCTGAGCTGTAGTTATACCCACTTCTCTGTTTAGTTTGGGATGGAAGAGGCGGCTGTGGATCAGTGGTAGAGACTTAGAACACAAAAGTTCTTGAAAGTATTTTGATATGTTGACATTTTTTGCTACCTTGTGTAATTTCAGAAGTCCTTGACCTTTTCATCTGTGAGCGTTGATGAAATGTGCGGCTGCTGTGACGTTGTGTAAATGCAGAAATATCGCCTTCACAGGAATTTTCCCTCCAGCTGTGCAGAGGACATGAAACATTTGATGTTGCTTTTAATGCTGCGTGGATAGTAAAATAGAAGTTCACTAAGCTAAACGTTCAGTATTGGCAAAGTTTAAGAGGTCAAATGTTGTATTAGCTACTGATTGCTTGAACTATTTTGCAGGTGTCACATGTTAAAGAGAGGAGAAAACTATTTTTGGTCTCACTTGAATATATCAGGTCAGAGTTTTTTATCAGAGCAAAGAAGGCTGATCAGAATTGCGGAGCTGCTTGGACATTTATTAAAAAGTGACCCCACTGTTCCAGCTTATCTCATACTTGGTGGAAACTGTATGTTTTTCCTGCACACATGCCACAAACTGTATTTTCTGATGGTTAGAGAGCTGCACCTGTTACCCCAAACAGAACATTCTTGGTTCATTTACATATCAACTCACTTCCTGGTTGGATCTATTTAGGGTGATTGCAGTCTCTTTCGCTTAACAAACCTTTGATTTAAATGAGGGCTCTTGGGTAAATATAAGCAATGGGGTAGTATTATAAATAATTTCTAATGGACTCTGTGTGTTATTTCAGATTTGTTAGTCCTTGAGAAGCTCAGTACCAGCCTGGAGAACATCCGCAGTGACTTTGCCATGGAGGCAGAGTCCGACAGCAGAGGAAACGTGGGGATCCATTCAACCAGAGGTCCTTCTGCTGCTTCCACAAACACCCTCAACTTCTCCCTCAGAAACTTTGGTACAGAACTCAGGTAAGCCTGAGCAAAAGCTTTTACATCCTATTAGGGTGATTTTATAGTACCAACTTTTCTTTTCTTTAAAGGAAGTGTCATTTCAAGCCTTTGTTTTGAGTACCAGCTGAACAGGTACAACTAGTTTGAGCTGTATCTAGGAAAGAAAATACCCTGTTCAACGCTTCACGCAGCATAGGAAATGGTTACATCTCTGATTCGCACAGTTGCTCTAGCATACAACCATCAACAGTTCCTCTTCTGGGGCGTACATCACATCTATTCAAATTGTGCAACACTCTGAAAGGATACAAATGTGACATGGTTTGAAATGTGCTTTTTATTCGTTATTGAAAGATGGATTATTTGTAAAGGTGCAAAAGAATCAGGGAGGGTTTGAACTACCTTTTCATAACCGTATGTTTTCAGCCTGTTTAGGATTCTTTAGCTTCTTATATTTTAAAGTCAGTCAAATATCCCAACTTAAACATTTGGTTTAAAATCTTTCTATCAGTGTTTTTTCTGCATGTATAACCCAAGACCACAATACAAGCAGCTGAATTCCGAGGTCGTTTAAAGAACATTTGACATGTTATGTTTGTGTCACAGTAAAGTTCATAAAGTGAAGTGAGATCTGTAATTGTGCCGCTGTGGACGTGGCTGTTGCTAAAAATTGAAGCTGTTTGTTCTGGTAGATAGATGTGTGATGGAAACGTGTCTCAATCACTGTGATAGCTGCACACAAACAGTCATGTGTTTTCATTGATCTCACATTCAGAGGTGTCAAAACACTGGCCTGTGAGAGCTTGTGTATAGACCCTGTAAAGTTTTACACTTGAGAATGCAGAGACGATAAAGGCTTGAGTGTTCCCTTCTATGTCATTTGATCATTGTTTTTCTTAGACACTATATCTGTGACTTGTGCTCTCCAAACCTCATTAACATTTTTGTTGTAGACCTTGTTTGTTGTTTTTGTTTTACTTGTCTCTGGCTGCAGCTCTGGTGCCTGTTTGTGAAAGACCTCAACAATGTTTGCGCCAATGTTGTTTTTACAAAGTAGCACAATGTCAGGTTTCCCTATGGATAAAAAAAAAAACGTCTTACATTGCACTTCATGTCCAGCACAGTCTTGGTCTTACTCATCCTCCTATCTGGTTTCTGTTCTGTCAGGAACTCCATGTCTATCCTGCGGCCAGGGAGAGGAGGGGAGAACAGACGCAGCGTGTTTTACACTGGCAACAGCAGCACGGAGGAGTGGGAGCTTGTGGACGCTCCACCCAAGGACTTCCCTGAGCCGAAACATCAGCCAGACACACACAGAAGTACGCCTAATCTCTGCTGAATTATTAAGCCTTAATGTTCAAAGCTATGACTAACTGTCAAATAATGCAGTTTTCACAAAACATTTCTGCCTGCTCCAGTCTTCTTGAGCCCCTTTGAGTGTTTTCTGTTCATGTCTATCGCTTTACATAAACCATTTGTAAAATGTTCCCTTCTCTTAGATTCCTTTGGGTCAGCGTTTACTTTCGACTTTGTGCGCAACCCATCCCGGCCTCGGAGGCCTATGCTTCGTGATATGATGGGCTCCGGGAGGTTCGGACGAAACGCAGAGACACGCAGTGCGGAGACTTCTCCAGTGGAGACCGGCTGCAGCAAACCTATTGAGATGCAGCTTCGCCTCCAGAGTCAACAGGAAGAACTTAGCCGCATGCAGCAGGAACAGACCAAGCTCAGAGAGGAGCTGGCCAGTCAGAAGGTACAGTGTCTCACTCCCATTGTCTCTCCCTCTGTAAAAGAATTTAAAAAAAATGATCACAAAACAAATACATTCATCATATGGAACAAATAGCATGCTATGGGACTGTGATCTCCAGGATGAGTTTGGGGAAATGGCTAATTTTGATTTGACAGTTCTCTGATCAGTTGGATGAACTTTGCACCTGCATTATCTCTATAAACCATTCGAAGGCTTTAGATCTAAAACACCAAGTCTGTTAGGAGGTAAGCTGATGGACAAGAGGACATACTGCGCAACTATTTTGGTTTTTGATTCTTCGTATATCCGTGATTCCAGGTTCTTTGTCTTTTTTCTTGTTTCTTTTTTTAAATTTAGTTCTGGGCTTTTTGCCTTTATTTAGATAGGACAGTGGATAGAGTAGGAAAAACTGGAAAGTGTGGGGAATGACATGCAGGAAAGGAGCCGCAGGTTGGACTTGAACCACGGGCCGTCCGATTTAAGGACTATGGCCCCCCATACATGAGGCGCAACCTAGCCACTAGACCATCAGCGGCCCTGATCCCAGCTTCTTGAGTATGCAAAGCCAACTTTTCACGTTATCTATCTGCATCCCTAAGTGCTATTTGAAGACAACACATTTGGCTTTGTGAATTAGGATTGTTGATTTTGTGTTGATTTTATTCAATTAGTGATGTCTTATAAATCAAATAACTAATCCATTATTAGATCAAATAATCTGAGAACACTTAGAAGTTTCCGCTCTAAAGGTTTGGTTCAAACATTGTGTCATGTTGTTATGAGTGGATTGAATGGCATGATGTATCTTTCTTGATAGACAGATTTTTTTCTCCATGCCATTTGCCCTGTTTATAATATCCTTTGCATTTGACGAAGAGAAGCAGGGGTTGACATTAATTTAAAGAAGCCACTGGTCCTCTGGGCTGATGGGGGGCCAGTGGCTTTTCAAGACCACTGTCCCCACCACCATCGTAACCACTGACCCAGGAACATTACTTTTGATTTGGAAAATAACTGTACATGAGTGTACAACCCGAGTGTAGGGAGGGACAGCAGTGAAGCTGTTGTCAGAGGCTGCCTTTCAACTATGATGTGTGTGTAGGGCCTTAAGAAAGGCTGATGTTGCAAATGTAATTTATTACATGGTCGGAAAAAATTCACTGAAAAAACATTAGTATCACAGGAAAGATGTGAAATTATGAGTAATGATAATGTATTTCTTTGTTGTTATTGTTTTAGAATTCTAAAGGCTGTATTTTAACTGGCCTGAGCGGACCAGTGGAACATGTAATCAGCTGGCACAGAGTTTTTCATTCGTGGGTCTGGGCCAGCAGGGTGGTTGTAATGTTGAGCAGATTTGTCCATGAGTATTGCCTCTAAGGTCTTCCATCAATGCTGTCTCTCATTGCAAGTATTCCAAAAGTAGTAATAGTCTTGTCTTGTCATTATCAACTTCATTCATAATGGGGAAATAATCTGCATCAAAGGAAATAATAAGCTCTGAGTGTATTTCAGTCTGACTGAACAGTCCGGTGTGGTCCTGATCTCTCTCGCTCTCTCTATGACAAGCAGACAGAAATGGTTAGTCATGCTAGTCAGGCGGGAAACAAGGAAACGGCAGTTCTCCTAACAACAATCCCATCTGTGTCGTTCCTCCCCTTACTCTCTGTTCTTGTTTCAGTGTTTTGAGACGAGCTGATTGGCCGTAATGACTGCAATGCTAGCTAGATGAAAACATAACCTAAGTGGGTATGCTTCCCCTGTGAAGTGTTTTTTTACTGCAAGCTAAACCTTTTAACAAGAATGAACTCAGTTACTCTGAGAACATGAGTCAGCTGGATGCTTCTGCATAACCGTTCCTGGAAATAATTTGTCACTGTTAAGTTCTGCTGGACCAAAGCACATAGTGTAATAAGATTCTTCGTTGTTGTCCCCATGCATCCTCAGGTCTGAAATTAAGACAAACTGAGTTTTTGAGTTGACATTATGCACAGGCTCAGACCCTATCCCAATAAAAAATGAGCTTTAAATGTGATAGTGTGATAAACATGTTTTAATGCTAGGGTTTGTGTCTTTCAGCTGAGGTGTGCAGCATCTATTATGAAACAACTACGGAAACCTTAATTCAGGCTTTACCAACCTTACATAGGGGTCCAGACCCCATATGGGGTCACATGGAAATGAAATGGGGTCCCCTGAAATTCCCAGTTATTGTTCAATTAAAAATATATTGTAGCATTCTTCCTAAAATTAACTAAAGTGCTACTACACCCCTAGCCCATGCTAAAATCTAGCAAACTTGCAGTATCTCTGTCTGCCTTTCTAACACACGATCACCTGGCTGTACATATCTTACACTGAGCAAAATAAAATCCTTCTCTTTGTGCACAAATCTCATCCTGGCTTCTCTGCCTCTGTCCACAATAACAAACATGAAATCACCTGAATGTGGTCTAAAATGTGTTTTTACTTGCAACACTACCAAAAACTATCATAGATGAAAATAATAATAATTTTAGCAGTAAGTTGTATGTTTTGGATGCCTAGGGTCCCCAGAGTTTAAGTCAAAGTGGGGTCACGAGCCAAAAAAGGCTGGGACCCACTGTCTTAATGATAAACTCCAAAGCTTTTGTTAGATGGTAAAACATTTTACAAAACTTGATGTATTTCCTTATGGATGTTGTTTTGTGGTTTGAATTCAGGTAAATGTATTGACTAAAACGTCCTACATATAGGAGAAATCTCTGTTTCAAGTCTCTTGATATTAGTTTAAAAACATGAATTTATATGATATGACATAAAAATGTCTGTAAAGAAGTTAATTTCAGCTTGTGGAACTTTACTTTTTATTTGACTGTTAGCTTCTTGTGTCTCTTCATCGAACAGGTGAACAACCCCGGAACATGGATTTTAACATGTTGGTTCTTTTGAATGAACCATGTGAGAAGATTTGAAGCATGATCTTACTCTGATAGGCGATGTGATCTTTCTTCCACCAGGAGCTGGTGAGACTTCTGCAGCAGACTCTGAGAACGTCACAGTGTGACAGGCAGCCAGTTCGACTTCCAGCCCCTGCTGCAGATCCCTCTGCAACGCCAGACCCGACTCCAGGCTCGTCAGTGACCCAGGAGGAGATCGACCAGTCTGAGGCCCTGCTTCAGGAAAGAGACGGACAGATCCATGCACTGTGTGGTCACATGGAGCGTCTGGCTCTGGAGAAAGAGAGTCTGCAACAGGAGCTGAAGGGCCTGAAAATAAAAGTGGGGGAAATAAACGATCAGCTTGGGATGCTGATGGAGACGATCCAGGCCAAGGATGAAGTCATTATAAAGCTGTCACAGAACAGTGAGCAGAGCGGCAATCCAAATGATGTCAATTCAACTTCTCCCCTCAAAGATCAGCAGGAGCTGGACATCCTAAAGGTACAAAGGAGTCAAATCACTAATATTGTCACAGCATGTTCAAGTGGTTTTGTAAATAAATGACTCGGAGAAATACAATCACATATTTGCTGTTGTTAGAGATTATAAAGATGCAGATTATGAGAACAGGAAGTATTCATTCTTCATTCTCTTATTTTGAAAAGAATACCCTGATGAACTGAGCACGTGTTTCTCTAATTTCAGGACAGTCTTCAAGGCTACAAATCCCAGAACAAGTTCCTGAACAAAGAGATCCTGGAGCTGACAGTTTTACGCAGGAATGCAGAAAGTAGAGAAAAAGCTTTAGAAGCAAAGGTACCTCGTCTTGTTGTTTTTTATCCATAAATGGTGCTTTACTCTACTAATGGAAACAGGAAGTCTGAGTAGCCTCTCGGGGAAGTCCACTATTGACCTTAGCGGGTACCCTCTTAATCTAATAAATTGGAAAGTAGGAACAATGAATGACAACAACTATAAATCCTACAGTCATCAGGTATAATAAATAAAATGTGTTTCTGTTGTCTGTGCTGCAGTACACGGCCCTGGAGGCAAAACTGTGTCAGGTGGAGAGTAAGTATCTGGTGCTGCTTCAAGAAGTGAAAACCCCGGTGTGTTCTTCTTCAGAGCTGAGCCCGGCCCGTGAGGTCATTTCAAGGTTGTTAGAGGACGCACTGCAGGCAGAGAGCCCCGACCAGCAGGAGCACCCCATCTTTAAACCCAATTCAGTCAGGTATGGATTCTGCATCCATGTTTTTATGTGCTGCTCTTATTGGAAAGTATGTTTTCAAATTCTCTACTTTAAAAAAACAAAAACATTTAGACTTTTTCCAGAAAATAAACGGACAAATGTAAATGATATCACATCACAAAGTACTGAGACATTTCTAAAGCTACTATGTAACTTTTCTTAGACCTAAACAAACTGTCATTAGACTAGTTTTGCTCTTACAGCTGCACTCGTTTTTTCTTGACTGGAAAAACTAGCTCAGCTAATTTGTGTTTCTGTATGATGCTTCGACTTCTTTGCAAGCTCTGTCATGTCTTTTGGGGTTGGACAAACTGTTTTGATGACAATTCAGGCAACCGTTAAGTGATGTAGAACCTAAGACAGTTCAAGTAGATATGTGGATATCTATGAAAGGGGTGAAAACTTTAAAATGAATTGACCGTCGCTGACTGATGATGGTTTTTCATTTTCTCTCTGCCTCGGTTCAACTCCAGTGAGTACGACGTGTACGGCTTCAAGACTGTCCCTGAGGAGGAGGAAGAGGAGGAGAAGCTGGTTGCGAAGGTGAGAGCCCTGGAGCTCAAGTCCCTCTCCATGACGGATCAGGAGGTGTCGGTTGGTGTTAAATGGGAGAACTATCTGGCCAGCACCATGAACAGAGACCTGGTGCGCTCCCCTGAGCTCAAAACCCTCATTCGTTGCGGTGTTCCTCACGAGCACCGCTCCCAGTTGTGGCGATGGTGTGTCTCCATCCATGTCAAGAAGTTTCGGGACCACCTGGCGCCAGACTATTATGAGACCTTACTTAATGTAGCCCGAGACAAACCCAACCCGGCCTCCAAGCAGATTGAGCTGGACTTGCTGCGTACTTTGCCCAATAACAAGCACTACACCTCCACAAGTGCAGGTGGCATCCAGAAACTCAGGAACGTCCTGATGGCATTCTCCTGGAGGAATCCAGATATCGGCTACTGCCAAGGACTCAACAGGTACAGGAAGGGTTGTGGGTCATCTCCAACTCCTTCAGTACTTTTATGCATTTTAACCCCTTCTTTTTGTTTGCATGTGATTCCTTCAGGCTGGCGGCTATTGCCTTGCTCTATCTGGACCAAGAAGACGCCTTCTGGTGCCTCATAGCCATCGTGGAGGTCTTCATGCCAAGAGACTATTACACCAAGACTCTTCTTGGATCACAGGTAAACAAAAAGGTTTCACTTTAAATTTGGAAAAAAAAAACAGGGAGAGGTTTCAGCCTCCTCACCTCCTCCTCCTTTGGCTACTGCTGCTGCTCATGACTGATCATGAAAGGAATGCACCTCATTAATCGGTGCTGTTTGCTTTCCTCCTCTCTGCTCCCCTGTTTCACCCGCTGTGGAAGTAAAGATCTCTTTCACAATCTGAGAAATAATCATATGTTGTTTGTGTCTGTTTAGGTCGATCAGCGTGTGTTCAAGGACCTGATGAGTGAGAAGCTCCCCCGGCTTCATGCCCACTTTGAGCAGTACAAGGTGGACTTCTCCCTCATCACATTCAACTGGTTTCTGGTGGTTTTTGTGGATAGTGTGGTGAGCGACATCCTCTTTAAGATCTGGGACGCCTTTCTGTACGAAGGTCCGAAGGTAAGAGAGATGGATTCTGTAATCCTTTAATCTTGTATACTTTTATCTGTGTTTTTAAATGTTTGCTAAGTTCTAAAGGAAACTTCCTGATTTAATGTGTTTAAATTAGCCTGCATATACAGATGAGATGTCTAGCTACTTTTCTATAAATGTATTGAATCTATTTATTTGTATTTCTTCAGACCTCAGGTAGAGTTACACATGTGTTTTTAACACGAATCAAAAGCTGCCTCTGTAGTTCATTAGATGTGCAGATCTTTTTCAGCCACTTTTAGCTTGTTGTTTTGGTGTCACAGAACAGTTGTTGTAATAAACCTTATTTTCGGCAGCAGTGGTCTAAAAACAAAGGCTGTCTACCCAGAATTACCTTCACAGCTAAAAATCTATAAGCAGAAGAGTTAAACCTGCAATAGCTGTTTTTGACCACTTGGGGGCAGTGGAAACAAGCCTTGAAATCAATTTTTTTACCAATTGTTGTTGCAAAGTTTTTTTCTTAAGTTTTATTATCTGTGTTTTTTAGCGCAAGTCTATAAACTCTATTTTACTTTTTTTTTTTTTTTTTTACGACTTATTTTTTTTATTGTGTTTTTCACCTCCAACATACACCACAAATTTACAAGTCATGTACAAATTTCGAAACAAGCCAAAAACACAAAACGAAAAACAGACAACTATGCATGAAAACAAATGACCGGAAGTAAATGTACATATATGCATGCATGTACACATGCACATATACCTATATACATAATAAAAAAAAAAATAAAAAAATAAAAATAAAAATAAAAACAAAACAAGAAAAAAGCATTCACATACATGTTGGCAATAGTACTTATTACAGATTGTTGTATCTCAAAATTATATCTCATAGTCATTCACTTAGCGCACAATATTTCATGGTATACAAAAGAGGACTAGCATTAAACATCAAATATCATTATGATCATCTCTGCCAATCATTTCCAGATAGGGACCCCAAACAGATCTAAAAACCTTTGTGTTATTATTAATTTTGTATATTAGCTGTTCAAAAGAAGCCATCCTAGCCAACTCATCCCTCCACTCCCTGAAGCTAACTTTCTCTTTTGACTTCCAATGTCTTAACACAATCCTGCACCCCGTTAAGAAGGTTAATTTTACCCAGGAACACACTTTGGAGGACAGGTTAGCATCCACTGGTAAGATACCCAATAGACATAATGCTGGGCACTGAATAAGCTCTACTTTCAATATATTGTTAACACATTTGACAATTTCTGACCAAAAGTCTTGTACCATCTCGCACTCATACAGCATATGAATCAGTGTACCCCGTTTTTTACTGCATCTCCAGCAGCTATCTTCCTCCCTAAGCCCTAACCTTGACATTTTTGAAGGAGTCCAGTAGCTCCTATTCAATATTTTAAATGAAATTAAGCGTGTCTGCATGTCTCGGGCTGTGGAATACCATGACTGTAAAACTTTTACCCAGGCCTCCCTGTGGATAGATTTTCCTATGTCGTTTTCCCATGCCCGTTTAACACCCTCATAGTTTGGAGGTTGGTGTTTTCTTAGCTCTTTATAAAATTTGGATGACCCCCCTCTAGACTTCCAGCTCGACCGCCATAAGTCCTGTATGCAAGAGGCAGGAGAGATATTTTTCTTTCTTTCTGCTTTAGAGAGGCAGCTTCTTATTTGAAGAAACTTCCAAACTCTGGAAACAAGCCTTGAAATCAATTTTTTTACCAATTGTTGTTGCAAAGTTTTTTTCTTAAGTTTTATTATCTGTGTTTTTTAGCGCAAGTCTATAAACTCTATTTTACTTTTTAGTTGTGTTGGTCTTGATCTCCTGAGGAAAATATCAGGCCTTAAGCTTCTTAATCCTCTACTTTCTTGGGTGGAAGCTGTTTTTGTTCCCTATACGTTTTGCATGCTGCAGTTACAAATTAAATACAAATATTCTGACAGCTGAACATAACGGTGAAGTTGTGTGTGGAAACCAAAACCATAAGTAAAGAAAATGTGATAATGCTTTCAGAGCTGAGGGGATCTGCACAGTCAGGATAATTCTCTGTGGCTTCAACAATCCGAGTTAAAACTATTACATAAAATGAGTGATGATGTGATCCATTTATGATGTGAAAGATACAAAGCACAGCCACTTTGAAGATGTAGACCCTTTTTAGAGGTCTGAGGTGGATTCAGTTTTATTCAATGGCAGTTTTAACTCTTTAAATAAACATTTTTTTCATCTTAAAAAGCCAACAAACAGTGCTATGTGTACAGAGTTAACATTGTTGTCTACACATTCCTCTAAAAGTAACAACTACGGCCTTCACTCTTCTAAAGAGGCTTTGCATGTCCAGGGATGAGTGTTATATGAACATAACGGTCACACAGTCATGAGACAGATTTCATAGCTTTGATAATTACTTCTCCACAGATTGTTTTTCGCTTCGCCCTCGCTCTGTTCAAGTACAAAGAAGAAGAGTTTTTGAAGCTGCAAGATTCCACGGCCATCTTTAAGTATCTGAGATACTTCACACGCACAATCCTGGATTCAAGGTACAGGAAGTGCTAACAGTATTTTTAAAAAGCACAACATTTCTGAGACCAGTGGTGTGTCTTAGTTAACCTTGGAACAGGACCATATCTCCTTACATATACTTTCTCTTTTTTTCTCTTTTGCAGGAAACTGATGAACGTCGCTTTTGTTGACATGAACCCTTTCCCCATGCGGCAAATCCAGAACCGCCGCTCCTTCCACCTGGAGAAAGTCCGCCTGGAGTTGACCGAGCTGGAGGCCATCAGACAGACCTTCCTCAGGGAGAGAGAGACACGTCAGGACAGACGGAGCTTTGTCAGTGACGATGAGGAAGATAACTGACCTCAAGCTTTTTTCAAATATACTGGTCTGAATGTGAGAAAAGGAAGAGCGACGTGTTCAAGCTGTAAGAGGGACTTTTTTTCTGAAAGGATTTTTGGAGTTGGTCTACGAATCAGAGCTGGAACAATCAACTTTCTATATCATTTTGGATTCATATCTTATCTAAAGACCAAAAACATCACAAGCCCAACAAGGCTTTCTATCAGTATTCCTGCCTTTGTTTTGTAAATGCCTCATTGTTGTAAGCTTATGTGTTTCTGTGACAGCCATAACAGTATACTTTGTCTTTGACTCTTCTACCTTCAGATCAAAGCAGCAGTCCTGCAGTCCGATTCAGTATTTTTTTTTTAAACATGGCTGTGATTAGTTTTCAAATGCTGGTGATTTTATCTCTGAAGGAATGATTTTATTTTTTTATTCTTTTCACTATGTTTCAGATTGTTTTTCTTGATCTGCCTACAGTTCCTTTCTCAAAAGTCTTAAAATAGTTTACCTTAATCTATGTTTTTTTTTGGTTTGCCACTTAACTACACACCTTTTTGTTTTTTCTCCTTGAGTCTCTTGATGCACTTGACACATTTTTGCTGAGATCCACTTTCTGCTGCACTCCCAGTTTAAGTCTTAAGAGTCTTCTGATCATGAAGACGTTCACAGTTTGTACTTCTCATTCCATCCTCGAGGTGTTTGTGGTTCAAAAGTACCGGTACACACAAAGATTGACCATGAAAACCGTAAAACCAAAAATAGAATCTGCTCATAGAATCACATTTAAATGGAGTTTTCTTGGATTCATTTTTGTTTGAGGATTCAATTGAAAGAAGTGGAGTCACTGTGTCAGACAGTTTTGATTGGTTCTTCCAGTGAATCTGACCTTGTTTGGCAAGAGTACCACTTTTACTTAAATTCTCCCAAAAACATTTATCTGAAAGAAGTTCTGCATCTTTATTTGTACCAGTCACTGGAGATGGTTACAAGAATAATATACCAGAGCCCTGCAAAGGACTTCTGCTCTGAAGTGAAATATATAGTTTGTTTTCTGGTCTAAAAACCCTAATTTGGGAGATAAACAGAAAATCTTTAAAGCTGGGATGACTGTTCTTGACCCTTTATGGTGTAGTTGCAGTTTTTGTCCTCAGCGGGGCAGTGTTACATTTTTCTTACAGTGTTCACACTAGTTCATAGGTACATTTCACGACGGGTGATTTAAAAGTTTTGGAGACGAAAGAGGCCAAGTTTATGATTGTTTGGCAAATGCAGCGATATGAGTCGTATTTCAGGAGATTACTAGAGGGACATACAGCGATATTTCTATCTTCTGCATCCAGGTACTTCTAATCTGTATGACCATTTCCTTTTCACTTTTGTGGCCCCATTCCCAGCTACACCCAAAGAACTTTTTCTACCGTTTAAAAGAACAGACTGAAACAAAAGGTTGTCCATTCTTTGAAAGTTGTCAGAAAGATGTTTCCATTTACTTCAGTCAACGTTGTCAAACGGTTTATTCAGCGGGAGTCTACTAGTGATGAACATGTTTTTTTGACCTTCTCTTTTATGCTGATTGGATGCTTACTCTGTGCTGTAACTTTGAATTCCTTGTACTTTAATGTTACTCTTTTTGCTGTCTACAGATTGTCTTTCCATGAGAAACCAAATTGATGACCTTTTCTTTTCTACACTTCCCAAACGTTGAACCTGTGAACAAATGCATTGTGGTTGAATTAATGATGGAAATGTGAATAAAAAAAAAAAGAACCTGTAGAATTTAAAACACATTTGCTGTATTTTAAAGAGAGCAGGTCTCTCTAGAAAACAAAACTTTTAAGCATGATCTGATTGGCTGGTTTGTTAGCTGAACTTCACATTGAATACGCCTCACTTTATATTATCATCTTTTATTTCCTTTTCTCTTTCTTTTCAGCATTGTATTGCACAAGTGATGGGTTCAGAATATTATAGGGCACTTCACTTTCATGTATGTAAATCTCTGTGGTATCGTCATGTTCACGGTTACTCTGTATCACTTAATGAAGTGCTAAGCTTTTGTTTTACAGCATTACGTTTACCCCAGTTTTTTATTATTATACCAGTTATAAGACTTTATATTCAATAAAAAAAGGCTGACTGAATGTGCTCTGTCTCATGTGCAGGTGTTCAAAAACTCAAACACTTGCTGTAGTAATCCCTGCTCAGAATAAACAGCATACATGCCAGTCATCTTTATTGATAGCCTGCCTCTCTCATGCTGCAGTTTCATAATAGAGCCATCAGGGGGAGGGACTTCTGCTGACACAAAAGCCTGATGGTGCTGCCAGAAGTGTCAGAAAACAACAGAGACGCGAAAGGAGCAGCTTTGTGTCCGAGCTGGAGACATGAGGAGAGCAGAGCGGCTGTAGGAGACGTGGGAACACATGCACGTTTAGATCATCAGATCAGCATCTGACAGAAGGTGAGGCAGAGGGTTTCTTTACTGACAGTTTGTGGAGCTGCTTTAAGTTTGCCAAGAAACTACCAGACAGAAAGTTTTAGTTTTTGTCTTATCTTGTTTACATCTATGTAACTGTTTATCCATAAAATACCAGAACAATCATCATTCTGTTCTGTGACTTTTAAATAAGAGCCAGAAAAATGTTAGATTTTATGGTTGCAAAGTAACTGCTGCACATGTCTGCCTTTTTTTTATCTAGTATTTCACAACAGACGCTCATTTCAAACATCCTTCCCTGATCACCAGTAATGCTCTTTTTTATTTCTAATCCTTTACACTTTCCTTTACAGGTTTAACCCTAACCCTAACCTTGTATGAGTTGAACATTTAAATTGAATCCAATAATCCAATTAGACTTGTGAAAGACGAACGTACTTTCTATGGTTTTGGTCAGCCACAGTCTGGTGTAAAGTCTTTGTCAGCAGGCAGGTGAAAGTAGCTACACTCTGATAAAGAATGCTTTACAGCAAGCTGGAACATGCAGTTCACATTTTCTCTGCTGCAGTCAGAAATGAACAGGAACACCTCTTTGCATCTGCAGGGTTGGACTTGGAGAAAAGGGAAGAGGACAGGCTTTGGTGGTGAATATCCAGGAGATAAACTACATCAATGAAGACACCTGGCATGGCGGTGTTCAAGCAACAGAATGTGGAGGATTTCTATGACATTGGGGAACCTTTAGGAAGGTGAGTGTCTTTTTGAAGCTCTTTGATGAAGCATATATAGAAAATGATTCTCCTTACTCCGTGTGAGTCAGGGAGTGATTCATCCCCACAGTGGTCCTCGTGTGTTCTTAGGTATGCAAACAGCTGGCTTGTTTAAGCATGGAGTGGGGAGTGTCTCTGTGTTTAAGTAGGCTGAAGTTTACAGTGAAAGTTAGATTCAAAGAAAACCGGCCGTGTCTGGGCACGATATGTTCAATCGAGTTTGAATTACTCCTTTTGCAGGGGCTGATTCAGAGTGATGTGTTGAACTGCATGTTGAGGAGGAGTGTGTGCAGGGCACACATCAAGGAAATTGCGCCCCCATGGGGAAATAAATTAAGGAAGTTGGCGAGGTGAAATTAGGATTGAGGAAGCTGTAAATCCATTTTTGCACGGGAGGACAGTTTGGGCATGGGCACCGCTTGCTAACAGACAGAGAGGGTGTGAAAGGAAGATGTGTGACCTCTGACCTTATGCACTGTGTCGAAGGATTTACTATACAGCTTCTTTTGACACACCCTGAAATGACAAACCAAGACCTGCTGATGAAATATGAGTTCCAGCTGCATTTATTGGACTGCAGAGGAGAACGTACTTCACTGTGAAGTTTTTCACATATTTGACTTGATACATCGTGGAATTAAAAGACTCAAAGGCAATTCTCGAAAATGATGATGGCAAGGCAAAGCAACATTATTTGTGTGGGACATTTCATACACCCAGACAATTTCAAATGCTTTACAGAATAATTTTAACGACTACAAGACACAGAAATACAATAAAAAAGGACATGCGTAAAAGATTGAATTTATTAAAATGGTTCATTCACATCCAATCGAGTCACATTTTATTATCACAGATGATCCTCCAGCATGATAGCATTCTGAATTATTTAAGCCGAAGCTAGCATCGTTCTGTTTAAAAATCAAAAGTGTGTTTTATTAATTGCTTTAAAAATCAATAGACAGACAATCAACAGAAGGATTTCTTAACCATAACAATGCCATGAGTTACTACATTTTAACCCTTTATTTTGTAAGTAATTTATAAGTCTAAAAATCTTAATCTTTACCAAAACCTATATAGAGAGTTTTTTTTTTTTTTTTTGCAGTTATAACTGTCGTTATGAAAGTTGTTTAAATGTCTGGTGTGAAGATTCACAAGTTACTGAGCTGTGAGCTGATATATTTAGCACCTCTGTTATGACAAGTAGAAACTTTCTGTGGTTAAAAGCTTCAGCTGAAAGAGGAACTGCCTTTTTCTGTCGCAGAACATGTTTGAGAATTTTCTCACCAGTTCATCTGCTGGAGTGTCTGCATTTGTGTGGTTGTGACAGCTCTGTATTGTGTTGTGGAGGATGCAGCCCACCAAACAACCCACCCACTCTCCACACTTTTTGACAGCATCATGGGTTCTGACCTCTCTGTTCTACACCACAAAGGTAGTCCCCTGAAGAGGCCAGGGAAATTTAACGAGGGAGGGGGAAGAAACTGATCTGTGTGGACTATTTAAAATGTCCTTTACTCTGTGGAACTGTTGAGACATTCATTACTGGAAAGTCAATTCATCATACTGTCCACATATTGACAGATTTTAATGTCAGATGGCCCCACGCAGATGTACTCGGTGTATCTTTCCACTACTGACGGAGATATTTAGGTAAACCAATCTTTAAACAATTCTGTACTTACCATGGGAGGCGTTTACTCACACTGTACCAGTCTTACCGTGTGAGTGCTAACACCCATGATGACAGACAGTAGGAAGTGCCCACACCATACACTCACACACTCACACACACACACACACACACACACACACACACACACACACACACACACACACGCACACACACACACGCACGCACACACATGCACACACATGCACACACACACGCGCACACAAAGGCACACACACTTACACACACACACCGACACACACACACACACACACACACACACACACAAAGACAGGTGGACTTTTACACGAATGACGGTCAAGGCCAGGCTGAGGTAAAGGTCTCCTCTGCAGATGGTGAACCAAGCGACTTCTAACTTTTGACAGCAGCAGTGTCTTTCTTTTCCATTTTTCATCATAAGGACTATAACTTTTGTGACTTGACTACTGCCTTTGTTAGTTGATTGGTTATGAATGAGAAAACATTATCTTTGTGAGTCATCATCAAATAACGACAAACCTTTAGAGGATACACAGATGGAAAGGAAGTGCCATTGTCTTTACATGCCTGGACAAAAATAAAAGGCTTGTAAACTTCCGCCTTATTTTGAAATCTGAACACGGTGCTTACATCATTGGCGGTTATGAATCCGTCTTGAAGGTTGTGGGTTTGTGTTGTTAAGATCCTTACGTGAAGACATTCATTATCCCCAGAAATCTAATCAAACTCGAATAATCCTTTGACGTTTCCTCTATCTTTTTTACAAGAAACATAACAAAGAAAAAGGATGTGTTGCTGAGAATTTCTTTTTTTGACTGCAGTTAACATCCTTTGTGGTTTACAATCTGCAGAACTGACATCAACCAGAACTGTTCTTTGTAGTTGATGTTATTTAGCACATTCGTAATCATGATGGTGAACAAGGTAAGGAGGATGTGCCAGAAATCAGCAGATATACAGCAGTTAGTGTTGTCATTCAGCGCAGGTTAGCATGTTAGCATTTAGCAGAAAGCACTCAGTAAATCCTCACACCTCAAATGCCACTTTCCAACTGAATGCAGGAACTCTAAAGGTCACATCACAACAATGTGTCTCTTGGTGAAGTAGGCCTCACATTTTTTTATTTGTAGAAATACTATGCAAATGTGTAAAGGAATTAAATAAGAGAAATGTTTTCAGTTTGCAGAAGTTGGTTGACTGTTGACAGGAAGCAGGAGAGCAAAGATACACGCTTAAGACCCCAGCCTTCACACTCTGGAAGTGTTGAAGTGAAAAGAGTGGACAGTGGCGGGGCAGACAGGTGCTAAAGATGAAGACAGTAAAGTGCTATAATTTCTCCGAAGGGATTTACTGTACAAGTATCTATAGCACAGGCAGTAGGCATGCATGTACAAGGAGGAGAACAAGAACACATATAGTTGGCTCTGAGGAACCGACATTCCTGCTGTTCAGCGGGTGAAAAATGTGTTTATTCAGTGCTGCCCCACAGAGGGAACTCCATGTTGACCTTTTGGATATTCCCTGAGTTCACATTTGACAGAGGGCATCCTGTTTCTGTTAGCAGACACCTTACTTCTCCACTTTGCATACAAGTGGGAATCAATAGTATCCTGAACACTTCATAAATGCATATGTGTTGAGATTTTGCATTCCCAAGCAGAAAAAGTGTCTGTCACATGTTGTTGTTTTTTTTTAAATACCAGAGAAACTATATTTTCTGCAAAGATGAGCCACATTTTAGAAGCTGCTTTTCTCATTCGATACACAGATGTTAGGAATGGTAAGGATTGGGCTTGGTCAATTATGAGCTTAGCTTTCCTTGTCACGTGCTCCCAGAGGTTGTTCAGGAGGGAAATGTGTTTAAAGTCTGGACCGGCGCCTCTTGTCCGAGCATTCCTCCAACCTCGTCTGTGGATAATGACCTTCAGCTGTTAAAAGTGGAAACTCTGTGGGGAGATGGCACTTTCAGCCTCACAGGACGGCTTAGAGCTAAGACAGACAGCACGCCTGGCCCGGTGTGGAATACCACTTACAGCATCCCTGCTCTCTCCCCTATTACTCTGCACTTTGTAACAACGCTAGAGCATTATAGCCCTTGAACTGACATTTGTGGTGTTCACTTTTCACTAGCGATCCACAACACTGACCTGGAGGGGTAACGCTGTTCAGTCTTGTTTTACAGGCAAATCAAGGCCAATGTTGCTGCGACTGTCATGTGGCAGTTATTCCCCTCAGGGTACTTGATGCATGTTTAAGCTGGAGGAATTAATTGAGTGACTTCCCCTCCTCTTCACTTCACACTACTCATCTGTAACAGGGTCGGCCTTTGAGGGATGTTTCAGGGGTGGAAATGTCCTGTGAATAGAACAGATAGAGGGAGCTTTTCAGATTCCACCCACCCTGTCTTATTTTTTATTTGCACAAGGTGTACGTGTGAGTCTTTGAATACTATTACTAGCACAACCCCAGCATGTTCACACTGAAATATGATCTCATTTTTGTTTTTGTAACCCTCATATGAAATAAATTAGCTTAATAAGCTCTTGGAATGAAACCAATTAAGCAATAAAAAAATCCCTATTATCAGAAACACCTGTTTAATATAATGCAATCCAGTACAGGTGCCCTGAAACCAGAACCTCCTGATGTATGAGAGGTTGCTGTCATTGAAATGTTAATATTTAAACTATAATTTGCTTAACTTGATTGCATAACGTTTTGTCCCGCCAGTCATAAAAGATTTGGGCTTGAGTGGTTCAAGGTCACCTCAGTTTTGTTGTTTTTGAGTGAGGCAACTCAGCTAACTGTCTCAGTGGAGCTGCTCCCTGATGTAATTGTATAACTGTGTAAGCAGAGGACAGGGTGTGCCTCAAAGAGAGAAAACTGGCTCAACTATCCCACACTAATGCAGTAAAGGAAAGTTTAAATAAATACTTAGAAGGGTTACTCTAAACTGAAATGACCTTTTTATCCATTTACGATGAGCTGTAAAGGGCTTTTTGTAGGCGTAAAATGCCGTATAAAATCAGTATGGCATTGTGTAATGTATCTTTATGTTTTGGTTAGCCTTTATCCGTCATACACTCTCAGCATTCCTTCTCTCCTCTCTTTCTCTCTTCCTCCTTCATCTAGCTTGGCAGAGAGGTGGAGGTCTAGATTGTGGACTGGGACTATTCTTAGCCCACTAGACCCATCATTGAGAGTGGACATTGACTGGACAACCTCTCAAAGCCACCCTGAAATCTCTGTGTGGACAGATATGTCCCAAACATATGAAAAGCCTGCCAGTTTTTATCGGTTTCCTTTCTGTGTCTTCTTCACACTGTCTAAAAATACAATGTGACTATGTTGCATTGGAGAATCTACAGAGTAAACTATTTGCATACTTGACTGAATGTTCCTATTCTCTCTGTCAAAGATAACATTCATCTTTCCCCACTCAGAGACTCCTTGTCAGCTCTACCAATGCGCACGCCCTTGGCACTCTCTGTGGCCCGTTAATGAGGGATCACTGACTAAGTGGATTGTTTCACGATTGTGAATGTAAAGAGTAAGCAGGTCAGCACACAGGAGCAGGAAGTGTGTAAAGCAGCAAGGCTTAGTCAGGTCTGAGATATAACAAGTGCTAGTCTGATGATAATGTCATGGAGACCAAACACAACTAGGCAACAGTGCCGGAAAATGTTTGTACACTCAGCTTCCATTCTCTCAGTGGGTCAATTATGAATGAAATGACAGTGTAGCTATGTAAGGGGACAGTTTACTTGTGGAGTCTCCCCAGGAAGCAGGAGAGCAAAGATACACACTTGACTGTATATATGGATGATATTTCTCCACCTCCTCCTGTTGTACAAAAGCTAAACCAGAATTTACCGTGGCAGGCGCTGACATGTATTTCCCAGGTAAAATCATTTGAAGAGTTTCTCAGTAGACTAAGTTGACATTCCGTCCCATCTGCTAACCAAAAAACACATTTGGGGAGCTCAAGAAGTTTAAGCTTAACTTTTGGAGAGCTGTCATGTTGTTTTTATACAGTCTGAGTCCCTACTAAATGTTAATTTTGGATTATTATATCACAATTAGATTTATTAAATACATGTCATTACCACTTATCTACAGGCTCAATCATGTGATAAAATGCCTAGTGACAAGTACAAACAGTAGTCAACTGAATAATATTCTCCAAGCCACACCTCTGTTGTAAACTATTCAGAGTTTTGGAATTTTTTCAGTGGATTGATGCACCAAAGATGGCTTGAAATTTGGCAGGAAAGTTGTTTGAGTGGGAGGACAGCAGCTCTGTGCACACAGCCGGCCTGTCTGATTGTTCTCTGTTTGTTTGGGAAACAGGAAGTGGTGGACTTGTCACTATACCTCAATATTTCATCTAGTTTCAAAACAAGACTCTCCCGGACATCTTTTTTTTATCCTACATTAACCTGTTGTAAATTGCGAGGAGCCTCATTAAAGAATTGTGCTACATACAAAATGTATACAGAGAGTACAGCAAAAACATGACAGTGACAACAAAACTTGAAAACTCCTCTTTTGTGTCTACAGTGGGCAGTTTGCAATCGTCAAACGCTGTATAGAGAAGAGCACGGGCATTGAATACGCAGCAAAGTTCATCAAGAAGCGGCAGAGTCGAGCCAGCAGACGTGGTGTAAAGAGAGAGGAGATTGAGAGGGAGGTGATCATCCTGCAGCAGCTACAGCACCCCAACATTGTAGCGCTGCATGACGTGTTCGAGAACCGCATGGATGTGGTGCTTATCCTTGAATTGTAAGTCACTGCATGATTGATAAGAAAACATCACATCCAAAAAATGTAATGTTCATTCTGCAAAATAACATTGTCTTTATATGCTAAAACATCTACAGTATATGTTTTTTTTAATTAAATAGAATATATATATCATCTACTTTTAATATTCTAGATCAGTGCTGATAAAGTTGTGTCTTGATGTGTGAGTTTATTTTTGTGTACACAGTTTGTTGAATCTGTGTTTGCTGAAAAACCTTTTGCCAGGGTCATATGTGCTACAAAGAATCAAAGGTCTATCACACAGTCAACAAGGCTTGTGTTGAAAAGGGGCCTCATGGGTCCGGAGACTGCCTGGGAACATGGAGGGCACAATTAGGGCTAAATGAAAGGTCACAGCAGGGTGAAAGGGAAAGACAGAACAGTTCCCATTATATTCAGGATCGCACAATGTGCATTATTCAGCCTATAATGTTTTCTTTGTGTGAATATAAAAGAACATCATGTTTACTAACTATAATCACTGCAGCCATTTTCTTCTGACGTTACGCTGACAAATTATTATCATTGGTTATCTACTTGTGTACTGAGCAACTGAAAAGACAGTTGCCAGTGACAATATGGAGGAACATTTGGCTAAATTTCAGGTTGTAGCAACATATTTCATTACCCATTATCAGAGAACAGCTAACATTAGCATTTAAGTAATTCCTAGCTAATTTTATGTTAGCTATGAATTAAAATACATCTGGAATTCCCATCAAGTTTGCTTTTCTATTTTATCTAGTGACATTTTCAAATAGTAAGATAAGCTATCAGCTACTTCCTAGCTAACAGTAATTATCTAGCTTAAGCTTAAATGCTAACATTAGCTAACTGTTATTGGCTAAAGGGTTAGGATATTGATTTAACTAGAGAAACAGTGAAGTTTCCACAAAGATTTTTACCAGTTATCATCGTTTTAGTTGCTCATTAATTGAGAAATGTTAAACTGGCAATTATTTTTTAGCTAAATTGAAGCTATATGAATTACCACCTAGAAGCTAGCAGTAGTAGCACTACCGGTAGGCCTATAGCGTTTGAGCTTCCCAACCGATAGAGGCAGATATCAGGGGTACATTTCCGCCCTGTGTACAGAGATAATTAGCTGCAAGCTGGTCAAAGGACCAAAATACCATTTTTCAACATCTTTTTAGAAATGTTATTGTGAAGAGGCTTAGAACTGTAGTGACACATAAGTAGGGCAGACAGACTCATAACAGACTCAAACTGTTACCGCAAAACAAACATATCTAAGGCATCCTATACCAGTGCACCCAAATCCTTAGCTCACTTAAGATAGTGTTCAATAGTGCCCGTGTTCCTGATAATCTGAGCACACAGGATGAGCGTCTAAGTGTGTGTGTGTGTGTGTGTGTGTGTGTGTGTGTGTGTGTGTGTTACAGGGTGTCCGGAGGAGAGCTGTTTGATTTCTTGGCTCAGAAGGAGTCTCTTAGTGAAGAGGAGGCCACCCAGTTTATCAAACAGATCCTTAACGGAGTCCAGTATCTCCACTCCAAAAGAATCATACATTTTGATCTAAAGGTACCAAATAGCCCCGTCCGTGTTGTGTATGTCGATCTATGTTTGTTTTGTTATGAAGATGACATACCCAGAACTGTATGTACACGCAAGCTGGAGCAGTTCTTCAATGTAAGTTATATATAGCAGGTGTCTTATGTACGTGCCGGTAGAGTCTGAATCACAAATCCTTCCTGTTTTCTGTGGCAAAGATCCAGACTCTCAGATACAGACACCATAAGGTTATCTCCTCACTTTCAGGGAGCAGAGTCGCCCACGCTGCTCTCAGAAAGTCAATGTCCTGTTTTTTCACTGCAGCTCCTCTTTACTGTATTTATTTGGTATTTAGGGAGCAAGAACATTCAGTGAATAGCTCAATTCAGACATGCCTGAGGCCTTGACCCTTAGTTTACAATGAAAGATTTGTGCACTCATTTGTGCTGAATGTTGTCTGTAAAAATCGCTCGGGTGGTTAAACAAGGTAATGTGACTGTCTATCTGAGCTGCAGATCCTGTGACCTTTGGGCTTTATTGAGTTATTAGGATCCAGGGCAAGACAGTTAAGTCTGGACTTCTGTACATCTGCAAAATAATCCTTAATTGTTTTAAAATCAGCTTTGACATTTGAGTATATTTTTCTCATTTGCTTGCAGTGAGTTATATGAGAATATTTATATCAATGTAACAGCTGTATGCTAAAATTAAATCTTCTTCTAGACGGTAATTTACTTATGTTGCTGGTAGGATGACTATTTCTAAAACAAAAAGAAAATCCACCTGTAAGCCCCTCTTATTCATAAATGAACACGTTTTATTAAATCTTATAAAAACTGAAGATTACAGATGGGTTTCAAATGAGAAGTTGTTGTTTATAAAGGAAATGTGCTGAACTATTTCGATCAAGTTCTTGGTTTGAAATGGTAACTTCCTGTCAAAATTTAGGCCCCCCACCATCCCAAGACATAATCTGGCACATAAAGCATCGATTTATTATTTTTTCTGAGCTTAAGTAAGGATTGAATAAACAAGAAATATGTAAATGAGGGAACTTTTTTATAACTTTAGAGTAAATGAAGATTTAGTTAGTTTTGGGCAAGGCCAGGCCAGCTGTTCAGTTTTGTTCACAGTCTATGTGATAAACTGCAGTTAATGAGCGTGTTGCTAGCAGGAGCATCATACTGAATTAGCTACATTAAATACATAAGAGTGTTATCAATCTTCTCTTCAAACTCTAGGGGAGAGAGCAATGATAAATGATTTCCAACAGGTTGAATTTTCCTTTAATGTTTCAAACTAACAGGTCTAACTGTATATGTTGCAATGTTTTTCTTAAATGCTTGCAGATAAGTCAGCATTCACCAGGTAACTTATTTCACTCAACATTATTTATGTACCACTTACTCTTGGTATTAGTGGAAACCTACGGACAAATATGAGCCTGTGTTGTGTTCTTTTTGCACTTCAGCCTGAAAACATAATGCTGCTGGACAGGAATGTTCCTCTACCCCGTATCAAGCTCATAGACTTTGGACTAGCACACAAAATAGAAGCTGGGGAAGATTTCAAAGACATTTTTGGAACCCCTGAATTTGTTGGTAAGTGTTTTTATATCAGAAATGTGTACAGTGTGGTTCATGAGGGAGGCTTAGTGTTTGTGATGCAGAAGTGTGTGCTTTCTATTTTCAGCTCCAGAGATAGTCAACTATGAGCAGCTGGGATTGGAGGCAGACATGTGGTAAGAGCCTTTAACTATCTCCGACTTGGCTGCCTGTCATACAACAAGCTTCAGAGCATAAATTGGATTAACCTTTTGCTGTTTTTTATAGGAGTATTGGAGTCATCACATATATACTGTAAGTTGGGAGGATTCTCAATAATTAGTGGGAATTTTAATGTCCCTAAAGAGTCATTAAGGAGAGCCTAAGTAAGTGTGTGAATGTTGTTACAGATTGAGTGGAGCGTCACCGTTCCTTGGTGACACAAAGCAAGAAACACTGGGTAACATCTCGGCCATGAACTATGAGTTTGACGAGGAGCTCTTTAGCAACACAAGCGAGTTGGCCAAGAGCTTCATCAGAGAGCTCCTGGAGAAGGACACAAGGTAAAAGAAGTGACAAAGAAAGGTCAAAGGTCAAGTCTAACAATTCCAACATAAAGCCCAGAAACAGAGATCTTGCTACAATGAAGGCTAATGCATCCGATTAGCTTGAAAGGCCAGTCTGCAAAAAAAGTCTAGAATATAGATTTAGGTACATTACTTTGAGTACAAAATGTGAAATATAAAAATGATTGACAATGTAAACTTATTACCACAAGCAAGGAAACTACTTCTCTTTCTTTGTTCTTGTTTCTGCACACATCATTTCTCACAAACCAGGTCTATCTTCAAACCACAAGAATTAATTAATTAAATTTTATTTGGCATGGACATCACAGATACATTGGACAAACCAGATGCAGTGTTTAAGTGTTTTAGCATACATGTTAGTTCTCAACACCTGTCCACAGGAGGCTTTTGAAAGGAAACAATTAAAGACAGAAAGAAAAGCGATATATACATGTGAAAGTAAACACTAGTCTGAATGTATTCCTGTGAGGTTCACATTGACCTCTCACTGCCATGCCGTGTGTCTGATGGAGTTGTTGGGATGTTTTTACTCAGCTGCATTTTCTCTGTCTCATCATTGTAGAAAACGAATGACAATACAAGACGCCCTCAATCATCACTGGATTAAGGTATGTACTTAATTCATATGTATTGAGCATGCGTTTGTATTCTTAATAACTACTGTCAACTACATGTTAAAATGTTTTAACAGTGTATGTATGTGAAATGCAACATTCAGAAAGGGATGGCGTCATGTCAGAGGAATATCCTTCTTCTAATGTGCCAAGACAACACCCACTAACTTTTCACATAATTGAAAACACAGTTGGTCACACTTGTATATTGTTTCCATTATTGCGCCACACCATCACTTTGGCAATATTTTTTTCAAACCTCGACCAATCACGATGCTTTGCTCCACACATCTTGTACAGCTGATTTTTGCATTCGTACGCATCACTGTGTCATCGAATTAAAGCAAGATTTCAAAGACAAATTATGTCTTTAACAACTCCCAATGTTGAAGATGTCTACTCCAACATTAGCTGCTCACATGCATGTGAATGGTGTCTTTTTGCTGTGGAGTTTTTATCCTGTTTGGACACAAGCATGAAGCCAGGACACACACTCAACAGGAATGTCTGTTGTTTTTTTGGCGCTCTTACCTGCCATGGCTTTTTCGCTGTAGGGTCACACACTAATCCTACAGCTCTGCCACATCTGCTGGGATTTTCACGGCTGTGTGTGTTTTCAAGATGCAACAATGGAAATCCTCTTACTCAGTGTCCTCCCCTCCACCCTTCTGTCTGAAGTCCTGTGGCCACATAGAAGAGGAAAGCGCTGCTCCTGTGATGGAGAAGGAAGGGGAGCAGCTGAAGACAAGGCGTTTAAAGGAGTACACCATCCAGTCCAACTCCAGTGTTCCCCAGAACAACACATATGCAAACTTTGAGCGTTTTGCCCGTGTAGTGGAGGAGGTCAGTCTAATAAAGACAGGGCTGTCAGAGGTAACAGGAGCCAGACACACCATACAGGGCGATATAGAGGCACTACTCTCAATCTACAGTTACAAGGAGGCCTTGTACAATGAGGAGAGTGAGACGTCAAGGAAGCAGCTGTCCCAGGTTCGCTACGAGTTCTGTAAAGTGGAGGCTATGAGGATGCTGCTGCAGGACGACATGAAGGCAATGGATGCCAGTCTGGAAAGCATAAGTGGGAAGTACAGTCAGAGGCAGAATCAGCTGGACGCTCTGAGACAGCAGTTGAACTCTGAGCTGCAGTGGCTGCAGGGGGTGATGAGCTCTGTGCATCCTGAAGGAGCCAATGGCAGCATTTGCAGCACCAGCCTGCATACAGACATGAAGCAGGCATTAAAGGAGCTGTTGCATCCGTCTTGCGGGAGGGAACTGTGCCCTGAGCAGCAACTCACAGAGTCTGGCTAAGAAAAACAAATGAATAGTCACTTTTACCTTAAAAATCTTAACAATATTTGAAAAATTAGTCTGTTTGGGTTCAACACATTTTTTCCAGCAATGCAAACTTTTGAATGTAGCCTATAGCTGGGTATTCATTACTTTTTTCTTTATTTAAATATTTACATAATAATATAAGAAGTGGATTTGAGGAGGTCTTCTTTTTGGCTAACACTAGCCTATACCACTTTTATGACTTATCAAAGCTATGGGCAGGGGAGAGTTAGCTTAGCTTGGCACAGGGACTTGAAACAACAGTAAACCATTAGCCTGTCCCTTACCTTCATGCTTAGAAAAAGGACTGTCATCACTCCTAATGGTACTAGTAAACACATCTGGTTACCTTTTACCAGGCTGTCAAAGCGTCCAGGCATAAGCTAAGCTAACCAAGCTAAGCTAACCACCGGGCTGCAGTAATGAGACAATGTAATGAGAATTGTGTTGATTTTCTTGCTTGTCTAACTCTGAGAAAAAGACAGAGATAAATGTATTTTCTACTTTTCCTTTAAGAAACATGACCTATTGCACAATAGTAGGAATATTCTTACATTGAAGTAATATTAATGGAGCAGTGTGTAGGATTAAGTGGACTCTATCTTTAAGGTTGCAGGTTATAACCAACTGAAGTCTGCTTTTTATTTTTTCTGCTGATTATTCATTAATGAAACATACTTATACATATTATATCTCATTCTTGCCAGTAGATCACTGTAAATCTTACACGGGTCCTTTTACAGAAAAAATATTCTAGTTTTTTATGCACTGAAGTTGTTTGTTTCGCTGGTTAAGAAGCTTTAATAGTGAGTAGTATTGTACTGTAATGATCCTGAAATGGTACTGAAGCTGAATCTAAAAAATGAATGTATTTTAAGTGTCCTGGTCAGACAAAGATTGGATGAAGCAGTATTTCTTTGTAATAGGATGTATAATGATTTCATGTTTATTTATTGTTTCACTTTATTACATTCTGTTTCTCAAAACTATTTTTTTAATGGTTATCCATTTGTGAAGTGATGGCAGAAGTCTTTTTTTTCAGACAATTTTTCATAGACTTAAATGTGCACTTCTGCTAAAGGTTACAGTTATTTATTTAAAAAAAAACAGCTTTTCTTTCTTTCTTGGAGATGTTCTATAAGCTGACAGGAAAACAACACATGTGATAAGATCATATTTAAAAAGGTGTCAGTTCCTTATCAGTGTGTTTAGCATTGCAACAGAAAGTCACCTATGCACATTTATAACTGTTGTCTAAACACTGAAATAAATGTTCATCATTTAATGTTTCCCATTCTAGTTTCTGATGTGATGTTTCTAGTACCTCAGTATAAAGAGTCTTAATAATACCATTTCTTTTGCACATTTAATCATCTGACATTGACATAAAAGCTACTTCCTCTGCTGTTTTATCCATAATTGTGTCTCTGCAGCCTCTGAATCCCAGACAGGCCATGGTGAAGAGGTTGTCAGTCGTCAACTTGGAGAATTTTCGGAGACAGTATGCCAGACGCAGGTGGAAGGTAAAGTACAAGATAAGGATATTATAATGGTTTGTTTACAGTGTTCTTGAAAAGAAAATGTTGCTCTTGATTGATCTCATAGTAATTCTCTTAAATGTAATCATTCAACAGCTGACATTCAGAATTGTGGCTCTGTGCAACCACTTAACGCGGATCATGAAGAAGGGCCACAAGGTGCCTGAGCCAGACGGGGTAAGACACACTGTTGTAAAGCATACAACAATGTCTGGGTTTAAACCAATACTTGACATGTGAGGAGTTTTTCATAACATATTTTCATATAGAAACTGCTCTGTCTTGACGGTAAAATGTAAGTTACTGTAAGCAGGCTATTTTCTTGACTTGAAACAACATGTCTAGCTCTGGCTTTTTTCTGGGACAATATAAAATCTCCATCCAGCCAAATCTCCTTTTTATAAGGGTTAGTGTTAAGTTAAATGTAGAGAGAATATGCCAGACAATTTCCAGTAATCAGTGATCTCCCGACATCTTGTAACTCTGGGGTTTCAAGGGGTCAGATGGAGACTTCAGGATATTACTCCTCTTGGCCAAGAAATTCTCCAGCACATAACGCATCATAAAGCCTTGAATTTGTGTTTTCTCATTAGAGTTGTTTACTTAAAAAAAGTGGGACTTTTTTGAGGTTCAGAGTTGCTGTTAAGTGGATTATGTTACTTTTAGTTAGAGCCAGGTTATTGTTTTTTATGCTAGGCTAAACTAACTAGCTTCTGGCTGTATATTTAACATATTTTATAAAGATAAGAATTATATAATTTTTTAAATATATTTTTCTCAACTAACTCTGCAAGAAAGCAAATAAATACATTTTCCAAATACCTACCAAAAAAATGAAATAAGACGTTTTCACCAGTATTTGATATATATAATGATTTTAAGCTGGTATTTTTTTGGGTGCTGTTATTCTAAACCCTTTTTTTTTCTCAATTTGAAGTGTGCCTGGCACTGCATAAGCACCAGTAACCACACAGGCAAAAGCTGTTCATGAACTTAAATGTCTTCTTTTTTTTTCAGAGGGATTGTGAAAGCGACAGAGAAGAAGAAGGAATCGTGAAGATGAGACCAAGGACCAGAAAGAGAAGCAGCACTTCCTGAGAGCAAATTGTGTCAGTCAATGATGTTCCGGTTGCAAAACAATGACTGTGAACCTATTTGAGGCTCACTTTGTAGCTCACATACTTGTCGCAATAATCAGCAATAGTGAATCTATGAGTGATGGCTGTAAATGCAGATGTTTTCATTGGTTAAGGCAAAACCTGCAAACATCGGCTGTATGTTCGATAGCCTTCTTTCTTTATATAACTCAAGCCACCCATTTTTATCACAATAAGATATCTGACTAGATTGTTGTTAACAGGACCTGTGAAGCTTATGTTAGAACATACAAGAATGGCAGCTTCTTCTAACAACAGCAGTTTTAACTTCTCTCAGCTGTTGTTCAACATACAAGTTAATACATAGAGTTAGTTTTTTTTTTTTAAACGGCTGCTTGACAGATAAAAGGGTAAAGCACTGCAGGGTAACAAGATTGCAGCAGATCTTAATTTAAACATGTTTACTGCAATGTCTGTTATGAGAATGTTTACCATTAACCTCTTCATCTGCCACATTGAAATTATTCACATGAAGCCTTAACCCTTCACTGTATTTACTTAAAGATATTTGTCATGAAATGTAAAGTGCTAATAATGAAGCAATTGCATTTTATCTTATGTGTAAAAAAAAAGAGTGAAAATATATGTCAACATGCAAAAAACGTTGCAATTGACTTTTTAAAGCCATTCTTTGGCCCTGATATGTTTTAATGTATTTATGTTGTAAATAAAAATGCCAAATGTCTTCATTTGAGTTTTAAGCTCATTAAAATGAGCATTCCCTGTTTTAAATAAACATTTTTTCTAAAAACTTTTATAAACTGTCAATTGAAATGTTGGTTAATAAAATGATGAACATGGTTTTTATCTGCTAGTTTCTGTAAAGTTAAAATTCAATGATTCCATCACAGTGAAGAAATGAAAACTTTAGATTAAGGCTGTAAGTCAATACTATTAATCGTTTCACATTTTCTTGGTTGTCATGTTTTCTAATAGTCGCTTTAACTGTAATCCAATGGCAAAGTTGTATTTCCTCACACAAATTTATAATGACAGTGATAATTCTTCATTGTAACTGTTGTCAAGATAAACATGTAAAAGTAACCAGGTTTCAAAAACTCAGTCTGCTAGATGCTCTGAATGATAGGTTCTGAATGGTTGTGTCTGAAACTATATACTGATGTATAATGAAACATACTGTACTGCATAATACAGCATAGTAAAACTGTTGCCTTTAGCAACATACTTAACTGCAGGTCGTGTGATGTATTTCTGATCCCAGCTACTTTGGATAAGAAAACATCAAACTAATGTCGGTCTGTAAATATTCAACAACAATATACATCGATTCATGGCTAATATAGCTACATAGTAATTTTACTATTATTTCACGACATATAAAACATGGTACGGTTACTTTCAATTTTATGCTACTAGTTGGCTGGCTAGCAAGCTTCGCCATTGGATAGCCCGAGAGCCAAAATGCATTTCAGGTAGTTGGTATAAAAGTGTGCTCCCGTATTATACTTAGAAAATCTTGCCAATCTAGAATACATCCAGGCCTTTCGCATACGGTTTACACAAAATATATGATTTTCGGAATGTACTTCCTACTCAATGTGATGTCATACTTAGTATGAATAGTGTGAAAGTATGCGATTAGGACCATAGATTAGGACACAGCCACTGTGACATCATAAAACTACAGATTTCTAAATATGGGCATCTGCTCTAGGCAAGAGGAACACAAAGTTCAAGGACGCGCCCACCCTGCAGCTCGTCCATAGCGGTAATTTACCGCTTCACTGCTCAGCAGAGGACTACTGAACCATTTTCTCATTTTGTTTAATAAATCAAAAGTCAGTATTTTTTTCATGCTGGGAAAGAAAAAGAGCTTTCTTTGATATTTTTCCAGACAATATAAGACACAGGTGTTTGTTTGTTAAACATAACTTCACCGAGAATTCTTCTGTAGCAGAGCCCAGTATGAAGCTGAATTACGGCTGGGCTCCTCTCTTCTAATTGTAAAGCACAAATAAGATTCAGAACAGCAAGTAATAAGCAATATATTCATAACAATGTTAAATAACTGATTTGTTGAGTCTTGTGTTGATAATCGCACCAAACGCCCTGTAAAAGGAGTTTCAGTCCAGACGCACTTAGGCGATAGCATGCTAGGGAGCTAACTGCAATTTCCAGCGAGGCTTAGCAGTAGGTTACAGGTGGGCACCATTATCCATATGACTTTGTTTCAACATTTTACCTAAATCTTCTTGTTACAACATTATTTCTGTTCACTAAAGTTTTTATTCTTATTATCTTGAAGGAGGAGGCAGATGAAGAAAATGAAACCCCAAAGCCACAAAATATCAGCCAGGTGACTTTTTTAAGGTAAGATGCTTTTTTGCATAAACACTTTATAACTGAGGAAGCGTTGGGGATGTTATCAATGAAATATGAATATGTGTAAATGAATCAGTTCATCATTTGACTGAAATGAGACTAAAACAGTGCTTGACTAAACATTATCAATCTGCTGTACATCAAGGACCATAGTTGTGATAGTCTACTTATTTACCTTCCTGCCATTAGTCAATTATTAGTTCCACAACAGTAATTTTCTATAGGCCCAGCTGGGCTGAAATATTTTGGAGAGATAATTTGAACTGAACTAAATGCATTGTTGGCGGCTAGTGAGCCAATGTGTCCCAGTTCCACACGAACTGTAAAAATAGCCTGTTTTCTTTCCCAGTATGTCAAACTCAACAAAGGCTCATACGCGGAATAATGATGTTGTGCTTATAACATACTTGGCGCTACAACAACTAACTTTCCAAAATGTTTGGTCCAAAACAAAGCAATAGGGGCTTTCAAATCCTTGTGTGGGTCGAGCTCATTTGCCATCATAATAACTTCATTTGTTTAGCACTGTAAAAAATAGATACAAAGTGATAAACAAGTGAAGAACAGCAGATCAGTGGATAACAAGGATAAAAGAGAAATTGTAGGGGAATTTTAAATGTTGATATAAACACAATAAAATGAATAGAGCAAAAGGAAAAGGAAACAATGTAAATGGGTAAAAGCTTATATGAATACTTTATTGACACCACATAATAAAGATGCAGTAGACAGGCGTAAACTTTCCTATAAAGACATCTAACCCAGTGAAAATGACAAAGCTCCTCCAGAACAACAGACAATATGAAACAGATGAAGAAGAAGACGACGGTGTTGAAAAGAAGTAAAAGAAAGATCATTCATGTTACATTTTAAGGGGGCATGTTTTATTCTTCAGCTAATCAGATATCATGATGTATCATTATATAATGGTCTTTCAATGTATCAATTATTGCTGAATTTCTCTGTTGTGATTATGTTGGGCCATTTATCACTTATCGTATCTTAAAGGGGACATATATTTGGGTAACCTGAGTGTCTACCGACCCACAAAATGTGGAATAAACCCATCCAGTCCTTTGTTTGTGGTCTGCATAAATCTTACAACACAGAGAAAAATGCTCAGTTTCAAATTTGCTCTCCTTGTGACATCACGGTGAGATTCTGGTAAAAGAAATCCCCTCCCCTTCCCATGGTATCTCCACCCATGGACTCCACCCCCAGCCTAGAGCAAAACTTTTGCGCAGGTCCGCCATTTTTATTCTTGCTAGCGAAGGAGTGATGTCTACAGGGAAAACTCAGGGGGGCTCATTGCATTTAAAGAGACACACGCCAAAATGGAGCGTTCTGAGAGAGCTGGTTTATACAGGGTCACAAACCTCCTCTGGTGCTTGATTCATGTTATATTTTGACCAAAGCACAGCACAGATGTTTCATTTAGACCACAGGGGACTGTTTGAAAAGATGGAAAAGGGGGATAATATGTCCTCTTTAAGTTTCCCTGTGATTCCCACCCCTACTTCAGACTGAATTACTAAAGTACAACGACTACATGACGACGAGGTTACATTGACAGCATCACCATTGACTTTATACATCTAATGTCCTCATGGTAAATCTCCAGTTGTCCAGTTGTTTGTTTTTGTTCAACGACAGCTTCTGAGTTACTGGCATAAGATGAGAGAAAACATTTAGAGAATGCTGGTGTCACCCATCCGTATCCAGTCTGATGGAGTCAACCTCAGGGCTGGTGACAGTAAATATTTCTCCCGTGTCTCACTGAAACATGAGCTGACTCCTTTGTAGCGAGGAGAGTGTGATGACATGCCTTCCAGTCAGCCCTTTACAGTACAGATAGTTCGTCTCATGTAACAGAATCATAGCTGGTATGCTGGGATCAATGTTGTGGTCGAGCAGGGATGGGGTTAGGGGATGATGGGATTCCAGCAGACTTACTGTACGGTGGGATGATATGATGGATGGGGCTGTTCACACAGATGAATAAGGGGTGCTGTTAGAAATCATACGCTGTATATGAGTAACACAAAACCAAGGATTTCATCAAAAGACATGTCAGAGAAGCAGTTATTTACACAGTGTTAGGAAGCCAAACTGTAATCTTTAATGTGGCGTATTCCACATATCCTCCTCAGTGAAAGTTTTACTGTAAATTAACATGCGGTAAAATGGAAGTGTGACACCATCATGACTATTAAATCACATTACAGGTATTAGACACTTTAAGCTCCACTCTGATGACATAACTGCAATGGCTTCTTTCATTAACCCTGATTGTTGAAGAATTGATCTATGGAGCCACCTAGTGGACATAACGCAGACATCTAGAAGAAGACCAAGAGTTAAGTCGAGAGGAATGATCTGTGTAAGGATGTAGTACTGAAAAGATACCCAAAACGTATGTGTTGCTCAAAAAAAAAAACACAGGATAAAAAAATATGTGACTGATGTTTAAATTACTTTTGCAATTTAATCAACAGAGAAGCAAAAAACAAACAAAACCAAACATTCATATGAAGTTATCATTTGTTGGTGGGACCCCCGTGTGTTTTGTGTGTGTATTACTTCTGCATTGTGTTCTGGAAATGAATGACCAATCAGGAGACAGTTGGTGGGTTCTGGTTCTTTACTTTCAGCCGCTGTCAGACAGAAATCCAGAAATCCATGAGCTGTGTGTGCTGTGGGTCTGCAGCAAGCTTCTCCCCTCTGACCATGCTGCTGCACTGTGCAGTGTGCATGCAAATACTACACATACACACACCACACACACACACACACAGACACACACACACACACACACACACACACACACACACACACACACACACACACACACACACACACACACACACACACACACACACGCACGCACACACGCACAAAGACTCCAAAATAAATAAGGGGTGCTGTTAGAAATCATACGCTGTATATGAGTAACACAAAACCAAGGATTTCATCAAAAGACATGTCAGAGAAGCAGTTATTTACACAGTGTTAGGAAGCCAAACTGTAATCTTTAATGTGGCGTATTCCACATATCCTCCTCAGTGAAAGTTTTACTGTAAATTAACATGCGGTAAAATGGAAGTGTGACACCATCATGACTATTAAATCACATTACAGGTATTAGACACTTTAAGCTCCACTCTGATGACATAACTGCAATGGCTTCTTTCATTAACCCTGATTGTTGAAGAATTGATCTATGGAGCCACCTAGTGGACATAACGCAGACATCTAGAAGAAGACCAAGAGTTAAGTCGAGAGGAATGATCTGTGTAAGGATGTAGTACTGAAAAGATACCCAAAACGTATGTGTTGCTCAAAAAAAAAAACACAGGATAAAAAAATATGTGACTGATGTTTAAATTACTTTTGCAATTTAATCAACAGAGAAGCAAAAAACAAACAAAACCAAACATTCATATGAAGTTATCATTTGTTGGTGGGACCCCCGTGTGTTTTGTGTGTGTATTACTTCTGCATTGTGTTCTGGAAATGAATGACCAATCAGGAGACAGTTGGTGGGTTCTGGTTCTTTACTTTCAGCCGCTGTCAGACAGAAATCCAGAAATCCATGAGCTGTGTGTGCTGTGGGTCTGCAGCAAGCTTCTCCCCTCTGACCATGCTGCTGCACTGTGCAGTGTGCATGCAAATACTACACATACACACACCACACACACACACACACAGACACACACACACACACACACACACACACACACACACACACACACACACACACACACACACACACACACACACACACGCACGCACACACGCACAAAGACTCCAAAATAAATAGAAAAGGATAAGATATATAATGTAAAATTAATGTTTTGGTGAAATTCACAAGTTGTCTATATCAACATGTTGCACAACATGCACTTAAGCATGTTAAAAAGTAAACAGTAATTGCAAGTGTTACTCTATCATTAGAATAATTGAGTGCAGTCTGTAACTGTAGATGCAAAAAGGCTAAATGAATATTGTGCAAAATATCGTCGGATAGTTTGGTGGTGTTTTTGTGTTCAGTATTACTTGTTGATTGGATGTTACAGCTAGCCATTTGCGCAGTGACACATGTAGAACAACCCATCTTCAGTCTCCGGTGATTCATAGTGCATCTTATATTCTGTTGGTATGCTTTGTGCTCAGTGAACAGAAGTTCTGATGGCGGAGGCTGTGTAACTCTGGAGACAGACCTGAGGGCATTAATCATGAATGCCAGCCTCTCACTTTATCTGTGTGATCATTAGGCCATACTTGAGCGCGATGATCACTCGCTGGAAATGAGCTCCTGGAGGCTGCTTCCATTATTCATACCTACAAGAGCACAGTCTGCCCCCTATTCTTGGAAATGAGACTTAATGAAGGGCGGCCATATTTAGGCGCTGTGCTCTTGATGTGTCACTGAGTGGCGTGTCTTTGTTAGTGGTCTCATCTCCCCATGCGTCATCATCAGTAGCGTCCTGCTAACCCTGTACCTTCGAGATTAGAGCCAATGAGAGTGACAGGTGTTTCTCATTAAGGTACTGAGGATGAAGAGTACACCCCTTTTTAAGGAGAAGCATGCCATTAAATTGCCCAAACCTTTAACTGAAGATCCAACAAAGCTTTAAAAATGGGTCACAGCTCAGGCCTCAGGTCTTTAGTTGAAAGCATTACTATTTATCATTTGGGAAGGGTGAGTTACTTTTTTGTTTTTATACAGAACTACTAATGATTCATCTGAATGAATAACATTTTATGGGACTTTTCAAGCTCTTTGTCACATGAATGTTAGTTTCTGATTGTTTGAGTTGGCTGTGTGTTGACAAAGTTGTGGTCTATACATCCAAATAGCCTGAGTGCTATCATGCCATGACGTCCTTATTCATTTTTTCACTTATGTATGTACGTGATTTGCACGACTTTCAGGTTTTTGTGTTAAATAAACACAACCACAGGGATTCACTGGGCTAAAATGCGTCTTGTACGTTCTTTTAAAGTGCACTTTGGGTATTTGAAAATGATCAAAAGCTCATATAAACTCCAGTTCTGCTCCTCTACTAAAGGAGTAAATACGGATAATTGGCTGGCAATATGTTGATGGTTGTTGTTGTGAGAGCTTGATGATGGCATGCTCTCATAATTGGTCTCTGAGGCACTGACGGTCCTCATGTTGTGTTCAAATTAACAAGTGAAAAAGGGGTGGGTGGGGGGAAGAAATCAGCGAATATTAACCACATCGTGAGACAGTGTGTCATGTTTTTAAATGGTCACCATGCGTGAATTACTCTGACTTAATCTTGAAATGTCTCCTTAACGACCGCTTGTTATTAGCGATCTGAGCATGCTCTTTGAGGCTATTGTCCCCCCTGCAAATTAGTCACCTTGACGCCTTATGTATTAGGATTTCGCTTTTACATCGTGGTCAAATCTTTCACATGCCATCCATGTCACCTTCATATTTTGCTGTTTGAAATATAAAAAAAACCGGGATATCTGCAGAAATATTCAAAATCAATGCTGCTGGTTAAACCCACACAGAAACGGAAAAGGTGCTCTTTGAACATTGTTCTTCCTCCTAAAAGGGCTGAGGATGACCTATTGGAGACGGCAAAATCAATTTTACTTTACTGAATTGCCGAGTCCACTTCTGGTCTCCTCTTTTGGCTCCGGAGACCAGAAATAGTCCCTCTGCAATATCAAGAAGAAACAACGGCCTTACTGTTCTATCCACATCAATACACTGAGGAATGAAACTGTAAATAATTAATAATAAGCTACACAATTCCTCGTTTCAGTGATGAACCAAAGCTGAGAATCTCCCCGTTGAAAAAGAGCAGCTATGCTCTTTCAGTGGCGGTTTCATCATTTGTATAACCTGCTCTTCTAATAATTGAGCAGGAGTTATTCTAGGTTCACAGTCACAGGTCTCTTAATTACAGGTTCTCAGTCCTCCGACAGATGAGACCATTATCTCTGCAGGGTGTAAATGAATCAGCTGTACAGTTCAAGATAACATAATGAGTCCATCCCTCACAAGACCTGTGACAGCCTCATGCTATGTTGCAGGATGTTTTGAAACATGTTGTTCTTCCTGTTTGTCAAAAAAACAACAACTGAAAACTATCAACTACGATTGCCTCTTTTTGAGAAACAAAAGCAGGTGAGATTGCTTTACTTCACCTCATAAATGAACTGTCCTTGACTTCATGTCCAACAACTCAAGTGACCATAATAAACTTTAATCCTCACTCATATCTGACATTTGAGCGGAATCATTCATCCCTGTCATGGGTGTGAGATGTCGGCAGGTTGCAATTTGCTAACAGCAAATCAGTTTTGGTCAGACAGCATAAAATTATGTAACATTATTGAATGGCTGTAGTCGTGACTGGATTTTTAAAATTGCAGGATTGAACAATACAGCCTTTGTAAGCTCTGAAAAAGTTTATTCAATCTTACAGATAAAAGGTTTAAAGACGTTTGAGATGCTGCAGTTACCTCCTTTTATTCACCACCTGTACTGATTTAATTAGACTTTGCTGTAAAATAAAAAGACTTGTTTTCCGCTTCACGCTGTTTCTAAAGTACTTCTCTTTTTTTGGTTGTTTGACATTGGAGATGACTGCACATCTGCCTCACAGACTGGGATACATGGATGCAGGACATAAAAAATAACTATAGCAGAGTGAAGCACGGCCACCTTGGCTCGCGTTCAACAGCACACCGCTGTGTCGTTTCACACTCAGCTGGAGCTCAAATCAAGGCTAATTTGCGATGAAAGGGTAGCTGTAGAGAATGAAGCTCTATTTATTATTCCTTCCGGCCTTTTTTTTGCAACTGGAACCATGGACCTGTCGCCCTCCCGCCCCCCTTTTTCTCTCTCTCCAATTGCCTTTGATTGCTTGCAACAAAGGGCTCCCATCCATGCTCCTGCAGTGATGATGAGTCTTTGTAGTTTTGCCTACATATACCCTGGACATAAAAACGAGGACATCACTCAGTTTTGTAAAGCATTACCTCTGTGAACCTGGGAAAATGGAAAGCAATATGATTTCTGGTGTGCAGTAATATCATTTTGTAATGTGAGCAGGTAATTCTCGTGACACATAACGAAGATGTTAAGTATTGTACTGGGTATTTTTCAGGCTTGCTGCTTTTTCTATGCACTGGTTAATAACCCTTTTCTGGGTTGTAGAACCTTCCTTTTTGGATACCTTTAAACAAGGAAGTATTTAAAAATCCCAACCTATGAAAGCATCCACCATAAGATCCTGCTCAGTGTAGCCCTTAAAGCCTAAAATTCCTTTTTTGTTGCATCTTTTCTTGATCCCTTTTTATGCATTTTTCTCTACCCTTTGTTTTCTGTGTAATTTCCTAACACATCACATGTTCACTATTGGCAGTCTTCTCACTGCACGTTGTGATTTAGCACTCAATGAAAAAGGTGCCTTTTTTGTTGATGCAGCTCTTCCTTACATTCATAACAGCTTCCCTTTTCAAGGCGAGTGCGAGGCAAATCTGTGCCAGCTGTCTTTGGACATGGATGCTGCCGGGTCGTCTGCACACGTGAGTGGAGAGACCATTAGCTCTGCCCAAGGAGATGGAATCTGGGGCGGCAACGCTGAAACAATACAGTCTGGGTAATTGACCCCTCTAACTCCTGCCAATCACTCCTTTTAATCTGGTAAAGACACACGTGGCTATACGTGTGGTTCAGAAAAGGACACATCCAAAGAAAACTGTAGACCTGTTCTGTTTCAATCTCCTTCATTTCCTGAGAGATAGTATTCCAACCCTATGTGAACCTACTATGGTTTTTCAAAAAGTGTCTGTCCTAAAGACTTTAATGGGTCTGTCATACATTGGCTGACATTGAAGCCACATTTGTAGTTTTAAAGTGGTTTAAAATATTCAAATTCACTAAGGTTTGTTGTTGCAATAATAAAATCCCAATAACGCAGCTCTATTGCTGTCTGAAGAATGTATTTGAAAACCAACTAAGGGTAAAGCTAGGATGTTAACCATTCCACCTATAGATGGCAGTATTCAGTTTACATTTGTCTTTCTTTATGGCAGTAAAACTGCATGTCAGGGTTCATCAACTGCATGTCAGGGTTCATCAACTGCATGTCAGGGTTCATCTGAAGAGCGAAGGAACAGAAGAGTTTCTTACCTATTATAGAACTTAAATATCATGTATAGACCTAAAACTAGAAAGCAGATAAAACTCTAACTAAAAGTCAAAATGCTCTGTCTTCTGCAACGGCCTTCCTTGCAGAATTTTCAAATCCCAGACTCCTCTTTCAGGCAGTGGCATCTGCATTATTTCTTCTCTTTTCATCAGAAGATTGTTTAACATTGTTTATGCTGAGCAAGAAAGTCTCATAGATTTATATCTGCTGTCTCATGTCTCTACAGGCATGTGAAAGTAGACTGGTTCACGTGTAAAAAATCAAAACAAATGCCAACAATACCCACAAAGCTTTTCTGTGACATATGAAGTGAAACTGTGCTGGTACTTTCACTGCACTTCTGCAAAAGCAAGTATTTAAGTTTGTCTGTACAGCAGAAGAGAAGTACTGATAATTACATCCTGCCTCGCTTGACAATAAATCGTATTATTCCTTCGGGAAGTGAGCTGCCTTTGAGTGCTCCCGCTGGAGTCGCCCTCTAATTGGTCTGACTGTGAAATAAATCAGATAGCAACCTTTCTTTGGGTTTCTTTGATGCCTAATTGTTACTGAGAAAGAGCTATTTCATAGATTCTTTTGCTGACATAGTCCGTCTTTCCTCTTGTGTCTTAGCCTTTAAAAAGCTTTTTCTTGTCTTACTGCAGAGTGTTTCGATATATGTCAGTCAATGTAAAGGTGAAAGAGCCGAGTGGAACAAAAGAGCAAGGACCTGTAATATAATCATGACAAGTTGAACTTGTGGAATGGTGTGAACATTAAGGCTTGTTTTGCAGTGATCGAAAACACTCAAACAAGAAAGCCAGTCGACAGTCTGCATTCCAGGAAACTTCCATTCTCATGCTTGCATCAAACTACACAAGAAAACAATCAGTAGTCATTTGCATCAAACAAAGATAACCACATTTATTTTGAAAGTATAAAATTTCACACTAGAAAGGCCACTTTTCAGGGTAAATCGATAACCTTCCTGTAAGATTTACACAGGGAAATACCTTGTCCCTCTCTGCTGGTCTAACATACTGTCCAGTTCTGTGACAAAATAAAAGAATTGTTCTACTCCACCACAGAAAGTAGTTGGCAGGATCTGAATAATTTACTCGATACAGGAAAATGGCAGGAGAGTGAGAATTCCTGATTTGTACATCCCACAGAGGAGCAGGTTTTTCTGAACGGTTTTTATCAAACTGGCTTACAGGCACAGCTTGATGTTACAGGCACTGTTTGCCTTCTACTGGGAGACTCAAACAAAGAATTCTGTGGTTGACATTCTTTACAATGGCACCAGTCAGGCCACGAGAGCGTCCCCATGGAGAGAGCGTCCTCTGCTTGTACTGTAGACCTCGCTGACAGAGGCCGTTTGGCTCACTGCAGATCTGGGGAGTTGTCCATACTTTCACATTCCTACTCACTAACTGTGACGTGGTGCCCACTGAGGTAGAACAGTTGTACCAAAGGACTTATTTATAAAGTATACAAATGAGTAACAGTCACATCAATAAACTTAAGAGTGGAGTCATGGGGTCAAGGAGGGGAGGGGGGGATAAAATCACATTTCACCCACATTTTCAGCACAACAATATGTAGACCACTGACATGTCTGGATGTCTGAAATTCTCCCTTCCAGCTCAAACTGCTTTTTTCCCTTTCAGGCAAAATGGCGTTTTTCACAGATACTCAAACTGTATTATTGCATCTACAAGCCAGTAGGAATAATTCAGTGGTGAGATCACCATCTTCGATGATCTCAGCATGTGACATCTATCCTTTCCCACTCGCACACATGCTATTCAAGAGTGCAAACTAAAAATTAAAGAGAATTCTACAAAAGGGAACTAAAGCAGACACTTGTCATGTCAGAGAGGGCACATTCCCGTACACAGAGTACATATTCTTCGACACTCCTTAATAGGAATCTGTGACATCCCTTTTTGAAGGCTTCCGTCTCCCCTGAAGGCTGGAATGGGCTAAGCGAGCTGACTGGCTCCCGGCAGGGTGGGCAAGGCTAGGCTGGGCTGTGAGGTGCTTACAGCTGGACACCCAGCTCGCTGTGTGGACTAGGACCAGCTGCTGTCCATCAAACCCCCCGTTCCCTTGCGGCTGATGATGCTTTCTGTGGATTTTAGGAGCCTCTCTAGGCAGGGAGCGTTGATCTTCCCAGGAGGAGGGCCTCTGGGCACAGAGTCTGTCTTTGTGTGGCTGTCTGTGCTGGAGGACACAGCATTGTCCTGCGTTAGGTCTCTGGGGGGCTGCAGGTGCCTGGGTCCTGCCTGTGCCTGCTCTGCCGTAGGGGAGCAGATGGGTGACGTGTGGAGCCATTTCAGGTTACTGGCGGAGTATGCTCCAGGCGGAGTGAGGTCGGTGACTCTTAGGGCTTTGGCGCCAGCTGGAGGATCACTGATGGTGACGGGGCTCTCGGCTGCATTGACGGTCACCGGAGATAGCTGTTTGAAGAGAGAGAACAGGGTCAACGTTATTTGATTTATTATACATTAGCGATCCATTGATCAATGAAATAATAGAAGTGAGACCGAGTTTGGAACACCTATGTGTGTTTGATGTCCCTGCTAGATATTAAATCAACCCCAGAAATAAAGAATCAAAAGAAACCATCTTCTCTTTGTACAGCCTTCTTTTTCCAAGGTAGAAAACTCTGAACACTGAGATGGGTTTAAATTAAACAGCACCAGTCCACCAAACCCCCGACATGATCTCATTTATCTATTAACAAATGTGATCATCGAAAATGAACTCCACACCTTGTGACTTGCTGGCAACTAGGAGGAAGCAAAAAAAAGTCGTAAACGCCCCATGCTGACTTTTAATATTTAAATCCTTAACTAATTTTCCCTCTAGCTCGGTTTGAGTCTTGCTGAGCAACTGAGAAAAGTACCAGGCTGTGTTTAGTGTCTAGCTGTGTAAATATGTTAATTAGCTTGTTGCTAACTTACTCTGTCTACTGTTTGGCGCTTGCAGGTTGTGTACATGGGTAAATCGGATGAAGCAGCTGCCTGCTGCGGCCGAAAAACAACTTTGATGAGAGCAAAAAAACACTAAGAACGGGAAAGCTGTGGGTCATAACACCACAACAATGAGCTTAAAGATGCTAACACGATTTGTAGAGCTAAGAACTAAAAATGTTCTAAATAATCGTTTTGGTCCCTTTCATTTTTTTATATATTCTTTTATTTGTAAATCTGTAGATAATTACTCTGAAACTGTAAAGACATTGTTATAAACACTTAAAAGTTGAAGTCCAAAACAGCTTAATTCTGGTGACTGGGAAATAGGCTGCATGTCATTTCTGTTTATAGGAGGGTGTGTCGGGATTAGCCGCAGAAATAAATCCTCTCCAATGAAATGCAACGGAATGTTCCAGAGCATTGTGACCTTTCTTATCCCCTTAGTGACACTCCTCCAAAATTACCTTTTCTCCTCTATGTCATTGTTCTTAGTGAACCTGAGACTGCAGTAAAATAAGCTGTGCAAAAAATAGCTTTTAATCCTCTTTTCCATGTCCCACACCTGTAATTAAATAATAATAGATATTTTGGTCCGTCTTTCACCGCGTCGTCACCATATGTTCTTGGCAGCAGGCCTCGTGTGACCCAAGAGTTCTTACACAACAGTTCAGCGTTTGTACAACTTTACCTTCAGTTTCTTGGTAGGAACGGCTTCCTCTGTGTCGTGGTCAGCGTGTTGGTCTTGGAGTTTTACATTGGGGAACCAGCTTTTCAGCATTTCCTCCATTTTAAGAATGATAGTGATGTATTTCTCCCTGAGAAAAGGAAGAAAGCAGAGAAAGAAACAAGGACAGAAAGATTTAGTCAAGTTGAATTTGAGTCATCCTCGAAAAATCTTGCCCACCTCTTGTCTGAAATATTATCTCTCCATCAGGCTCACACAGGAAATATGCAATCTTGAGCAGTGGGTGAACTCACACTCACTAAGCAATGCTTGTACTAAACGTGTGTGCGCGCGTGTGCATGGATTGGGGTGGGGGTGGGGGGAGGACATTTCTCACATGTTTTGAGCTCACACGTGGCCTGGTGTATAAAAGTTCTACTCGCCTCTAAATATAAACGCCAAATCCACAGCGGTCTCCGACAGCGTCACTGTGAAAATAAACTTGTCATGGTGACGCAGTTCTCATTGGAGGTAGACGGCTGAGAGCGGCGTCCTATTAACTCCCACCCGTCAAAACCAGATGGTGGGTAGGGATTAGAGCATGTCATATGATCAGAACCTTCCTGCTATACTGCATTCAGAGCATGTTAAATTCATGTGAAAGATTATCCGCAACAGTGACTGCTAAAAAAGTCACTTTGATCCTATCTACCATTGTGCTGCTTGCTGCAGGGGCTGCCAGCTGGCAACATAGAGCAGGCACAGGGAGGGATGAAGAGGTGGGGGGGTGGGGGGTGGGGGGGTTTTAGTCCACCTTCCAGCCTCTGCCCTGGCAGTCTGCAGGGAGTCTGCCACACCCACTCTTTGTCTCCCATATGAAGGTAGCAGCTGGTGGGTGAGGGCTCCAATTGCTCTGCCATCTCAGCAGCACTTTATCTTATATATCCATAAAATTTGACAAATGACAGGCTCTGTTTCCCATTAATAAAGTCTGGCGGCATTTTCTAAAGAAAATTGGTGCATTTTGCTAAAGTTTCATTCACTGACTTTCAGTGTAACCATGTGTTGACATGATGATGATGTGCTTTTAATTGGTACGATTATGATGTCCTTTTTAGAGCCTTTATGAAGTCACTCAGTCAACAGAAGCAAAAAATCAATTTGATTTTGAGTATTTTTGCTTTAATTGTAAAGTCTAAATTAATAAATTCAATCAACAAAGAACATGGTTATTAGTCGCTATGCTGTTCAAATAAAAACTTATAGAGCACAGTTTGTGATTGTCAGTTAGGTTGAAAACAAAATCTTTTAATTGATATTTTAAACATTCAAGATAAGATGCTGAACAGCCCTAGGTTTTCAACTATTTTTTATTAAACAAACATAAAACATCCAAACATTTCAAAGCGGTGGTATTGCAGGGACAAAGACTTTCTCTTTTAAAGGGGGGATATCGTACTCCATTATACCGTCTGGCCAGTGGAGAGCTAATCAGGCAGACACAAGTGTGCTGCTCTCACAGCAGAGCCTGATACATTTTTAACAAGATGCCCGGCTAAAGTGCGAGCCAGCCATCTCGGCAGAAAATGTATCCTGAGTGTGTGGGGGTAGGAGCTCCTCGCAGGGTGACCTGCTGTGAGCCATGTGTTGCAGACATGCTGGAGACCACTTTGACCCGAATGACAGTAAAAAAAAAAAAACATTGCTAGCGTTTTCTAAATGTTGAGACTGGAGGAAATACTTCAATCACCCAGATGTAATCCAGTAATAAGAAACTGAGAATATTGTAGGATGGTGGAGCCAACAGTTTAATGTATAACAATATTGGGGTTCACTGAGGACACTTACCCCATGCAGGGGTTCTGCAGGACACCCATGATCCTCTGAATACGGTCCATGGCCACACTCTCCTGGAAACTGCTGAGTCCTGCAAAAGAGGAAACTTGTACTATGAGCCACATGAACTGTGTTGACAACAGTGTTGAGTCTGTGGAGCAGATGGGTTGTTTGAAATGTGTGTGTGTGTGTGGGGGTGGGGGTGGGGGGGGGGGGGGGGGGGGGGGGGGCAGACGCCATGCCTCAATGGACAGGAAGTATTGGGTCACACCAGGTCTGGGTTCAACAAAAAATCCCAGATGAAGCACTTGTAAAGGCTTTCTCTGACATAGCTGCTATTTGTGAGATGTCTGATAAGCTTTACGGGAGTTAATGGAAGACAGTGCTGCTCCAATGGACACTGTGGTACACTGTGTTCTCAGTCATCTCAGCCAAGCAGCTCATTTTCAACTTGATCTCAAATGGAAACAAATAACAGTTAAGTGTCTTTTTACTCCAAACGGGGACATATGTGTGTGTGTAGTTTTGATGCGGACTTTAACCGAAATCAGCTCCTTTTATACGGAAAGAAAAACATAAAGCTATGCAGGAAATACCTGTGGTTATTTAATAGATCACAACAACATGTTTCAGACATCTCCCTCTTAAATCTCAGTGACTTATATTCCACAAAGGATCGCACGATGTCTATCCAGTCTATTTTTTTTTCTCTGGCAGGAGCAGAAAAACAAGACGAGAAGTGTTGGCTAACACAAGAAATAGTTGTGTTAAGAGCAGTAATCTTAGATTATTCCTGAGATAAAAACATAAAGTAAATGAGACTTACTTTCTCTGTATCTCCCCGATCGAAGACCATTCAGAATAGATGACAGTGGGTGAATATAGCATTGTAGCTCCATGCACTGAAAATGAAAGTAGGTTCAAATGTAGGTTATATATCTGGCAATAGATGTGTAAAAAGTCAACATGATTAAAAAAAACAACCCCCCCGCTGTTCTGTTGATTGACCAAGTTCAATTCAACTGGTGATGGGATGACTCAAGTTGTTTAGAAAAGCATGACTAACTCTTCCTAAAGAGCTATAGGGGAGGACCATTAACAGGAAATGTCATGCATGAGACATCTGTAAAACCAGCAGGGGAGTCGATCTAGGTGACAGGGCACGCTCTAGTTTTGCTGACACTGTCCACCACCTCCTGTGGGAAACACACACAAGTCACGGAGGTGCTCACCTTGCGACTGAAAAGCTGTTTCTTGTCTGAAATGTTGGAAATGAGCTGCTGTTTCTCCTCTGTGAAGCTGTGAGGCCTCTTCAGTGCTTGCTGAGTGTTCTTGCTGTTTGTTTTTCCTCCTTGTTGTGTTTTATACAGTCCATTGGAGCTGCCCCATGTCTCTGTGCAGCCGGGGGGAGGTCCCCGGCTGGAGGCCTCCCTGACCTCGCTCCAGTGGCTGTCGCCCTCCTTCACCTCGCTGCCCCGGCGGCAGCTGCTGTCAGACGGGCCCAGGTGTAGGGGAGTGGTGCTGGGGGATCGAGGAGCGACTGTCTGGCTGTGCTTTGTGGAATATTCTGACTCCCGTTCGCTCTCATTGTCCTCATTGTCACTAGCCAGCCAGTCAATGGAGTTGTCCGAATCTGTAGCAGACATCCTCAGCTGCAGGCTCTATCTAGCACTGACCATCACTGACCTGCCAGACAGAAAATCTTGGTTACTTTCACTCAATGTTACAAATAATGTTTAAAAAAAAAAAGCAGCAGTGAGAAAGGTGAGAAACTGTATTCACAAGTTAATACATTCAAGACATAAACAGGTAAAAGATAATGCAAACGCAGACAAAATAGTTTTTTAAATGTCCTTGGACAAACACTGCATGTTAAGTTGGATAAAAAAAGCTACAAAAACAAAGCATTTGAGACCAGCAGTGATGAATAAAGGCAGAGAGTGAGCAGAGCAGATGGTGGCAGTGAGACCACAGTTGTTGAGACCACAATGACCTGTTTGTTTTGCAGCTGTAACACCTGAGCCAGTAAACACAGACCAGCCACCATCACAGGCAAACACAAAACATTTGGGTCTCCACAGTGACCTATGATGAGCACTCAGGGCCTCAAATCTTTGCCTGTCACAATTATTGTCACCATAAATCTCCACATCAGGACGTCACACAGCAGCACGTTTCTACATTTTAGTCTCTCCAGTTTGAGTACTTTAACCCTCCATTCAGCCTCCGCCAGCTGCCAATGGCAAAATCATTCATAAACATTGTTAGCTTGTTTGTTCAAAGGGAGCAGGGGTCTGCCACCATGACGACCAGCGCCTCAAACTGCCCATCAAAACAAGTTGACACTTGTGGGGGGGGGGGGAAAGGATTTTTACCAAGTAAACGCCTGGCAGTTTGTTAACAAGAAGAAAGATGCCTCCTGAATAAAAACACCTCCTACAAAACACTCGTCACAGATGCTTTAAAGCTTGTGAGATCTATACATCCCTCCCAACATCTTTCCTTAGTGATTAGTGCATGAAGGAAGTATGAACTGCAATTTTCACCACAGGAACTATTTTTGGCATTTTGAGTGGTCACGTCAATACGTCTATTATTCCACTTAGATCTAGTCAGATTTGAGGGCAGGAGAATGAATTGCCCTCTGCTTCTTTGTCTCAGGATGATCACCTTCTGATCCTTTTGTTACAGAAGAGGGTGGAGCAGAGATCTATAGATTTTTGTAGCTCCGACATATCACAAGCAGACCAAAAATACTTCAGTGTTTCCTGTTGAAGGTTATAATGTGTCTCCTGGGTAACGGAGAAAACTATTAATCAGTACTAATGACAAAATACTGCCAGCTTGAAATGATCAAGAATCAACATTTAAGACGACTGACATCAAAGATGTGATGAAACTTGTGTTTTCCAGATTTTTAAATATGAAATTTCTGAGTGTTTCAGAAATGTAAAAACACCACACAACTATGAAGCAAAACACAAAGGTCAAATATGTATAACTGAATGTAAAACACTCAATTATATCTAAATATAGTGCAATGTTCCTTTCATTAAAAGTGATTTCTGTCTATGCAGAACTAAATCTTCTATGAGAAATACATTATTTTATCTAATATCTCAATATATCTGCTACAAGTACAAAGTGTCCTCTATCAAACGTTTCCATTAGGCTCCATATATCAATCTATCTAGCTGTATCTTATCCATCTACATATCCTTACATCCTCTTATACAATCATATCTTCAGTCACACACAAAACTTCCTGCAGCCCACCAAAACAATACCAGGGAATAAAAATCAACCACTGGCTATTTGGGGGGAAATAAGTATTACAGTGAGCAGCTCATTCAATACAGCTGTAACAAATGTGATATAGAGTATGTTAGCATTCACCTGATCTCATTCTCGCATAAAACATCCTACACATCATGCACTACACTTGTTCAAAGATCCACTTGTCCCGGGCCTGTGAACGCACCTCACAGGTCTGCTGAGTTTCTGATATCAATTCAAATAAGCTGTTCTTGCTCTGATAACGGGTACAAGTTATACAAATGTCTTTTTATGATTTCTTTGATAATATAAACGACTATCATACATGCTTAATGCGCTGCATGTGTCCATGTAGCCTACCTGTGAAGGTGGGGCACATGAACAGAGATGCCGAGCACCACACAGGCTAGACTTGAATTTTAAAAGAGAAAAAGGTGATGAACATGAACTATGTAATAATTCCTTCATCTAAAACTCAATCAAGACTCTCTTTGGTTTAAAAAAAAGAGGAGTGAATGAATGTGGTCAGTTCGCCTTTACATTCAGATCAGTTTGGTACAGACACAATGGACTTCCTCATCGGTCATAGTAAATTTGGCATTATGTCCTGTTAGATTAGCCCTTAGAGAACCCCACACGCAGACAGTAATAACTATCATTAAAAACCTTAGCCTGCCATGTTTATGTTATCATTCACCATAAAGTGCTTATTCGCGATCATCGTGTCTAATTCAAATTCCTGTGGAAGATTTAGAAAATTAAAGAATAGTGTCTTACCGATACAAACATACACCCAATAAAAAGCAGTGATGTTTATCCGGATGCTGTGGTGATGAAGATGAGGGTAAGTACCTTCGCAGGATGCAGCAGCCGGTTAAACTCCTCCGGTACTTGGCGGTTAATCCAGCAGGACTGTTGAGCAGAGAGCAGCTGATGTGTCGGACGTGCGGCGTGTGAGTGAGGGAGTAGGTACAGCCAGAGATCGGCCCGTGTTGCTTCTCCCAAGGCAACGTGTCTGAGTGGGGCGGGACTCACGCGTGCAGGCTCTCCCATTGGCTCCTCGAACGAGCACGACTGACAAATGGGCTTCTTGTCTCGGTGCAGCTGCGGAGCGATAGGAGAGGGCGGTTTACATATGCAAATGACATGGAAATGACACAAACACGTGAACACGCGGATCGGTTACATTTTCAGCAGCTGGGCGAAAAGTCCGTCCAGGTCTAGTTTTGTTCATTCTGCACTAGGCATTCTTCCTCATTATATCATCGGGATAATGAGGATGCCTGACTTGTGGCATGCCAGAGAGCAGCTGAACAGAGGAGCATGGTAAGGGCACACTCAGCAATTTCAGGAGCAACTGTGAGGGTTCATTCATGTAAGAGTTTGCTCAAGGACACTCCAGCAGACTATATTTGAACACGTATTGTCTGGTTATCTGATCTAGACAGTCCTTTCCCCCTAAGTGAAGTGGTGGAAGAAGTTAACCATTTAACTAATTAAGGGTAGCACCACACTACAACCAAAGACACTTACAAAACATACAATTACAGCAAAGATACAGTGTTAGGCTATATAACTAATAATAATATGTGGTAGTTAGAATTAGCTTCACCTTAGTTAACTATCACAGTACTGCTCAAATTAATGTGTCACCATACATTTTCAAATGACATCATGTAACACTTTATTTTTTAATTAAATTACATGCTAGATACATGATGTTTCATTTGAATTACATACTTGTCCCATTATTAAGATGTCCTTATTAACATGTTCATAGCCTGGTACGGAAGAAGATTAAAGTCTGAATAGTTCATGTCAACCCCCGTGTGTGCTGTTTTTTTGTTTATTACTCACCCATTTTCATTTTATGCAGGATAAAAGTTATTCGTTGTTGTGTTTTGTCAGGCGGCTTAGGACCTGCCTCAGCTCGAGCTTTTTACCTGTTAGGTTGACTAAAAGTTTGATAGAGTCAGCATTTCCAATATGGAAACCGTCATAGATGGGCCTTCCAAAACAGCCCTTCAGAAATCAATGAGTGACGTCTCTTAGACTTTGCCCATGTTTATATACAGTCTATGGTCTACCATTGCTTCATTTATGATCCTAAAAGTTAGGTGTATGGACAGTAAGATTGATGTTTTTATATTTTGCTCTAAGTGTAGTATTTATGTGGCCTGTGTTATATTTGTGCTAAATGTACGCATACCACTGTCCCTCTGGGGACAAATACATTGAATAATTATTTATTAAAGTCACTCTTAACTAGAGCTTTGAGGAAAGACCCGTAGTGGAGTACAAAGTACAATATTCCCTGTGAAATGCAAAAATCAATATAATAATGGATTACGGTCTAGTAACTCAAATTTGTACATTTGTATAAGATGTTTTATAACTGTGGATTGATTTTAACATCAATTATAATAAATGGCTTACTTTTTCATTTTAGTCATCCTTCAAAGCTCTAGTCTGTTACACAATAAGTACATCATTTTTAAATCCAGTTTGTCTGGTTTTGAGATGAAGTTGACGTGTAGTAAGAGTTTTAATTTGCACGTTTTTGTTTGTTTTAGTTTTGTGGACACATTGGCACATTAAAGGCATGACTCCGAGGACCTCCATTTGACTGTCTGAGAGGCTGCAGATTAGGAGCACTCAGAGGCCAGACGAGGACCTGAGCCTAGAGCTGGTGAGTCACAAACCCTCTCACAGCAAACGTGATCACATGCGAATAGGAGGCACCCACTCAAAAGGCATAACAAGTCCTCTCATCGTCTCCCTCAATTGATGATGAGAACAAACATGATTTAAAACAGCAACACATTTCTTTCTCTCCTTTCTGTAGTGCAAACAGGTCACGTGTGTAAAGGCACTGTGAGATGTTTACTGAGCCAAAAACACTGCTCCGAATGGTTTAACCACTGGGTGCAAATCTGTCTGACACAAAGTGCACACTGACTTCTTGGATTGTTTTCTGTGCTTTATCACAATGAGCTTGTGCCATTGTGATTGGATTCTAGGACTCTGTGGTCATGTGGACATAGAGGAGCATTATGTGGCTACTTTTGTTTAATGTGAGCAGTAAGCAGGACAAGGCATCATAGTTTAGGGTTCTAATGGAGGGATTTCTCTTTGCTTTGCTCTGTGCCTTTAATCACATCCTGCTGTGAGGAATCCACACCAAAGTCAGTCATGGTGACACACCTCCTGGCACAGCAAGCCACTCATGTTGAATTTTAACTGTCCTGTGAGCTGTTGCAATTTTTTATTACAGCCCAAAACAGTCTCATGTCGCTCAGCTCCCCAGGACCAGATCCTCTGCTGACCTCAGACTTTGTGACGACCAAGAGTTTCCTACGTATTCCCAGCAAACTCTCATTTCCTTTTTTTGTCTTCGAGGCCTCCATGTCTGCGCCAAATACATCACATGCACTTCAAAGCACAGGAAACAGACACTCTTATGGGAGATCAGAGAAGTACTTTATGCACAAGCATGCAGCAGTTTTACCTATAGAGACATAGTATACAATGTACAGTCTCTCTGTATTTATTTATGTGACAGATACATGTTCAGATGTCTTTAGTTGAAAGTGCAAGGCCATGTGATTGTTCTTAATGTTTCCATATTTCTTCTGTATGGTCTCCAGGAACGTTTATGCATTTACAGTAGTCCCGCTCCATTCAGTTGCGCTGCATTCTGTCATCCACATAAAGAAACAACAGCAGCAATTTGCAATCTCCTCACAAAAGGAACTCTTTTATCTGTGCATTCTGCTGTCAGGATGCACGATGAGTCACACACAACACAAACTGGCACTGTGATTTTCAATTTGTCAGAGAGGCTGGCTGATTCTGTATCCCACAGAGACTGCATGTCTCCCGCTCCCATTCATAAAAAATAAAAGCCAAATCAGAGCCTCACGCCCACTATATTACAGGGCATACAGCTAACATCTGCTCAGATCAGCCCTTTTAGAGAATCGCAGCACATGTTCATGGGTGAGCATGAATGCCACACCTCACCCAATAGGCTGAGGAAATCTGTAGCCTATTGCTTCATGCATGTGTACAACTTTGCAAGATCTTCAAAAGAAAATAGGGGGGCTTTTTATGCTTTTTTTTTTAATAGAGACTAGGTAGCTGGAAATCAGTAAAAGAGAAAATGGGGAAGGACATGCAGCAAAGGAGCCACAGGTCAGATTCGAATCCTGGCTTCCAGCTTGAGGACTGTAACCTCTACTGTATACATGGGGGGTGCAAACTAACCACTAGGACACCGGCGTCCCAACCTTTGCAAGATCTGTCTCTTATTTTCACATATGGTGTATAATGCAACAGCTAGCCATTGAAACATTCACTTGACTGGCAGGTCTGCAGATAGCCCAAGTTGACCCTCATTTCCCATGCATGCTGTAAGGTGATAGAACACGTCCTTACCTGAAAATATGCTGCAAGCGGATACGGGTGTCAATGTGATAGTGTTTGGGTGCTGCTGGCAGGGGAACTTGTATGTACGTGTCTTTTCTTACTAGCAGCTGTCCACTGCAATGAGCTGTGTATATGACTCAGCTCAGTGTACCCTGGCTGTGAGCCAATAGCTGTCCTGTACCCAAATCTGGACCTAGTGACGTGTGTGTGTGTTTGTTTTTGTTTTTAAATTCAGACAGAATCATCAGGCTTTTCACAGCATTGTTCACGTTATAACTGCGAACCACTTATTGCCTTAAGTGTAACCCAGGCATGAGTTTTAGTCTTAGCTCAGAGGGAAGAAAAGACTGACTGGAATGTGCATAAATGTGTTAATGACAAGTCAAGCTGCTGCAGGGGACACAAACAGTGTGAATCAGACTTTTAAGACACATGAATTGGCTGCTGGACACAATTGAGGTTTGAGCAGAATATTCAGTCTTTGTAGTGTTCAAAGCTTTTAATAATAAGATTACATCATTTTGTCCTGTAAAGTTTAAGGGCGTTGGACCCTGCTTCTCAAGTCATGTCTCATATTCTGAAATAAATTGAGCACGTCTGCCTCAAGGAACACCGAAAACTCTCCAAGTGCCCTTGTTTCATAATGATCTCCTCATATGCGGCACATGACAGTCACAGAAAACCAGAAATGTGAAGTGTGCTTCTTGCATAATTTGGCCGAAGCTTTACTGAGTCTGGACTCTGTAACTCTTGTTAATCTTAGTTAGAAAACGTGTCTTCCACTTCTCACTGGTGAAGCTTACTCCTCCAGATATGTCATCCTGTTACAGTAAATGCTAGTTTGTGCAGAGTTAACCCCGCCCACACACCAGAAATGTGACTGCACGTAGTGTGGGCACGCTGCAACAGCAAGTGTGTGTGTGTGTGTGTGTGGAGGGGTTGCCAGTTGTGTGTGGCAGGACTCAGCCAATTGCATTTAGAGCTGGTGTTAAAGGTTATGCAGTCGGAGGAGAAATGATACTGGGCACATTTTTTGTGACTTTAAAGGGTTGGACTCCCCGCACCCTGTCATGTACCCTCCCTTCTCCCTTTGTGGCTTCTTCCCGGTCCATCTCCACTCAGTCACATGCGCTCCGCTCACAGAGAAACCTCCCTGACTATTTTCCACACACAGTTCACATGCAGGCAGTTGAGAAAGTCTGGCAGCGAACCACTGTCAAATCTTTTGTGTGTGTGTGTGTGTGTGTTTATACTCTCTCTAATGTCTGAACGGCTGCCAGAGCAGCTCAACGACAGTGGGATATCTATCTGCAGGGCTGAACGTTACATGTGACTGGGGTATATTTTAACTGGGTTATGTAAGTGCTCTAGCCTGCGCTCTCCACGCACAGATGAGGCGGGCTACACATGATGCAGAGGACTGTGAGCTCACCACAATCGTTGCCTTTGCAGCACATTGAATCATTCCTGCACTCAGCTTGTGCTCGAGCCAATAGGCATTTTACAGGATCTGGCTTTTTCTAGTGCTGGGATCTACTTCAAAAACAGGCTTTACTCTCTTGTGATTCATAGTTATTGCAGGTTATCTTTGCCCTTAGCAAATTTGTTGATATTGAATTCAAATGATGTTACATTTTGAGCGAGTGGCAGTATAATATAATCTTAATGTTGAGGTTAGGGTTACATAATGGGATTTATAAGAGAAACAAATACAAAGTAGTCACAAAAGTTAACCTTAAGCACTGACTGCTCTGCGCACACTCATCTAAAGGCTGTGATCATGGTTTGTTTTAGAAGCAGATAATTGGTGAGTCATTACATGTGGACATGAAACAGATCCTTTTTTTTTAATAGGCTGATCAAGTCTTTACTTGAGGCTCCCCTGTGGAGAGTTGATGAGATTGCTGACAGCAGGCTAGCCGCCAAATCTATGTCCAGTGTAGAAGCTGCCCACGCTCCCTCTGCTAGCACTTTTATGGGATCATTATGTGGGTGTTTTAGCGTGAGATCCAATCTAGAAGTGGTGCGATATGGGCTGATAATTTCATAGGCAACCATCCAACCTCACTCAGAGAGGAGCTGATGATCATATCGCTTTCATAGCAGAGTTTTGACCCGAAAGCTCATCACAGGCCGGCTCCGGCGGCTTCACAGACGAGTGCTTTATCATTCTTAAAGAGGTTTTTTTTAAATGGTAACAAATGTTATTTTAGGACCAGTGAAGACCAAAGCAGCACAGTGTAGCTTTAGACTAATAATTAACCATTCAACTGTGTTTGTATATTCTACCTAACTTGATCAATGTCATGAACATGTAATGCAGCAGTTTAATTAAGTACATGGAGATCGTATCGGTCGCGTGTATACAGTCTATGGTCATGCACTAATCGCAGGGAATAAACGTCACCACCCCCTCCCAGGCACTCGAGTAGAATTCTCCTTATTATGTCCTGCTGCGTCTCACATCAGCTTACTCTGACTTTCTGCGGAAAAAATAGGGGGCAGGAAGGAGAAACTCTGAATAAAGTCTGAGTGAAAAATGTGGCTGTTTGAGTTCACACATGCAGCTCACCCTGAAAACTTCAGTAGATTTTTTTTAGGAGTTTTGTGCAAGTATGAAAGCACTAAAAGTATAGGCTGTGTCCTCATTCAGAAGTTAGAAAGTCAGAGAGCAGTTTCACCTTCAGATGCCTCTTAGTCTCACCTCTCTACATGCATTAGTCAACCATTCAGAATAACTATGGTGCTGTGTCAAACCTCAGAAATTTCCATATCGAACAGATCTTTGGTAGTGGGGGTTGTCTGTGGCTAACACGTGTCCTTGGCCCTGCCCCAGGTGTGAGCTTTCTGCTTTCCTCGCCAACAGGAGCACAACAACGCTTCAACATGGGCTTTATGTGTGCGTGTGTGTGTGTGTGTGTGTGTGTGTGTGTGTGTGTGTGTGTGTGTGTGTGTGTGTGTGTGTGTGTGTGTGTGTGTGTGTGTGTGTGTGTGTGTGTGTGTGTTTTTTTTGCTGCTGTAGTCATACACTTGCATAACATCATTGTGAGGCCCACATTAGGACACATTACGACTACAGCTCATTTTGTTTGGACGTCATCCCAACCTTTCAAAGTAAAAAACAGAAAAAAAAACTGGCACTCATCCAAGAAGAGCAGTGCTGAGATTCCGCCACAGAGAAGAGTCTACTGCTTCTCCTCCATCACATCCTGTGAAGGAGAAGAAGAAGAAGAAACACCAAGATGGCACTATACGTGACGACTGAACCCTATATTTAGCCTCAGGACACCTACGGGACCAGGAATGAGGCAGTGCATGTGCTTGGCTTTCAAATGTCAACTACATACGTTTACAGTAACGGCATTCTGCATACCAGCATGTGCACTGAGAATGTAGAGATTAAGTCATTAAAAATCCTCTAGGGAGACCTTTACTGTTTGGCAGGCAATGGACAGAATTATTGCAACAAGATTGAGAGCTGGACAGTGAGAAGAAAAAGCTTGGAGGCGAGGTTACATAAGGCAGTGGGGAGGACAGGTGTCCGTGTTCTTGATACAGAAAGTTCATACGAAAGGAGCGTGTAGGACCTGCAGGACTGAGGGTCTGTTTTGCTGCTGCTGCGGTGTCCAGAGATCGCCCCGGTGCAGCTCTGTTCTCATTCTGGCATACACGTGACACTCTCTCTCTCTCTCTCTCTCTCTCTCTCTCTCACTCTCTCACTCCCCGGCTCCCAACGTTCTCTCTCAAACACACACATACCTTCTATCACTCTAGATACAGTGCACTAATCCTGCTCCTGCCCCCTCACTGCCCTCTCTCACATTTAAACACTCCCTTTCTAATTCCTTCAGTGATCCAACAGTCAGTCACTTCTTCTGTCTTTATGGTGCCCCCCCCCCCCCCCCCCCTTCCCCAACCTCTTTCTCGTGTCACTCGCCCACAAACACACACATGTGCAAACAGCCGCATCCTTCCATGTGATCTTAAGCTTGATGACTTCTAAGAATAAACCCTACTGCTCGTAATACTTCATACATATTTGAAAATCTCTGAAAGGAAGGCATGATTCACTGCCTTTTCTAGCTATTAGAATTTTTTGGTACATTTTGTTCAACTTCACAAATTTCACAAAAAGTGTGAATGTTCTGTTGTTAAATAAAGACACCATGAGGATGATGAAGAGAGCAGATATGACATAAGCTGCAGTGTGCAACAGTTTTTTTTAATCAGCACAGAACTTGCTACAGGGAGCGTTCACAGTAAACAGCTAAAATGCTACATGATTCAGAGTGTGAATTCTGCTGTCACTGAACACGAAGCTAATAACTTGAAACATATTTTTTTGGTCATCTTTATTTAGCCTATAAGCCTGTGATCACCTATTAGGACATAAGTCTAGTGACCATGGACAAAGCACACAGCTTCCTGTACGTTTTTAGTGACATTTTAATAAACTGCAGGTTCTCACATGCATTTTATATACAGTATATGCAATCTGGAAGACTTTACATTCTTCTATATGGAAATCTATATTCAGTATAGTGTTCAGAAAAGACGGTAGTTGACATTAGACACAGCAAAGATCACTTTTCTGTGCACACTTTCTGACTAATGTACAGTATGTAACAAAGACATTAAGGTGTTACTGGTTTGGTAGCTTTGTTTCTGTAAGCCATGAAAGCAATGTGTTGCATTTTCATGCTGTGATCAGCCGTGGTTTAGAAGTGATTGATGAATTTAAAAAGACTGTCCACCTAAGTTTGAACTCCTGAAAGTCTACTTTAATATGTGAATAAATGAATGTGTTAATGAGGGAGTTTATTTGAGCTCAGGGCACTTGAACACATATGCAAATTGACCTTTTTTTCTTTGAAAAGTCCCCATGCAAAAAAAACAAATCTATAAATAATACAATTATTAATTATCTGCTTCAGTTTTAGAGTCTTGGTATTGTTCAGCAAACCAGACCATCAAAATTGTTTAATGTGCTATAAAAAGGAATAACTGTGAAAGCATGCTCAACACCAACGTGCTGGAACGCTCACACCTTCATATAAAGCATCCATGATGAAGGTTTACAAATCATGAGTAATCCTTTCTGCATGCAGGGAGATCCAAACTAACTTAAGCTACTGATAAAGTCTATTTAATCCTACTAGAAAATATTGACTAAATGAGTAATGTATGAATCAACATTTGGTTTATTTAATAGAAGCATTGAAGGAAGAAAGGTTGTAAGAAAAAGTGTTTACTATATTGTAAGACAAAAAATAAACCTGTCACACCGGCTTTAATGATCATGTAAATATTTGAGCACATGTCAGATATTATTTTCATAATACTGTCTACACATGTCACATGCTTATATGACATTAAGGGTATTTGTAAGAAGGATTAAGGCAGGTACCGGATGCTTATTTAAAACAAATAATGTTGTACAAAAGTATAAGAACCTCTGTGATGGTCAGTACTCTACCAATAAAGCCTAAAATAGGGCACTTTGGCTGTGGCCATCTTGCTTTTTTTTCCGGGGTGAGGGATGTTATCAAAGTTTAGCTGTTCACGTTAAATTCTTCTGTGAAGTAGGGTTTTGTGGGAGCTTGACCATGGACTGTCTTCAACTTGGACTTTGTCTTGGTGACGTCACATATGGGTTGTTGAAAAGACATTATGAAGTCCAACAATTGAAGTCTACAAATCTAATTCATTTAGCATACACTTTTCCAAAAGTGATGTACATCTGAGAGCGAGAGCCCATAAAGAAGAGAGGTATTCAGACCATTCATTTTTTGAAACGGGCTGTAAACATGTTTGTTTCTGCTGTAAAAATGGGCTGTTTTGAATGGGTGTGTATGTGACTAATGGGGCTTTTGCAGCCAGCCTCAAGTGGGCACTCGATGAACTGCAGTTTTTGCACTTCTACATTGGCTTGATTTTTAAATACCAGAGGTTGTGGCTTGGTAAGGAGTTGCAGTAGTCAATCCGTGATACTACAAATGCCTGTACCCTGAACTCGGTTGAATCCTCTGACAGGTAGGGTCCAATCTTACTTATATTGTACAGGGCATTTGCCATGTTGGTAGTCACCATATAGAAAATGCTGATTCTGACTAACTTACGGCTAATCAGAAGCAGCCAAAGAGGTGGAGTAGAGGCAGGCTGAATGATTATCTTTGTTGCTGAAACACACCCTAAAGTGAAGTCTAGCCTCCTGACAAACCGCTCCATCATGATATGTATCAGTCAAATCAGCCATGCCAGATTAATGACTAAATATACATTACTCTAAGCCTTAATATAATAAAAAGGAATAAGTTATGAAAAATCTCCCCCCCACCCCCCTTTACAGAGTCGGTGTTGGCTTCTCAGCAATAACAAAATCATCCATAGTTAGCAGGATGGACTCAGCCCAGGAGTGGTTGCCATGGTTGCTCTTTGTTCTTTCTGCTTTTTGGCAGATTTGCTAACCAACTATGTGCATACTGCCACCTGCTGTATCGGACTGTGTACTTACGCAAGTGTACTCAGGCACGGAACGATGTTACTAACTTGAATGCAGACCAGTGGGTTAGAGGGGATCAATCCTGCTCAGGCACAGCACGAAACAATCGTACCTAATGTGAAAACACCCTTAGTTTCTCCCTACAATACATTTCTTGTACAGAATATGGAGGCATTATCATGGATAGCACATAAAACATACCTGTGTTAAAGAGGCTAAATCAAATACAAATCCCTGAAATATCAACAATTTAAGCTAAGGAAGCATTTCATAAGTAGAAGATGGTGACTCAGAGTTGCATGAAGGTATTGAGGTAGATTAGATTGGGAGCCTAAAACGTTCCCCCATCCGCCTCTGTGGGCACTAGCCTGGCCTGTGACCTGGGTGTGTAACGTACGGAAAATTCCAGGTTTTTCCGGAGAGAAGCAGTTGTGTGTGTTTACTCCTCCATCCCTCCAGAGACATTAACTAGGTCAAGCGCAAATGAATCTGCCAAAAGCCCAAAGAGTAGTGGTGACAAGGGGGAGGAGGAGGGTGATAGAGGGGGGATTCTATGGACTTTGACAAATCTCACGGTTTGGATGAAACTTTGTAACCTAATTTTAGAACTTTCCCTACAACCTATTACTTTCTATGGAGGTCTGAATTCTGGCAGGCTTTGGTGAGAGCTCAGCTAAGTGGTATCCCGGTTAAACTGTTAAATGTTCACACAGCTAATTATGTATAGCCACAAACTTACCCAGTGAAGGATACCCAAAATTGAATCCATATATCCAGTACTAAATCTTTTTTTTTTTTTGCTTTCAGCCCCACGCTTTTAAATAACAGGTTTTCTGTTCCCAAGGAAGCACTACATTCACGACCTTATTGTGGGTCATTTTTCCAGTTTCAACTTCTTAACTTCCTCTGAGATAAACGTCTGTGTTTGAAATTGTAGTAGACCTACACATTTTTATGCAATGGGAGAGCAAAAGTTGGGTGTTACTCTAGTTCCATTACTTAAATAATACTTAGACAATATTAGGAACTGTCAGAGGAAACCATGTATTTATCTACTGAAGGTACACGGTGTAACAGAAACTAACATTGGTGTTGTTTTTTACATCAATGAACAAACCTCTGACACATTTGTCTGCGGGTAAAGGGGTGTGAACGAAGGGAAAATAGCCTCAAAACACAGCTCAGCACATTGAGTGTGACAGCTGATCCTCAGGAGGACAGGTTTTCAGCCGTGTGTTTTAGGGCTAATTTACGGCTCTACTTTTCCACAAGGTCAGTAAGTTCAGGGTGTCACAAATGGCTGAGCCCAGGAGGAGACAAGGAGCTGGTATTTCTTAGCAAAGAGAAACAGAGCTGGGGATGGTCTTTCAGCAGGTCACTGGGGTTGTGTACATTTGTGTATAAGTGTGTGTAACATGTGTGTTAATGTATGTTTAAGGGCACGTGTGTTAGTGTGTTTGCACAAGTGTTCAGATTTTTTTTAAGAGCAACTAATTATAAGATTAGTATGTATTTATAAATAAAAAAAACAAATACTAATAACTGAACATGAAATAACATTGTCTCATTTTAATGGCATCCAATTTACAGATCGATCTCAAGATGAAAGTTTAAGATGACTTACTGAGAAGTAATTCACTCAATCACTGAAGAAATTACAAGGTGTGATGAAAAGAATACACAAAAAATGACAGCTCCTCTCCTGGGAAACACTTGAGGAGTAAAGTGACTGTGCACTTCACAGTGACCTCTCATTGTCCTTGGCCTGAGCGGAGCTTTTTCTGTTCTGCTCTAAGGAAAACACCAGCTCCTGTCTGAGCTGCCTACAGAGCGACTGACATTTCCTCCTTCAGCTGTGACTCAAGTCAAATTCCTGACATTTATTTATTTATTTATTTTACAGCTAACTCAAACCCTGATTCACTCTAGACTGTTATAAGTCCATTTGAATCAAATACTCTTGTAACTGATACATATTCTATTAAACATCACGCTGAATTATATCATCGTAAATGATAGTGTCCTCAGGTAAAAATTGCATTTAGATACTTTATTTAACATTTGGACTTTTTCTCTTACCTTCCATGAGTTCAATGAGAAGAATGATAACACGTACATGTCCGTATGGTACATTTTTATATTAACCCATTGAGATCACAAGGGTGACCTGGCCAATAGGACAGCAGCACACGTCATAATAATCAATTACATGATTAATAAACAGTTCACAAACAGTAAGTTAAGGAAATAACAATTACAATGTGCAAATGGGTTTGCAGATAAAGTGCAGAGTCGTGAATGACAGATTACAATTTAGAAACACAGGCACTGTCCGATTGTCTGCGTTTTTTGCCCATTAAGATCGAGCCAAAGGCTTCAAGCGAAATGAGTTCTGCCATTTTCAAGTCGTTCTGGAGAAAGTTCCAAGCAGAGGGAGCAGCAAAACTAAGCGCTGTTTTCCGAGCTCAATGCGGACACGAGGAACAGACAATCCCATGAGCCAGCTAGTTTGGCTTAGCATAAATACTGGATACTATTAGAAACAGCTGGCCTTCCCAGATGGATTGAATGGAGATCTTATCAAACATCTGTTGGAATCTTTTACTCGTGAACAGTTAGCCTGTTAGCAGACTTAAATGAATGACTTGGCAAGTTGCTGTAAGTCTCCAGACATATTTTCTCTTATGCGTAGTAAGCTGGAGAGTGTAACTTGTGATCAATATTTCTGAGTCTAAAATAATTTTTTTGGGGTCATTAATGAAAACAATTACTAGTAGTGTCCAGGTTAAACCCCATAGCCATTGTTATAGCATTATTGAAGATGAATATGGACCATGACTTTACTGTGGCCTGGTCATCTTAAATGAGTTCAAACAGTATGTGTTCTGTGTAACATCATCCCTGCCCTCCTCTCTTTCCAAACCAACATTTCTTTTCTATCTCGTTACTGTACTTTCATGGATAAAACCAAAAGACCCCAAAAATATAGCACACATTTTTTAACTATTGCATATACTATAAACTATTCCCTGAGTTCCTAACTCTGTTATTAAGCAGCAGCTTAAGTCTTTTCAGATGCATACTTCCAGACAGAGTCACTGCTGGCATGCAGTTAATGAATCTGTGGATTTGAATTATAAAAACCTTTCAGCATGAGTAGCACATAGTATGACATTTGTTTATTGGATTAAATGACTTTAATCTACTGCCAGCCACACTCTATGCTTATGAAAGAACTGCTGAATGTTGACACAAATGTCACAAATTCTGCCAATGCAGAAGGAAAGTTAAATAGCCTTAAAATTTGCCATTTTGTAAGCATGTGACTTCCCTTTCCATCGTGTCATTGGTGAACATTTTTTGAAACACAATAGGGTGCTACAGAATTTGGAGAAGTAGGCTAAGGCCATTGAGCTTCTGCCGGAAGGTATTGACGTAAAACACCTTATGGCTATTCTTACCGCACCTGACCTGACCTTTGGCTTTACCTTTTGAGCAGAATGTAACGGGACACGATGTGAAATGTAAGGTCCGGTCTGACCTGTCAGAGAATTCATTTTCTGAAGCATTCACAGAGATCCGGCTAAAATGTCACAGCTGAACCACATGTCATCATGTGAATGAGGTCAGAGGTCTGCGGGTTCACGGAGCGAAGCGTCAGGTTGCTCCATTGTCACAGGAAGATGACCGGTGGTGGAGCGTAACTGAGTATGCTCGCTCAAGTACTGTACAGTTTTCACTTGTGCTACACTGGACTATTTAATACTACCGTTTAATTCTATTCAACTACATTTTGCTGTGAAGTGTTGTACTTTATTACTGCTCTGCATTACATGACAGTTAAAGTCAGGGTTTTCACATTATTTTCCTACGACACCAATAATCAGATTCTTAGAAATGATGCCTTCATTGATTAAAATCCCTCTACCAAGCATTATTATACCAAGTTTAAAAAGAAAACCTGTAAGCAGAGTAGGAATGTTTCATCCTGTTCATTCTGTTAAATGGCAACTTGTTCAAAACATTTTCTAAAGTACTGTATACCCCCCCAAAAAACTTGAGTCAAAACTAGTTAATTACAGTTTAAACCATTTTTTGATCAAAAATCCCACTGCACTTTAAAATAGACTTTTATGACTCAGGTAGTCCTTCAGAATATTGCAGGTCAAACTGGCCCACATTGACAATAAGTATCAAAAGTGATGCTAGCATATAAACAAATGAGATAACTTAAGGGGGAAGATGAGAAACTTTACATTTTTACTGATGGTGCATAATGCATCGTGATAAGTACGATTAAAAGTACTTTTCTGAATACAAATTCTGTTTTAACATGATTACATTTTGACCTTAAGTCAAGGTTCTTCAAACTTCTAAGGTCAACAATGATTGTAATGTCTGATGGCTTGATTTGATAAAGCAGAACTAAATACCAAAGCTTGTTATCCATGAGTTCACATCCAGGTTTGCAGGTCTGGAAAATGATTGTGGTCACACAGCAGGCTTAATCGAAATTCAAACTCAATTCACGTACTGGATCACCTACAAGAATGAAGATTTGCAAGAACAGTTTTAGGCTTTTACTTAGAGTCAGACAATTAAAATGCATCCTGGTTGTAGCTTCTTCATCCTGTTTTATATTGAAGCGATTGGCTGTGATTGACTCTTTGCCACAGTGAACAGAAAGAAGACAACAGAGGGTTTAAACAGGAAATCAGCCTGATGCTGATGCATTCACCCAGGTTAGAAACCTATTACTGCTCTCTGTGTTCCTAATAATTTCCCTCCATGTTCCCCCTGCAATTTGAGAGCCAACAACAAAAGAGCGAGCGCATGATGAACTCAAGTTGAAAGCTTGTCATTATAAGCAGCGCTCATGTGCCCATGCTGTGACTCATGTGCATGCTTCATTCAGCCTCCCACTCCTGCACATGTCATCTGTTGCTCTGTCCTCCAACTGTGCTAACGTCAGAGGAGGCTGGCCGTCCTCCTACATCCCCCTGCAGGGTGCGACCAGTTGGATAGGCAGCCTGGTCCAAGTCTGCAGCCTCTCAATAGAGGAGGTGATCGACAGCAGACATGAGGGGCCCTCACACCGCCTGTCTAATTATCAGGCCACATGTGAGACGAGGAAGCAGCACACGGTGAGTGCTAGCAGCTCAGTGCGCTGCTTCACGTCCTGCTCAGCGCTTGAATCTGTCCTTGCCTAAAGCACGTTTGAGGAGCATCATCAGTGTCTTCACCATCTTCCCCTTTTAAGTGCTCCAGTTACTCCCCTCACATGAGCTCTGGCCGGAGCTCGGCAGCCTTTGTGGATGCTCTGACAGACGGAAACAGAAATAGCTCCACAAATAGACTCGTACTCTGAATCACAGGGGAGCAGTAGCCCCACTTCTGTACGCTCTTGCCTCCTTTTCTGTGTGTGCCTCAGGCCAAAACAAGTTAGCTAAGAACCACAGGGAAATCAAATTTGGATTATTAGATCGTACCAGTAAGTATCAGGGGAGAAAATGATATGTGCACATAAATACATATTGTTAAAAAAAGGCTGATTTCTGGAGCTATCTGCTGTCTATCATTTACAAAATGTGGAACTTTTTGTTTTGAGATAAACAACTTTCAGCAATGAAGTTGACCTCACTGTGCATTTTGTATCAAGTTTCCCATAACTTTAAGTCTTTATCATCAGCACAATACAGTGAGAGACAGGCTAGCTCAGAATATACAAAATGAAAAATGACATCGACCAAATAAGTCTACTACTAATTCTTGGTAAGATAATAGAAAGACAGGTTTAGTCTTATTTTCTAAACAATGATTAATTACCAATTTTCAGCATGCATATAGAGAAAAATATTCTGCAGCCTCTGATTTGACCCAAATGGTTGATGACTGGTTTAAGGATATGGATGAGAGAAAAGTACGTGTTGTAAAGCTTGACTTCTCTGCAGGATTTGATAGAATTGATCACGAGTTTTTCTCAAACTGCATTATTATGGATGCATCTCCTGCACACAGTCTTCACTTATGTTCTAACCTCTGTATTAGAAAAGGAATGTAGCTCAGTGTATGCTGGTGAATTAACTAGCAGAAGCTTAAATTAGTGATTTAAACACAGATTTAGAGATTGAGTTAAAATCGGAGGTAGACTGGATCAGCAGTAATATATTGAATGTATCTCAAACAACCGGTGTAAGTAATTGGAACTACTTTTTCGCTGTGTTTTAAACTAAAACTTGACATCAGTATAAATCATAACATCAAGCAAGTGGAAGAGGCTACTTGGGAGTTATCATTGATAATAGACTATCCTGGGACAAGCATATACAGAGTCTGGTGACGAGAAGATGAGAAGAAAACACTTTTATTGTCCGTTTTCAACTAAAATGTGTCTGTCATTACAAGCTCAGAATCCTCAAGTCACAATCAAATCATATCACACGTACAAGACAGAACGTAATCAAATGGTGTACAATAACTTGATGCCACAAACAATGAAGCAGATAATTCAGGCCTTGTTTTTTTCTCACCTGCTCTGTGGTTTGGTCCAGCAAACTACAACTGTTCCAGAATGCAGCTGCAGGTGTATCTCTCTAATAAGGGTTGAGATTAATTGTCAGTAAAATGCAGTAAAGCACCTAAATTAAAAATAGATCGTCTTCTTCACTAATGGTTTTCTTATGGAATTTCATAAAAAGTAGTAACCCTTCAAATACAAATAGACTCTCCTCTAGTCATTTTTCAACAAGGGTTGCTGTTGGAGGTTGTTTGTGTTCAGTTTCATACAGAGCAATGCATGAATGGAACTCAATCCTGAATACTACTAATACTAATTATTTAAAGAAAATAACCCACAAAGAAATCCTAGTAATAAGCAGTAATCTTTTGTAGTGTGATGGTTAAATTAGCTTTCATGCTAACATTTATATTTAATGACATCATAGATTTATTTGGAGCCTTTGTATTTTGTGTTTTCTTTGATTTTTGTCTCTTTGTGTCCGTTGTTATTTTTGTTACCGTAGATGAGATGTATTTTTTGCAATGTTTATTGTACATTTAGTGACAGTTGTATTGTCACAATATAAACTGCTGACCCCAGATAGAATAAGCTTCTGCTGAAGCTAATTTGGATCCAAATAAGCAAACATGAATCATTTATCTATTTACTTAAGAGCTTCTTCTTAATTTAGACATGAAACATGATGGTTTATGTGCAGAAAGTATGTGAAACACTGAATGTGCACAAAGCCAGCACAATGTGGAAGAAAGAAAGCCTTGAAGTCTGATATAGTACCATCATTCCACTTCTTTACCAGTTCATGTTTTTAAATTAAAGAGAGAGAGAGAGTTTGCGTTCAGTGAAGCTCTCAATCTCAACGCACGTTCACAGCGTGTGAAAGTGGGAGGTGTGAGACTGTCAGTGACCGAGTCAAACCTCCATCTGTGATGTGGGTCCTTCCTGTGTGATAAAAACATTGTCTCTTCTCTGGACTCCTCGTGTCTGTGAGCCGGTATGGATGCTGATCTGCATCATCCCTTTTCTCTTTTTATCTCCTTCTCTGCTGCGTGATCTCAATTCAACAACTTGCATAATATCAGTTCTTATCCTTATTCCCAGTTTTAAAAGATTGATATAATCCTGTGTGTATGCTGGATTGGAATCATTATACAGTGGATGATTAATGTATAAACAGAGAAATGAAAGACTGCATCTCTCTCAGTAATTCTCATCCATGGCCTCTGCTATGAGGCAGAGACTCCAGAGATCCACCTCAGGACCGAGGCCTCAGGCAAGTATCCTTTGAGTTACTCCAGCAGGAAACATGAGGAATAAATTATCCCAGGACAAGAGAGGGGCTTCAAAGCTGCACTACATCATCAAAGTGGTGTCTCCATCTGCAGACTGGGCCCCGAGGACAGATACACACCTAAAGGAGCAGGTGCAAGATAGCACATACCAGCATTGATATACACACACAGATGCAACAGGCAACAAAATGTAATTTAGAATGACACTTAAGGGCCAGAATTCTCATCAGTTCTGTGCAGATGTCTTGGGTTCAGAGACGTTTACAATCATTACTTCATATGTTTTTTCATATAAGATTTTTTTTTCACATTTTATTTTTTTATTATTTTTTATTTTATATACTTTATTAATCCCCTCGGGGATTTTTTTCGCACAATTTTGGTTCTCACTCTGTTATTATTAAGAAACATGCTTCTCACACACACAGGCCTGAATCACACACATGCACAAACACGATCATGCATTAATGGAGAGATGTCAGAGTGCGGTGGCAGCCGACAGGAGGCCCCCCACCAGCTCAGAGATGTCCGCATCGGGACTTGAACCGGCGACCCTCCGGTTCCCAACCCAAGTCCCTATGGACTTAGCTACTGCCACCCCGTTCATGTGTGAACATCCAAACACTTCTTTACCTGATAGATGTCAACGTACTTTTTGAACCAAAATAGAAATAGCAATAACTAAGTCCTTTATTAAAAGTCAAAGTTCTGAACTCAAAACTTCAACATAAAAAGTAAAAGTTCAAATACAAACAACAACAGTAGCCTCGGTTTACCACCAACATGGACTTTTATAAAAGTGTGACACTGAAATGATTTGAAAAACAATGTCATTATTAAATGGTTAACACTGTCTATATGACAGAGAAATATACAACTGTAATAAAAGGCTTTATAAAGACTAATGTTGTTAGTGTGCAGGTAAGGTGAGCTACAATGCTAATGAAAACACTGTAATGATTCTTAATGAGTTGGAAGAACTAGGAAAGAGGCTGATTTTTTTTGTTATTTTAGCACAATGTTACATAGTCTCTTACCAGCTTTAGTCCTCTGAATCATACTTGGGGGAAACACTGGTTACCTTGGGCTGCTACCTTGATAACAAAACAACTAGCAGTTGTGGGATGCCATGGTAACGGCGCCTTCAACAGGCGCTTTATTCACTCAGAGTAATGAACACATCACACAGCCCCTCTCACTACTTTAGGGAAACATGAGCTGATTTGGAAGGCCACCTTCATTAAGGTTAAGTCTTGGCCTGTGCGGCACACAGATAAGAGGCAATGTGCAAGTCTGGAATTAAACTGAGTTTTATTTTTTGCAACTACATGACCCATAAAATGTTGTACATCCAAGACTTCTCATTGACTTTTAATTTGGTCGACTATTTGGGAGCAACATTTTCATACCCAAACCAAGATGTGACAGAAATAGCCTCTCCTTTAAGCACAAACTCCTTGTTTTGTCTAGGATGGTCGAAGTCCTACTCCTGTTTGGAATTACCTTGATCTGTGAAACATGTTGCTCACTGTCCTCCTTGCTTGTCATCGTTGCCTTCATGCAAATTCTGTTCCTCACTGTGCCTACAGAAGAAATCCAAATGTCCAAATAATGAGGAATGTTGCTGTTTGAGCAAGATTCGATACAAGAAAAAGGCAGCAAACACACGCACATCGCTTATTCAGGTGTTGAGTCGTGAAAAAAACGTCCAAAGATTGTCTTATTTATTTTCTATATGCATTAAAGAACACCCAGCGCCCAAACACCTGATGAAGAGCCTGCAGGTCGGGCTTGAAACGTTGTGTTCTTCAATGCATGTCGCAATAAAATAAGTATATATTTGGGAGCCATAGTGTTGCAAGTCTTTGCGCATCATATCTCATGATGCCGTAGCTGCAATTTAATAATGATATTGGAACATTGTCAAATTTCAATTACACCTGACTTTGCTATCTGATAAGCTCAAGTCATATTAGTACCATTCAATAAATGTTTAGGGTCTGAGGAATTTGCAACGTATTTATGTCCTGTCTCACACAATAGAAGATAACAACCACTTCCACTGTCTAGACTGCACTCATCCCCAGCGTACAGTCTTAGGTTACAGCCTATAACACAGACTGTAAAAACATAAAGCTTTGGGTTGTAAAATCGTAGCACATTTACTGATTAGCCACAGAGGACTAGATAAACTACATGTGATACTACATGTGATACCAAAAGGAGGCTCAGGTGTCCTCTGTTGTGAAAGATATGGGGGTCAACATAACCCCTCCCAGAGTCTGGCCGATCTGTGACGCACTTAAAAACAAAGAAGACTCAAATAAGCTAACCCCTACTTCTCCCTTTCCTTCTTCTCCTCTGCTGAACCCTCAACACCCTCTCCTCCCCTCCATGGGTGAGTTATCAGTGGGTGGACACTGAAAATGCCTCCCAAGTCTGACCTTATAAGGCTGTCAGGAAACTGCTGATTTCAGGTTTCAGGGCTCAAATAGCTACCTCCCTTGTTACCCCCATAGCTTTAGTGTGCCCCTCCCTCTGTTAGCACCAGCATCCTGTCTTTATTGACTCATATTTTACACAGGGGGAAAGGTCTACTATATAGCTCTACAAAGACGGCCGCACAGTATGAATTCTTAATAACACTCTGGATTGTCTTCCTGCTGTCATCCTCAGAGCATCTTCTATACATCATTGGAGAATCTGCTCTGCTAATGGCTATGTTTTTCTTTTCTCCCCCCCCAATAAAGGTTTTCAGTGTGTTTTCTACAAGTTCCATTAGTTACATTCTGTCTTTCAGTACATTCAACCTAAAGCAGGAGGAGGTGCAAAATAAGACCTGATAGACAGCATTGTTTGGGTTGCAGTGTGACATGCAGTTGTATTTCTTTAAATTGACGGTTGTTAAAAAAACACATTTCTGAGATTTTTTGATAATTGTAACCATTGACTTAGTGGGAGACGTTTGAAACCAACCAACAATGGTCAGGCCAATGTTTGTAAATGTTTAAAGGTATTGTGGTCCAGAGGAGGATTCCAAATGAGTTATACAAAGTTGTTTGCTGCTCCAGAAAAAGCTGTGTGAAGTCTGTTAAGTGTCATCGATTGAAATTGAAGACTAAAAGTTTCACAATAAAAGACAAAAAAAAGATTAGAGGCATTGGGTATGCCTCAGGCTTGTATCTCCAGGCCCCATAAGCGGCTACTAGCATACCAGAGCAGGTTCTCTGAACTAGCTGTTGGTGGTTAAGATGCATTATGGGTGATGAAGGCTCCAGGTTTTTTGCGAAAGACAGACAAGAATTTAAAAAAGGATTTATCTGTGGTTCTGCCTCAATTTTGATCTCTTCTTTCAGAAGAATACAATGTTAGAAGTTCTTGTAGAGACAGTGAACTTGCAATGATGAAGATGTTGATGTTGTGAAACTGTTGAAAATCACACTAACAGAACAGGACAATTTCCAACAGTTTACAATTTATTTTAAAAAAAAATTCTTAGAACTCATTTAGGGGAAGATTTTAGATGAAGATGGCATTGTTTGACAGAGGATTTAAAAAAAACAAAAACATGTTGTTAGTCTGTAGCTTATGTTCGTATGTTTCTCAGATTTTCTTTTTAAGAATTAAATTATTTTTGGATCCTGCTGCTTTTCGCCATTAGACCTTTAAAAACAAATTAAACTTACAAATGAATTCTTAAAATAAAGACTACATTTTGTCTTCTAGAACTCAAATTAAAATGTTACTTGTATTGTAAACTAAATGAAAAGCCTTTTCTTGCCCATCATAGTCTGTCCTCTCTCCACATGATGCCACTTGTGGATCGCAGAGCAGCTCATTTAAATTAGAGTCAGCTGTTTTCCTCGGCAATGAAATTAAATGAAATGTGTTGTTGATCTGATTTGTGACGTGTTTTTAAGAGAATTTGTATTTTAACGTTCATTTTCTGGAGCTCTAAGCCTCTGTAAAGGGGTTTCGGCTCTTGGTAAGACGATGCAGAAAGAGCTGATGGTTATTGTGGTTTACATGATTTGTGCCACAGGAATCCTTTTTAAAACCTCCATTAAGACCATCAGGGCTTTAACCACCATCAGGCCTCAAATGTATGAGACGTTATTTCCCGGTGAGACCAAAGATTTGCTTACTGACTTGGTAAGGGTCAGGACACATTTTTTCTTTTATTGTATTAAACCAGATAAAGAAAAATCTCTTTTTCAAGAGTGTCCTGGCCAAGAAAGACAGCAGCACAATTAACAGTTATTCTAATGGAGAAAAATGAACACATTTACCACCAGTGTGTTCTGTCAGGTACACAGAATTACAATCTTGGTGTTCAGTTAGTTCACATGTTTGGCAGTGTGCCCGTTAGTTAGTTAGTTAGTTATTTGTTACATTGGCAAATAAGATTTTACAAAGAAAACATACAAAGTGCTTCAAGAAAAAATCCTTCTTTTCTATAGATTACTTTGCCAAAACACACACAGAAGAGTTCATAGCAGCTCTTACTGTATCTCACCAGCTAGAGTATAAAAATGCTGTTTATTTCCATCAGTTTAAAATAATCTAATAATTGACATGGTATGTACTATTCTAGCGATAATGATACTTTGACAAGATTTACGTTGTTATTGCTAAAGTAACATCTTGTTCTAGTGGCTTTTGTAATGACGTACTTTTGCAGGGTACATTTGTTGCTTTTATTTAAGGAAACAATCTTAATACCTCTTCCATCATAGATTTGGCTAAGACTTTAAAAGCACATTCGCAGACAACTGGATGCAATAATTTAGAATTATTTACATAATACAAATGAAAATGAGAAAACCGACAATATCCATATATCGCTTTTTCCCGCGGTGGACTTGAGCCGAGCCCAGCTGTCATTGGGTGCGAGGCAGGGTACACCCTGGACTGTTTGTCAATCACAGGTAGGGCTGACATATAGAGAGACAACCAGCAACACTCACATTCACACCTACAGGCAATTTGGAGTCACCAATTTGGAGTACATATAGAGTTGAGCATGTCTTTGACTGTGGGGGGAAGCCAGAGTACTCAGAGGGAACCCACACATGCACGGGGAGAACATGCAAACTCCACACAGAGAGGCCCTGTCCACATGGATTGGTACAATGAACCTCCTCGCTGTGAGGCAACAGAACTAACCACTGCACCACCATGCAGCCCCCCCAAAAAATACCCTGACGATGTGACATCCTTAAAATATTTCACCTGTAACGCTGCTCAGGTAATTTCAAACAAATCAGGATTTCTCTCTAAACGTGTCTTCTGAAGGGGTTAATAAAGATAAAACGTTTAATCTTGACTGATATTTAAGCCAGAAATCTGTTGGCTTAGTACTCCACTGTTCTGGTAAAGGAGGGATATAATTGCGAAGTGTGGTCTGTTTGAAGGCATCGTTTGCCCCCACCCTTCAAACTCAGTGGGCTTCACCTCCGGCAGAGTGGCTTTAATGTGTTTGAGCCCCTTTAAAGTCAATGCTGGAGAAAGCAGCATGCTTCCACATCCGAACTTTGATGACTCACATCGTACAGGCTGGCATGTGCTGTACTTAGGAGGGCCAAATGCACTGAACGCTACACTTACACATGAGCTGCACTTATCTTTCAACCTACCTAATTGTGTTCATTTCATTTTACATAGTTGATTTAAACAATTGAACAAAACTTGAATATCAAATCACACACAAAAAGCGTTGTTCAGAGTTTTTTCTTTCTCACAGTATAATAGGAAGTCATCCAACATTGTAGTTATTCTTTTTCCGGCACAAACTCCCCTTTTGTTCAAGCACAACTCTTTTTTTTCCCCCCCCTGGATTCCACTGGAGTTATTGCATACTTAGTAATTCAAATTGCTTGAATGAGCTGTATTGATGACAAGTCACTTATTTGGCATTTGTGAGGTGCAAAAAATGCTTCAGCTGCCTTAGCTTTGCAGCATAAAGCAGTTTTTTCAAGGACAGGCATTTGGGCAACAAGTCTTTTAAGGTTTCCCCTTTAACAAAAGAATCATACAACCATACAAAAAAAAACCTGATTGTGGCGGCGACGAGCAGAAGAGTGAAGCTTTGATCTAGACATGCTGTTACATGTCTGCAGTCCTGTTAGTCCTGAGTGCTGTAGGCAAACGAATGTGCCTGAGATGTCCCCCCACCTGGAAAACATAACTCCATCTTGTCAAGACTTCACAATTTAGGCTTATTTCTTTACAGTAAACAATATAGCATGTGTTGTCTGTCTCTTAACAATGAGCCTCTGTCTCTCTGTGAAATAGCGGAGTTTGTTTATCAGGTTTGTTTGGGGGGGTTCTTTGTTGGAAAACAATGCATTACTGTATATTAAAACCGTACATGCTATACTATCCTCATCCTCCCCTGTGCCTTTCTTTTGTCACTATAATGTGCTGTATTGTAGGTTCAGTAAGCCTGGTACATACTGTGTAGGATTATAGGGATATCATGTGTCCACAGAGCTATCAGGGGAAGAAAATCAAACAATGTGATAATACGGTGATGATTTATACATGCATGCCTCCTCACAAAGCTTACATGCTCTGAACACTGTGTATCATGGAGCTCTGAGGTACATTACTTTTAAATCCCTCACTCATCACTGTTTGTTGTATGCACGTGTTGGATGGACTTCTTTGACCCTACGCAGACTTACACACTGCCTGATGTGTTTGTGGATGATCTTGACAAACATTTGCTTTTAAAATGTGTTATTTGTGTCTTTTAATGTCTAATGATGTATTTTTTGGTATTAGTATGTTTGGCTGCTCGCTGTTTGTGTGAAACTCTGTAAATTGTGCTGCTGTCTGTCTTGGCCAGTACACTCTTGAAAAAGAGATGGTTAAATACAACGCTAAAAAATACTTCATTTAAAAGTGTCCTGACTCTTACCAAGTCAGTAAGCAATTTTTTGGTCTCACTGGGAAAATAACGTCTCATACATTTGAGGCCCGATGGTGGTTAAAGTCTTAATGGTCTTAATGGAGGTTTTAAAAAGGATTCCTGTGGCACAAATCATGTAAACCACAATAACCATCAGCTCTTTCTGCATCGTCTTACCAAGCGCCCAAACCCCTTTACAGAGGCTTAGAGGTCCAGAAAATGTACGCTAAAATACAAATTATCTTAAAAACACGTCACAAATCAGATCAACAATTAGGACACAGTATACTCAGATATACCACAAATGTATCACCTGTGCATTAATAAAATTTATAAAGAAATTCTGTAATAATGGATTGAATAAATCTGTAAAGGCTCTTCAGTTTGAGTTCTACAGAGGATCATGATCAGAATTATATATATATTTTTAAATTAACAATAAAACCTCTTATATCATTTTAGTGTTGTAATCTTACTAACTTTAGTTATTATTAAAAAGACTCAGTCACATTTAAAAACAGTTTATTGGCCATCCTAAATCATTGGAAAATTGTTCCCCACACATTTGATAAAATAGTAAAAATACAAATAAAAAAACAGTCAATAAAAAAATGTTTTGTGATGTTGAAAGTGAAAGAAGAAGGAAGAGGAACATCTGCAATATTTGGTAAAAGAAATATATCTGTATAGTGCACATTTGCTAGCATAGAAAAAAAAGCTTCATTAAGTTAAACTGCAGTATAAATAGAAAACATAAAAATGATGGTCTTTCTTTCTTTAGCGATGCAGTTACAGGATGGAGCCTCCATGCAGCAGCTGCCTGCAGTATATTTGTCACATGGGCTTTAAAGACAGACACACACCTAATCAACCTACTTTCATACATCTCTCAGTCTTATATAACATGAATCCAATCCCAGCTCAGGCACTCTTTGCCCTCTGAGAACTCTTCCTCCAGCTCTGACATGTCTCTTACGCAGACAGAGCAAAGGGTGTCATCAGGCGCCGTTTGTTCTTCCGCACAGTGTAGGTGTGAAAGTGTCCTCAGGCAGAGGTGTGAGCGCTATTTAACATGCCCATACACATATTATTACAGTATTATAATTAAAAAATGACAAAATGGAAAAGAAGTTTAGAATTGTTCAGCTTTGTAAAATGTGCACAGGCTAGCTGTTGCCCCCTGTTTCCAGTCTTTGAGCCGAGCAAAGCTAACTGGCCTCTGGCTTCAGCTTCATGTTTGCACTGAAACATAATGGTATTTATGATCTTGTCCGACGCTTGGGTTTTTGGATGTTTTCCAAAATCTTCAGGAATGGGATCATACAGTTATGTTATTAATATCCATGTTTGGTGATTAAGAAAATGTGTTAAGGCCATCTGTTTATTCATTGCAAGTTTGAAAAAAAAAATGTCCCTGGATAGCTTAGCCTAGCATAGAGATAGCCTGACAATGTAGGTTTGTGTAAGGAAGACTCCACGTGTTTTATAAAAAAGTATAAAAAGAGGATGTAAAATCAGCACAATAGCACCACAGTGAAGTTCTTTAAAGTCCAACAGTTACAGGAATGCTCCTCCTCATTGTCCCCCATATGAAAGGATTTTCATCAGGAGAACTGCAGCACCTTCTGCAGGGTCCTCCTGAGCGGCACCCTCTCCTCAGGTGTGCTGTCTGGGATCATGTCAGCGCTCCTCTCTGCACTCAGCTCGATGCCAGGCCTCTTCTTTTTCACAGCCTGCAGCCCTGTCTGAGTGATGTTCCTGCAGAAGTCAATCTTTACCTCCTCCAGACTCACTCCATGAGCCGCCACAGCTTGCAGGCTGGAGTCGGTGATGCGGACGCAGTTCTCCAGGTGGAGGCGGCGCAGCTTCCTGCAGCTCTGCAGCGTGGAGATCACATCCTGGTCAGTGATGTGTCCGCAGCCGGACAGGGTCAGGGAGAGCAGGTTTGGACACCTGAAGCACAGATAGCAAACAGTTACATCATTAACCAGTGACACGTGTTGTAGTCAAACATGTATGGGACCTGTCCTGTGTCTTCTTCACTCATCAACCCTCAGGACATAATGTATAGCATTGAGGGATTAGCTTGTTTAGAGAAGGACTAGCCCTAAGCAAGCAATGCTATTTGGCCCATGTGCTTATTCCTAAATAACCTTTAGGTCTCATAAAAGGACTCAGATTACAGAGGAGATCATACATATCAGAGCCATACATAGTGAGGTGTAAGCAACACCACTGAAAGGTAGAAACATGATCTGTTAACAACAGGGCTGTTTAATACCTGGACCAGGCTATCTTCTCTTAACACACGGCCCCTCTGGGCATTCATGTTTCCGCTCTCCATAAAAAGCTTTTGTGAATATGAGTAGCATGGCGCTATTTCACCAAACAATTACAGGATGTTTGATGAATTATAGCATGACAAAAATGCATTTTTCTCTTGCTAAACATTACATCTAAAAAAGGAACTTGAATTGTTGCATTGGAAGGCATGTGTTTGCTGTATGTTTGCAGCGTGTTTCAGGAGTGCACTGCCTTCTGGCCATCAGCACAGAGCTGGCAGACACACACACACACTGATGGCAGAGGCTTGAGGATGTCATTCACATTCACAGATGCAGATTACATAAAGACTTACATAATCTTACCACTTTAACACATGTGAGCCAAACATATTCCAGTTGCCTGCAAGTGTTAAGGGTGCTGTCCCAGTAACCTCTGAACATGAGGAATAGCAGTCAATTCACGTGCTCATCGCTTTGACGCACGGGGGCCTATGTGGGGTTTTATCTGTAGATATAATTGCATGGTATTGACATTGACCCCCCCCCCCGATCCCCCAAAAGACAGGAAGTGGAGCGGTGCAATAAGAACTCAAAGCCATTGGCATTTAGGGATTTAGAAGTCTCTTATTAGTGTCCCAGCAGAGAAGGAACAAAATATAAAGGATGTGAGTGAAGGTAAACATGAAAAGATAAAAACTTCTTCAACCTTTGTTACATAATCCACCCTTTCTTTTTAGCACAGATATTTGTGTGTGTTGTGTGTCTAAGTTTCTGCGTTTTACCTTTTCTTCATGTGCCCTCATTAAAAATTCCCCCTGTGATGACACTCAGATTAATAAACGTGTAGTTGTCCTATTTAATGCAGTATTCACTTTGTACATAATATTGATGATATGGCTTTGTTGATCCTATTCAGTGTAAAATAGATGAGAAACAGTTTTGCTTTAGAGTACGTCTACCTTGTGTTTAAAGTTGCGACTTAGTAACCTGAAGGCCTTGATCAGTATGTTTGTTGTATTTTAAGACACTGAGAAGTTAGCTGTATTTTTCAACAGGAACAGATTAAAGCCGGATTTTAGCTAGCTAAAATAAGCATCCACACTTACATATCAGTACCAGTGATTAACTGGTGCACCTTACTGGTGCTAGTGTTCCCCGATAGCTTACAATTTACTAATGCCTTGGCTCAAGTCTTAAGTGTAAATGATTTGTGATTTTATGATAACTTCTGCTACAAAAACCCTTCATGACAAGCGGCTAAAACACAAAACTGGAGACTTGTACACAGAAGTTCACAAACCAATGAGTGACAATGTTTATTACAAGCTATCTGTCGATCGATCTCTCAAGTGTCTGTTAGTGTTTCCGTCTTTTAACTCTGATTTGAGACATGATGTTCATACTGAAACAAACGGTGTGGCCCTGCAGTCTGGTCTGAGCTGAGCACAAGCAGAACACCGCATGGCTAACGTGTAATCATCTCTCTAATGACATGTTTGGTTTCCTAACGGTTATTTTGTCTGGTCAAATTACCCAGTGAACTCTAAAAGGAACCGAGACGTACATTTAACATTCAGCTGCTGTGCCTTTTAACTCAGACTTCAGGCTTCTTTAACCATCTAGCTTTGGTAGCCTAAAGAAGGTTTAAAACTTTCAACTAAAATAGTAACCCAAAAGGGGCCTCAACTGTTTCTGAGAAAGATCGCTTCACTTCATCTAAATGATGCAAGACAAATATTGGAATGAAATATTTGACCATTCAGGCCTACAAGCTTTTTGTGCCACCCACAGTGCAACCCACACATGGCATGATAGCCATGTGAATTCATGTTGTATAATTCAAATACTTTTGAATTATACAACATCATCTGGCATTAGAGGAGCATTACACTATAAAGAGGCCCAAAGACAAGACTATGTTTTATAGTTTTTCCATGAGGATAAAAAAAAAGGGAGACAGACATGAGCTTGGCGTCAGAGTTTGAGTGTAGTCTTCTCCAGGAAGAGGCAGGCAGAGACAGACGCACATGTTCATTCCTCTGACAGCAACAAAGAGCCAATTGTAGGCTCCACCTGCCTGCGTAAATCTCCACTCTGCAGCTGACTGGGAGGGTCTGTGGCTAAAATCAGTCTTTATCGCCCCCACAGCTCCTCAGCGTTCCCTCCCACTCTGTCACGTGCGCTTCTTGCTTTCTTCTCTCTTCGACAAATTGGGAGGGCTTACTATACGTATGCTCAGAGTGTGCCTAAAGGGCGTAGAGATACAGGACCCAGACGAAGTAGGTGGTTCTAGATTGTTGACTGGTCTTGCAGCTCTCATGTCTTGCGTCTCAAATTTCACAATACAGGAAATCCTCACAGGGTCCTAAACTAAGCCAACAACCCAGCCCCTCTTCCCTCCTTTCATCCCAGCCAGCTGCGGCGCCAGGCTCACTCACATCAACGCTTATTACTGGCTGCCTTGAAGAAATTATCCAGAGACCTCATTACGCCTTTCCAGGCTGATTCCTGCATGCATTCAGCCACGCACACAAGGCCATCAGCCAATTCTGTGACCTATCTATTCCAACTGTCACATCATTCAATATGTATAATTTGATATGTGACCACAGTTATGTTAGTTAATAGAATCAGTCTCATGTCCCACAGATGTGACATTTTTCTGTCTCTACAGCCAGCTCCTGATACTCCCATCTGTTTCTCATGATGTTCTTTCCCTGCTGTTGCCTACAGCTAAACATGGCAGCCTCAGTAAGCCATGTGCCTCCGAATGAAAACAATTCACTTCCTTGTGGTGGGTGTGAATACTGACCCTGAAAAAAAAAGGCAAATCACGTGATCATCCTCAAGGCAACATCAGACAAAGACTAACATATTTTAAATATTTTTCTTTTGTTTGACCAGGAACTGACTGGCTCTGGTACAAAGTTTTAGCATCATCTTGTGAAAAGCAGCTTCAAGGATGGACAAAATTACCTTAAATTACAGTCTGTCTGAAATGAAGCTGCTCATGATAACTCAGGATGTGTTAGAGTGGTTTTAGCTCTACAGTCATATTTGAGGTTGCGGTTTGTACTGTTGTCAACAAAGGGATCATGACCCCCACGATGGATCACAAGACAGAAACGAAGGAACAAGAAGAGTGCCAAAAGATTAAAGCAAATAACGATCTTTTTTTCACTGTGACTTAAAGAACAGTTACACTTCTGTGTTGCATTTCAACTGTAGGTCTGATCTTTGAGATAGAGGTAGTGTAACAAGAGGTACTTGTATTTTTGCATCATATGAGAAATGGTTAGATATGTAAGATTAACTAAGTCATTTTACATCTTCATAACTTCAAGTCAAGCCACACACTGCTTCAGATTTAAGTGAACTGCAACATACCCGTGTCTTTGTGCTGTTGTTCTGTTTCACTACAGGCCAATATAAGGTGTCACTACAAAATACAAAACAAAGCAGGTGAGAACCATACACAATCACTCACATGTGGCGGACCTGGGCCAGGAAAGTGCTGACCAGGCGTTCATGTTTACTGCAGATGTCCCTCTGAAACGAGCTCTTTAGCCAGTCCTCTATGTTGCACACCTGCAGGACTCTGCTGGAGTACCAACAAACAGTAAGGTAGCGCAGTGAGGGCCCCAGCACAAAGTTGTCCCTCCTCAGCTCACACGGGGAGGTGAAGAGAAGTAGATTCCAGAGGCGGGGGTCCATGAAGACTTCACGTAGCTGATGACAAGTAAAGGACAAACTCCTTCGGCTGTCTTTGTCCAGGAAGGAAAAAAGGTGGAGGAGACATTCGTGGTTAAGCCCAGTGAGATGCATGTTGAGCCGACACTAAACAGAAAGACAGGCCTGGTCCCTGAGGGGGGTGATAGGCCTGCTGGTGAGCAGCAACAATGAGCCTGTGGACCGTATTGTGTGGCCTAGATACATGATGCCTCCTCAGGCACATGCTGCAGGCCTGCACATATAAGGCCGTGGAGTGTGGGCTATTTTGGGAAGACAACTGCCGGTAGAGTCAAAGATGGAAGTGTTTGAGCCATACGCTCCCTTTCCATCTGTCATGGATCTCAACAGGCAGCGAGCACCGGACTGAGCCAGATGTTTACACTAGCCTGGCCTAGTTCTCAGATACAGATTTTTTTTTTAAATAGAGCAGCACTGAAGAACAAACGACACAAGTTAAAATGTTCACTTCTTGTGGAGACTCAAAATATGTTTATGTATTTTTGTTCACTCAGTTGGGCGTTTGACCTCCTTCACTTTGCAGAATAATGTACTGCAGTTTGACGTAAGGCTGTCTTCCCATTCATCATTTTTAGATGTGAGAAAGGGAGTAGATGTAGTTTTAAAGATCTTTAGCCAGATAATTAAACTTTTATGTGGAAAAACAGCATTAGACACACATTATTCTGTGAAAAATGTTTTCTAAAATTAAAACCAGGAGTGGTGTTTTTGTCATTTCAATTGCATGAGTGATAAAAAAAAAAGTCCAATAATTATGAAGCACTGGTATTTTTTGCTTAAATTTTGGAGAAAAACATTTTGATCAATTTCAATTTGACAAATTGTGAAGACTAACAGACTTATTTTAATTGACCTTTCAGCACAGTAACAACAACGAATGATCTGGTTTTTAAAGAACAATTTGAAATGTTAGCTGTCTGTAGTGCGTGATTCACTAAGAGCACAACAATACTACTTTAATGACCTACTTTTAGGACCGTGGAACACTCACGTGTCACGTTCAGTACAATTACAGAGCCCAATTATCTCATAACCTCCACCTGGCAACCCTTCCTGTGAGTGAGAGCCACAAGCACAAACAGCATTACTAAGGAGTGCGCCTTAAAGAACATTGTGAACTATGACTCAGGCTGTGCGTTTGAAATTGCTCAATTGGAGTGCAGAGGACATCCTGAAATGGCAAAAAGGAAAAAGAACATTATATCTATGTCATCACTCCAGCCTGCATTACCAGTTATTTTCTTTCCCACTTGTTCTCACCAATCTCTAGAAAATGTCAGATGTTGGGAAATGCCATTGTTCGGAGGCTGATTACAGAATGTACTGTGACTCACTGCGTCATAATGTTCTTTACTAGACCTCTGAGCTGACAAACACGATGCAATGTGAGCTTATTATTAGCATCTGTGATCGAGCCTCCGAGACAGAAAGAAAAAAGGCCACTTGTGTGTCATTAATAGGGATAGAGTAGCGAGCCCATGGCCACCTGTGAGCCGGCGAGGGAGAGCAGCTGTTCATCATCATACAGGAGTGCTTGTTCCTGCCTCAGCGAGGAGGCTGACTGGTTGGCACGTGTCCCCTGGGGGGGGGGCTCTTATGTGTGAGTGTGAGTGTTTGTGGGGGCGGAGATGCTCAGAAAAGGAAAAAAGAAAAACACACAAACAAAAATGGCAAAGTTGGCCTTTCCTGTAAGGTTGTGCTCGGACAAATCAACGGCTGTTTTCTATTAGGAGCCATAATAAGGGTGCGGAAGATGCTGAGATGGATATATTGGGTAGATAAACACAGCAGTACTGTCTGTTTGTTCGAAACTCAAAAGGCAAGACATGTAAAGGAAAGACCTTAATGTGAATATCAAACTGTGCACATATGGTCTAAATAGTTTGTACATAAAATGTGTTATTAAAGTTCCTCCAAGGGACACAATCCAATAAATAAAACTCCACAGTACTGGAAGAACCGATGAGGAATAACGCATTATAACCAGGCTTTGTCTTTCATTTAGATCCCTGGCTAATGATTATTCTTTACTATCAATGAATCGGCTTATTATTTGTCTAACTAATCGATTAACTATGCATATCATGTAACATCACAATTGCCTGCAGATAAAGGTGAAGTCTTGAAATCACGTTGCTTGGTCCACATTATTGTCTTTAACCAGAAGACACTCCTGTGACCATAAGCAAGAAGACAAACAGTTAATGTTCACATTTGAAATGCATGAACTTTTAATACTTGCCATTTTTGCTTCTGTCATTTGTTACTAGTTTCAGTCGTGTAAAAAAAGGATCTCATTGTGGCATGACTCTTTATTTTCTGACTTTAAAATGATTGAAGCCTTTGCAATCAAATGTTAGAATCAAACAGTTGCACCCAGTGGATTAAAAGATTTTCACTAATATGTGATGTGTTGATTTATGTACTGGATCATACGTAAACTGGTTGGAAGTGATGAAGTAGATGTATTTGTTCTCTTTGTTTTGATGTATTGTGCTGTGTTGGTATTGGTTGTATATCTTACCTCTTGAAGTGTTATTATTTGGGGGACGGTTCATGTGAATGGTGCTGTTGTGTTGTTGGCTTAATGACATGCTGGAACATTTGATTGACTCTCAGCCAATGTGTCAGAATAATTCCACGTGGGATACGTCATGTAGGTGACCTGACACGAAAATAAAATATTCATTCACTTCTTTAAAGAGTCATAGTAGAAACAAAAAGAGTGTTTCTTCCTTCCTGGATTTAACTCACTACAAAATAAAGTTCATAAAATGGGGAAATTTAAGTTTTCTTTCTGAGGTATAAAAAAAGAAAGAAAGACATCAAACATTTGGAAAAAAATATTCTGTATTTCTTTATGTTCACTTTCATTTCATCAGGGCTTTTTTTAAAAGTCCATTTAAATCAAACATTACTCCAGCATCAACACAGACACAAAAAAACATTGAGAATGATTTTTTTTCACATTGGTTCTGATCAAGAAGTTAACATAACTTTCTAAAGCCCTAATGAGCACGTGTGTCAGTCAATAAATGAATTGTATCTATATCCTAAAATCTTCCTTAAGAACTGGAAAATATGAAATATGAGGTTCTTGACAAAATAAGAATTTTAAAATAGCATATATTGTTACAGTGACACAGTGTCTTGACATGATCCATCTCATCATTCTAGGCTAAACATTGGACCAACCGAGGTTTTCCAAGGCTACAGCTTTACTTCATTGTTTTAAACTACTTTCGTTGGAATCCATAAAACATAAAGAAGTCTAAACTCGACTTAAGGATACAACATCAAGGAAAGAAATGTCACATGAAAATAACTATCTAAATCAAACACTGGAAATGGGACTGAGGTCAAGCCAAAATGGGGCAAGGAGCTGGTCTGAGGCAGTCTGGCTGAATCATTGTGCAAACGCTATTGCTGCTTGGCTGGCTTCCTCTGTTGCAGCCTTGTCCGAGGTATCACTATTTGCTGCGGCCTCCATTAAAGCTGGGTCAGCTTTATGCAGTTCATTGTCTTCACCCGCGTTTACCAACACAGCATTATCATGAGCTGGTACATCCAGAGTATCTACGTGTGAGGCTGCAACATCCATTAAATCCATGTCTGTGGGAGCTGGCTCTGCTGCAATCTCTTCCTTACACACCACCGAGGAGACACTGCGCGCGCCAGACTTTTCTGTGGCCGTGCTGTTGGTGGCAGTCTTGTCCGAGGCCACCTGGTTAGTCCTCTCCACGTAGAAGAGGATGTAGGCCTTGGCCTTTCTCACTGCATCCTCATTGGTCAGAGTCACTGTGCTGTCATTGAAGTGGTACCAGCGGCCCTCGTGGCTACCGTAAGCTGTATAATGCCCCGATCCAACCCTGTGGACAAAGACACATATCTAACCTTGTGCTGTCTGGTTTCTTAAAACACTTACTTAACTGCTGCTGAAGTTAGAGGGACATGTGCAGCATGACAAAATATCAGCAGTGCTACATCGCCACTCAGAGGCCTAGGGTGGAACAGCAGGTCTTTCATGGATCGTTCTCACCAAAGCTAATGCATTTTGTAGGACTCCCGGCCTAATGGCTTTCAGCATTTAGTGGCTACATGAATTTTTAAAAAGCAGCTGTCGACTGTGCTTTGCAACAAATTGGATCACATTAGTTTTGACAGGCTGACTGACAGCCGTCTGCGGTAGGCAGAGCTGGTTGGCAAATGGTAATGCCTGGATTTATGTCCCAGTCTGGATTGTGTTAGTTAAATATGCTGCGTCGGTGAAAGAAAAGCACATCTTGCAAGCGATCAGCTTTAAGATTGAGGGAAGTAAGGATGTAAACAAGATAATGCAAAACTTGAATAATATATGTGATCATTAGAAAGGCAGATACAATAGAACTCGTGCCAATTTCAAGTAAAAAATGTTTTTACTGGGATACTTCATCCACTCACCCAGATCCATGATGAACTACGACAGCAGAGAGGTCATACAGGCAGCTGTCTGGTAGTGAATTCTCAGGCTGCAAACAGAACAAAAGAAGATAAGTATTTACTTTTAATCCAACCTCAACATCGTTCCTTAAAGATTAAAAACATAGAAGGGAAGAAGGCAGACCAATAAGCTCTACGTGGAAATGATGATACTCTCAAATTCACAGACACACCTGAGTGTAACAGAGTCAATATGCTAAAGGACTCAGATGTTTCACACAAGGATGAGGTTTTGGCAACTAATCAATGAAACAACTGGAAGAATATATAACAAAGAAAACTTTGAAGGGGGGGGGGGGCACTGTGGCGCGTGGCCCATGTACGGAGGCTAGTCCTCCAAACGGGCGGCCCGGGTTCGTATCCGACATGTGGCTCCTTCTCTCTCTCTCTCTGATTTCCGACTCCACTGTCCTATCCCTCCACACAAAAAAAAAGCCCAAACATTTATCTGAAAAAAAAGACAACACTTTTTACAGTAGTGCCCTTCTCCAGATTTTTAAGATAACAGAATCAGAGCAGGTATCGCCAGTTATCAAAACGATGAATAATAAATGTACTACAGATGGTAGTGCCAGTTCATAGTTCACTGCCCATTAAAGCTCTTCTTTTATTTAACATCTGATTTATTATTATCGATTGATCTGAACATCATTTTCTTCATCAGTTATGTAGTCTAAATGTTATAAATCGTTAAAGTTCATTAAAAATACCAATCCATTGTAAACATGAAGAAAACCAGACAAATCTGCCCTGAAGGCTTTACACCTGCTGCCAGTACAACATGGAGCACAAACTCTAAATACATCACAACATGAATCTTTGATTACTGGCATGTTCTGTTCTTTACAAGAAAGTAGTGGATTTATTTGGATGTAATTGTTTCTGTGCAACTCTAACATGTTTTTCTAAATGCATTTGAGGTATAAAAAAATGTAAGTAAAATATAATTTAATAACCAGTAAATCTTCTGTGCATTGCATTGAAAAAAGTAGCTTCAATTGGCTTTTGTTCTGTGTGTAGCTCATTAAATCAAGTGTCACTATTTTCATTTGAGTTTCAAAAATATAAATGTTGGTATAATTCATTCTGAGAAAAGCTTTATATTTGTTCCATTTGTCAAATAATAAGTTATTATAATCGTCTAATGAAGGGTGTCCTACAGTTGGCCCTCAGTGAGAATAACATTCATGTGGCTCTCTTGGAAACCAAAGCTGCCCATCCCCGTTTAAAAACTAAAATGAACCCATTCCACTTTAACAAAGCTGACATCTTTCAAAATGTGACCAACAGAAACAAAGAGACACAGTTATCATAGTGAAATATGAAAATAGCAAATCCTCAGGCTTTATATTTAGCATGTTTGATTCATTAATGACTTTATTACTAAAGTAGCTATTACTTGTATTAACTTCTCAAGTCGTTGTTTGTACATTGCAATGCAAAGACAACTCCAACAATTTTCCAGAAGAAGTTCTTCTCAGGTCAAACCAGCAGAGGTCGACAGTGATCTCCCTGATGGTCATAACGGCACAGCAGAGCGTGTCTTTTCTTAGAATACAAATCCATCATCCCTGACTGTCTAACAAAGGTTCGGTTTGACTTAATCACCAGTTTGGCAAAGCAGCTATTGTAATTATTGCATATAACAAGGTACAATTTTGATGCTGTCAGCTTTGTTTGTGCCAAAGTCAGAATGCAGCCCTTTCAAACTCATATTTCACATGCTTGAACAATTCACTTGTCTGGTATTTTCCTTCAGATATGTCCATGTTGCGACTGCTGTCTTGCCTCCAAACCCATTATTACCAAGGTTTAAATTTGGCGCAAGAGCACTGCGCTTTGTTGGTCATTGGATGTCTCTTACAAGAATAACTGAAGTTACACCAATTTCATTTCCACTTTGACTGCTTGGCAAATGTATCTCCTGGAATCTTTCAAAACTTAGACCATTAAAATAGCAGACTGGCTTATTAACACAAATATCTGTATGGATGTTATTTTATTTGCATACTCTGTTAAGGATGCAGCCAGCATTTTCACTGAGGACAGAACTGAAAGAGCTCACTTGACCTCTGACCTCATACATGTCTAACTTTAAGAAATGACTCTGTCAGAATAAATTGCATCACTTCCATCATCCTTGTGTCATTATTTTCCCCTGGATTACCCCCGAGCTACACCGTTTCCTGATATGCCCTGTCTGAAATAAAATATTCTTCAACTATATCCCATATTTCTGTTTGAGCTCACCTCAAGTAAGTAGCCCCTCATATCCAGGCCTCGAATTGGAAATTCGACATAAGTATCCACCTTGTTTCTTAAAAAGGCAGTCCAGTGGAACCTTTTCAGGTGCAGACACAAAACCTAGAAATGGAAATACAACTTCAAATTAGACACACATAGACAAAATATGTTTTCCTCTACTACTTTACTTTAATTAAACAGTCAGTTTTAGACACTTGCAGTCAAAGCACAGAGAATCTCTGTCCCTGACCTTTGGCAGCTTCTGGATCCAAAACTTTTTAGTGGATTTTTGTCGCTTTTTACACTTGTGGCAGTAGTACAGTTCTGTTTCATCAAGTTCTTCCAGGTCAGTGAAGCTACGTAAGCAGTCTGAAAGAAAGCAGAGACATAGAAAACACACTCAATCAGCTCAGCAGTACATCATGAGATACTAATATTGGCAAAATATGTCTCCTGATTAATGACCTCTAGGACTTACCTCGTAAAGTGCATGTGGGCCCTGGCTCCTGGTCCTTACTCCTCTTTTGTCTAAACTGGCTAGGAATGTCCAAAGATAGATCTGAGTGACAAAGAGATTGAAATTAATCTCTTGTCATACATCAATGGGCCCTTTTTGTTTCTTAAATGATCCTCTCCAAGTTATTGTGTTTACATTCTTTAATTTACTTCATAGAATGCAAACCAAACCTTTGTTTAAATACCGACAGCCAACATTGATATTGACTTGACACTGTGTTAATATATTCTTTCATTCACTGGGTCACAAAATAACTGAGCCCTTTAGGCAGCTTACTGCTTGTGGTAAATCAGATATATGTTGCTGTATTCTTACCAAGGAACGGATCAAACTTGCGGGATTCTGTCCCACATATCAGGCAGTTCACTTCATTCTGAAGTATGCCACCAAAAATGGATGTGACAACACTGGCAGTCCCATTGCTGCAAAGAATCAAAGACAGACATAAAGCAGATTTAATTAATAATTGAACGTTAACATCTTCTAATTTTATGAAAATGTAGCCAATTGTTTTTGACCTGATTATTGAAACAGAATGGGCTTACATGCAGCATTTGCCCTCTTCAGTGGACAGTCTGACCCCGTCCTGAGGTGAGACTGGGTGCGACGCCCCGTTACGACTGTACTGGAGCTCCCTGTGGAGGTGGTCCAGAAGGTAACGCATGAACTCATGCGCATCCTGCTGCTGATAGCCCCTGGACACAAAAACACACAGTAAATGAATCCACTCTTGAATGCATGTTGTATCTTTAGCAAAATCTTATTCGTAATACGCCACACTGAAAGAAAACAGAAGTGAAAAAGAAATTCTTTTATCATTTTTCAAAGTGTTTGACCTACCTGAAACTTGGCATGATTTTCCATATAGCATAAAACAAGGAGTCTGGACTGAAAGCGGTCTGGCTGCCTTGCCACAGGGAACAAAGGGTTTTCCTGAACTCTTCCACCAAAGATCTGCATAACATAAAGTAACCTTGTTACAATGCTGCACATGGTGGGCTACCAACACTCTTCTGGTTCAAGAAAGAAAAACACCAACACTTGTTCAGACTGTATTACAGTGCGGAGTTGTTTTTTTGTAAAATAATTTCTGTACTACTCATTTCTGTTTTTGCTCTGCATCCACATAGAGAACATTTGCACTGTTAGGAGGCTCACAAGAAAAGGTATTCATCTTCCAAAATCAGTCAAATGAGCTATTTTTGTCAATATCATACTTGGTACAATACATTTAGGATCAATGCACTCAGCCCATGAACCCCCCCTTCCCCCCTTCAGAAGAGGGCCTTACACGCTGGTGTCCCCCTGGCTGCGGGTGTGGTACATCCTTCTTCCTGCTGTCTTACCGCTGCGAAGAGCCACTGCAGGCAACTCTTTGAAATAACAGCTGAACTGCTCAATGTTGCTGTCAAAGAAACGCATGTTAAAGACGTCTGACAATTGAAATCTACATTAAAGCAAACAATGTCAAAGGCAGGAACACCCCATATCAACTCTAAATAAACACTAAGACATTACTGTTCCCTATATATCTCATCTACTAATAAATACAACATGAAATGATCTTTATTTTTTTATCTGTGCAGTCTTGTATTTTCACTTTTCCATGGACACGATGATGAAAGGACCATAAACATTCACTTTGTTAAGCTAACAAGGTAGCTTGTTACACGACAAAACAATGTTCAGAAAAGATTCAGATTTGGTTATTTGTATACCATGCTTATTTCAAAGACGTTGCATTTTGAATCTGAAGGAAAAAGCAGCAGCCTGCTTATTCTTTTCAGCTGCTCCTTTAATAAGTAATGACATACTGAAGCAACCGTTTGTCACAAATGATCTGAGATAGTTATGTTATGAAAGGAGTTACCATGCAAAGACTATATAAATGTTAAAACTCATAATTTTGTATTATACATAGATATTTACATTTTAAGTTTGTGCATATCGATTGTAACACCGAACTGAGATGAATGGAAAATATGTGATGGTAAAAAAAGTCTTTGGCATGTTTGGTTAATGGTCAGCAGTAATATAACAGTTACTTTATATAAATTAACTCTGAGACCACACCAGAATAGTACTTAGGATCCAGGACAAGGACTGTACGTGTTCGCTGTAAAACCTGGGCTTTGGCTGTGTCTTGTTTCCATGCAGCCTGAGTAATTCCCCTGCCTGTGCCCCAGACTGTATTAATAAAGGATGACTGGTCATGAGGCCCAGGGTCTACAGGGGTAGAGCTACTGAACCATGCCACAAACCCCCCTTTACCACCCACATACCTCATCTTCAGTGCAGAGCTTACCTGAGAGACTGCAGAATGGCATTCATGAAGCATGTGTTCCCCAAGTTCCTCAGACCTGTAGCACCTAAAGCAGCCCCATCCTGACAGGGACAAGTGAAATACGTAAGTGTATGTGAAGTATTGAGAAATAAATCTTCTTCCCACAAAAATATAGAATATCAGAAAAACGATAGGCACTTACATGATCTTTTAATAACTTGCTGTCTTGGTCTGTGCTTTCCTGAAGTTTCCTTTTTCTCTGTCTTTCACCCATCAGTGCTGAGCTGTAGGAGGAAATAACACATCTTGACACTGATCTTATCTGAAACATTTTGTAAAACGTTGATAATCTGAATATTATTTATTTGGCTTTTTTTTTTTGGTTGATGCAGCTTAAGTTGGCTTTTTATGTCAGACTACGTAAAAACATTTTTGGAAGGGTTAATGACAATGGAGTAAACAAACAGATGAAGCCAGACTGAAAGGAGTTCATTGTTGAAATGTGTACTTACTTCTCTAAACTCTGGAGATGTTCCCTCACCTTCTGCACATGCCCCAGTTTGGTGTCATTGACAACAAAGTCATCACACCTGTAACTACAAAATCCATAACAGTCAAAACACAGAAATAGTTGGACATATTCAAAATGTGCATTAGAATTGTGGGGTTTTATTATATGTGTCATGCGATACTTGTACAGCTATAAATGTGGCAGAAGGCACTTTCAAGTAATAGTTCTCAATACAGTTTGCATCTATTAGTTTGCTTATAATTAACACTTTATCCTATGATCACATCATACTGATCTTTGAATGTTAGAAGCTTTTATAACTGTACTTTAGCAGGCCCCACAGTGAGTCAACAGAGTAGAAAAAGTCAGGAAGGACACTCACCAAAATACAGTGTAGCTGCTGCAGTCCATGCAGACAGAATGATGGGATTTCTCTTTGTCTTGTTTCTCGCCCTTCTTTTGAGTAATACCAGTGGATTGGCTCTCTTCAAAATGCTTCTTTGCATGTCCATTGACATATCTATAAAGAAAGAGGTGAATTGATGAACATTATCTGGAACTACTTGTAAATAATCTAGTATAAACAGTAACAGATATTGGTATAAAATAAACGTGTTATCAAAGAATCAGCCCAAGTAAAACAGAAATTGCAGTTTTCATCTTGAGCCTAATGGTGCTCCTCAACAACATTACAGGACTGACATGGTTGTATAATTAACTTGTCGGAGTCAAAATGCTTACGATTAGCAAAAGTCTTGAAGTAGGCTACTGAGTCACTGAAAACAGCATCAACACACTCCAACTTACCTCCCACAATGGACCACCAGACAGGTAAGGCAAATCCATGGACTCTTATTAGACCTGCAATCTGAAGATACAACACGAAGCTGCCTTGAATCAGATGTGTACATTTAAGAGACGCAACGTAATGCTCTGATTTGCTTTTGAACGGTCCATTCTTTCAGTAGTCAAAGGCATATTTACACATACAAATGTGATTGCTGCTATGTTGCCTTGAAGCTAAATAATCAACCAGTACAATTCAAATGTAGTGTTATCAGTGACAACAGAAGATGGGACACAAAATGGTCACTTTCTTTCCATGTACGTTAATTGTATAAAATGAAAGACTAATGCGTTTCTATGGTTTCTTACCGTTGCAGCACCAGGAGGACGGAGTGCCGTTGGGGAACCGGGAGGAATCGACGGGACTCACGTTTGAGTTCAGATGAGGGCACTCCATCAGTTTACAATTGTCAGATAAGTTAACGTAAGCACAAATTAAAACACCACCAGGAAAACCAAAGCCCACAATAGTTAGCCAATTAACCTAAACCAGCTAACTAGCTCTCGTTAGCTGACCAACTATTTCTGTAGGCGAACGCACGTTTTCTTGCTTTGCTAACGCTAACACGTTTGCTCGCTACTACGTTTCCTGCATAGTTTAGGTTTTATTAGTTTACATAACATATGCCAAATCCTGTATCCACTCTGAAATGCTGTACGTTTAAAAACGAATGCTATCTTTGGTGTGTAAGGTACTAGATAACCGCTGGCGTTTGCCACAAACAAATGGAAATAACTAGAGGAAGTGACGCAAGTCTGCCGGCTCGGCCGCAACTACAAAACAAAGATGAAAAAGCTCATAGGAGTGTGTTAAGCTACTTCCGCCTTCATTTACGTCCCTTGGTCATTTTGAAACATCATCGGTGCCTGATTCTCAGTTGAAACGGCTTTTTATATTTTAGTTTTCAAAGCTGGCCTCTGGAAGCACTTTAATTTAGCCTCATTGAACAATGTTAGGGTTAACTTCTCTAACGAATCACTATCACCGTAGCACCACGCATGCGTAGTTGCAACGACATATTCACGGATAGACCACGCTCAATTTATATTCTGGACAAGTCAATAGGACAACATGCAAAAAAGGAAAATAAAAATTATTAAACGACAAACCTACTTACCATAACTCAGTATTGTTTTCCACATTTTTCTATCCAGGTTGGCACAACAAATATGATGAGGGAAATGGAGGGCTAGGGAGAGAAGGGAAAAGCTTCTTTTCATTTCTTTCAATAAATGGTTCACAAACTCTTTATCTGCTGGCTCCCCTTTGGCCAGAATACACGCACACATACACATCGACACATGGGCCCATATTGATCGACGGAAAAGTGCCTTTTTGTTTTTAAAGAGAAAGTTAAAATTAAAAGTGATACTGCATCATGAAACTTCTACTTTTTTGTAGCCTAACAGCAGTCATTGCTTTAATCAGTATTTTTAAACTTGACTTTCTATAAGCATGAACAACTAACTTAAAATAACAAACAATAATGATGAAAATCTTCTTTTAAGATACATTCCAGTCCGGCAACAATTTCAATGACGAGTGTAGGCTTGATTTGTGCTACAGATCTTTTCAATTCTGGGGTGAAGCTGTGAGACTGTCACTCATACTTCCTTGTCAGTGTCCAATTTTGATCTGTAGTAGCCTACGTGTTGATTGAGGCAACTGCAGTAAAACCCATCTCACACAGGTAGGAGTGTGTGTCTCTTTATTAACCACTGTTGTACAGTTGAAGCAACATTGCATAGTGCAATATATGATTTGTCATGTTTATTTGTTTTTGTCTTTGTTTTTGTAGTTGTGACGTCTCATGTGGATTTATTGTCAGCCTTGTTTACCTGGAAGTTCACTCACAAAAATACGGTGTGCATTGTCTTGATTTAGCCTTGCTGCCCCCCTCCACTTCCAACCCCTTCTTAGTGGCCCCAGGTGCCACTTAGATAATCTCCTGCAATAACAGTCTTTAAATATACAGTGCATAATACATTTCATCAATAATAGTGGGGAAACATTAATAAACCACCCTGTCTACATTTTGAATTATTAATGCAACTTTTATATAAAAGCAAAACAAAAAGAAGGCAATACCATATTTGGTTAAACAACAGTTTGTCACATACCAGCACAAAAACACATGGCATGTTTTTAATACTTAGACGATCTACAGTCAATCTGTGAAAAGTTGTTAACAATTTTATATCCAAAACACAAAGCTTGAGCACAAGATTACATACATTCAAAGATAATTGTCAGGAAATTGGAAAGGGTTTTTGACTCTTTCATACTGACGTCTCAACAGCTTATAACGAGAGATTCACAAACGCTGAGCAGGGAAATATAATAACAGAGAGAGTGCACAGACTAGGCAGCACTTTACAAAAACAGCTTTAAATATATGTGTTGGATTTTCAATGTCAGTGTCTTCAGAAGACTTCAGACAGTTTTTCAGGAAGATGTTTAGCCAGGTGATGATGCAGTTATATTTTGTAAACAGTGAAATGACCATGTGATCACAGAGCTAAAAGCATTACAGGTAAAGGTGCACAAACAGATGAGGAAATGATGTAGTTCTGCGTCTGTTTAGCTTGAATGTTAGTCAAAAACATGTTCCTATTTATGGATTGATTTGCTTCTATTAAATTTGCAATAAACAATCAATTAAGTTATTAATTAATGCACCATCCTTTTCTTGGATTAATTGTTGGGGATATGACACGTCTGGTCGGAAAGTAATTATAAAAGTCTGTCATCATATCCTGGATCCCATATTGCTAGTTCTATATCTAACCAACAGTCCAAAGCCACTATATGTCACTATATGTGTAGTATTCCTAAACATGATACATGACATATATTTATAACTTTTTGCTCTGTAAAGCACTTTGGTCAACCTTGTTTGTTTTAAATGTGCTATATAAATAAAGTTGACTTGACTAGTATATAATCACACAAGACAAATAAAAGTAGGGAGTGCTCCCACCTAAATATTTGGTGAAAAAAAAGAAACTTAAGTTGGTAATTCCTTTAACAAAATTAATTTTATTCTTTCAGCTCTTTTTTGGATAGTTGGTGGACAGTGATGAATAAATCTTACATGAAAAAATACAACTTCATAAACTTCACCTTGAACATGTAAAGCTGAAAAACAAAACAAAGTTGAACCAAAGTCCCTCCTACAAATGTCAGTACAAAATTTAAGTCGAATTTCAATGTTATAATCATTTGATATTTTCTTTATCAAAACTACAAGAGTTATAATACAAAACCAAAGTGGTAAATTCTCCACATGTTGATATCAAGATGATACACTTTTCTATGACATTTCGATCCTCTGGTCCTGAAGAGGAGTTTCAGACTGGGGCTCTTTGCTTTTTCCTCCTGACTTCTTCTTGGAGCCCTTTTGCCTAAAGAAGTCAGATTCATATTTGGATGATTTAAACAGAGTAATTATGTCCTGTTGGATATTCTATAATTTTTTTATTTTTTTTTAAAGACCAGGCTTAACACAAAGTGAAATGGTCTTACTTCGACTTCATGGTCAAGACAATCACTGTTGTGAAGATGGCAACAACAATGACGGCGAGCAAAACTCCACAGATAATTGCTGTAAAGATAACATCAGTCAGTAGATTCATGTTAACGGATTAAATACTAAAACGTCTACAAATTATACCTTTAAATATATAGTTATCTGAAATTAGGGTCTGATCAATGATGAGTAAAAAACAGTTTGGACCAAAACAAACCAATCTAAAACATTCTTTTCTGCTAACATTGTCATTTAAATAAATGGAATAAATCAAAATATATTGTTAATGAAGACTGTGTGTAATTAGTCACTCATTTTAGCTAAATATAATACTCAGTTCATGTGTGTCTACTGACCAATGGGAGTGTCAGGCTCATCCTCTTCCAATTCATCCCCATCCTCTAAGAACAGAAACTTGAACATGTTAAAAAAACATAAAATTGTATTGTACATTTAATAGTATCATTACTCACTCACCAGTTTGTAAACATGTATGGACATTTTGCTATGTTAGTATGTATAACTATCAGGAGTGTATACATGAGAGAGAGATTTGTGCTCACCGTGGATTCCGGCACAGGTTGTGTTGCAGCTGTTAAAGTCCAAAAACCTGTTTCCGTTTCCGAAGCATCCAGTCCAGAGGAATTTTTTGCACTTGTTATGAACAGCATCATAGTAGTATCTCAAATGCTTACCATCGCAACCACCTTCCACCTTCTTTAGGCGGCAAGCCTCAGAAGCTGTGAAGACAAAACATCATCGTCATGAGCACCTGCATCATCAGCAGTATTTCTAAACTTCTCCCTTATGAATACAGTAGAGTATTGGATATTTATAACTTTATCAAGCAGTATTTAAAACAGCATTCACGATGTAATCTGTCCTGAGTAATCCCCATCTTTCACCACTTGGTGGTGTAATGCTAATACACAATGCTGACATGTCTCTCCTGCAGCCCCTTAAAAAAACTGTACAAACGTTTAGAAAATAATAATGATGAAGTAACTAGTTGAGTCATTTGGCTGTATTAAACTGATATACAGAATAACAGTGGCTCTGATCATTTCACATGATGAATATGCTCCTCATTAGAGAGAAGAGAGGGATCTGTCATTACAGTTTCAGTTTGACGAGGGAGGCTCATGATAAAGTTTCCTTTCATGGTCCCTTAGGTCATAAAACTCTAGCTCATTCACCATCTTATATTCCAAAGTCCACAGAAAACAGTCAGGACGAAAACACTTTACCTACTCTTAGGCTTTCTACACTAGACATTTAGTACAACCACAACATAGAAAGTGGTTAAACAAAATAAGTGATTTCATCAATTCTCCATCAGTTGAAATTCATGAACTCCTCTCACCATCCATGGGGTAGAGCGTATCTGCATCAGCAGAACAGTTTCTTATGCATTCTCTCTCATTTACAAAGCGGTTGGCATTTCCTCCTTGGCCCTTGTACAGGAAAGGACTGCACCTACTGTTGGCAGCATCATAATACAAAGAAAAGCTAAAGCTTTGCCCTGTGCCTTCATCTTCTGGAAGTTGACAGAACTCTGTGGGATTATATAAAAAAAAAAGTATGAGTTGTATTGGCAAAATGAGTTGCTTTGGTTTTCAAACATGAAGTATTTTGAGCCGCTTGTCTAAAGCAAAGGCAGGTAAGATGAACGTTGCACTGTAACTATATGATGGGTGTTTCTGCAGAAATCATGAGCCAGTACCTGTGATCACATAACTAATGTTTAACTAACTTCATCACCAGAGACCCACTCCCTGTTTTTATCACGGCAATAAAAAGGGCAATTTATGGTGCATTTTCAGTCGTCCCGCCCTTCATAGATGTAACAGAAGGCAAATGGTTTCCAACTGTTTCTTTAGGACCACACTTTTTTTTATCCCCAATACTTTTGATTTTGGAGGGAAACTGGGCCTAACTAACTGACAAGATATCACTGGATGTCAAAAACATTGGCCTCCCCATAGTATGGAGGTTTTGGAGGCGAGATGATGTTTCAAGTAGACGTAGTTTCAGTCTTCTTACTTAGGCTCAGACAGAAATGATCTCACTGTTTAAAGTTTGGAATTACAGAGGCAGATGATATCCAGTCAGCTTAGCACACTCATTAGCAGTGTGTAAATAACATTTCCAGGAGAGTAAATTTACATTAATTACCATCTTTTCTTTTTGTTGACGACTAGAGACAATCATTGCTGACTGCATTTGCAAGTTACAACATGAGCATGGAGTCAGTAAAAAAGTTACAGTACAATGATATCCTGCTGCAGTCTAGACTTGTATGAGCAGAAATTACTTTTGGCAATCAAGTGTATGGATTTCTTGTACAACCGAAGATGTTTTTCTCTTGCCATGCAAAAGAAGAAGCGGCCATTTTTTACTGTACATGATTCCACCTACAGTTTATTCAGTCAACCGCCAATGTAACCGCCATGTTGCTTTGTAAGGACTAAAGGTGAAGCTTTATCTCTTGATCGAGGTTCAGTGAAACAGACCCATTACATCGAATTGAAAAACATTTATGATCACATTGAAAACACAAATTTCTACTTTTAAAACAAATACAAGAATGCATAAGGCTACCACATCATAGTTAACCACTAATGACGAGCCCAAACTACAGCCTAGTCTGAAAAGTAAACTTAGGGCCCAAAGACAGACATTTTGTCACAGTTTTAAATTTAAAGCAGTATATGTAAGAAATAGTATGGTGTACCTGGAACTGACTGGCTTATGTTGAACGCAGCCAAAGCAATCCCAAAAAATAGCAGGTGCTTCATCTTGCTGCTGGTCTGCGTGCTGTCCGTCTAGGAGTGAGTGATGGTTGTAAACTACAGTGGGAGTGGGTTGTCCTTACTGACCTTTGGACCCTCACTTCCCTATATGGTTAACACCTTCAATCGAAACACAAGTTTACAGCAGGGACAGGCATCTTCCTCTTTTTATTACTTTTATAACAGGTTAGAGTTGGCTGTTTTTTGTATTAGGGCGTTACGAGATATAACAAGCCCCGTAAGCAGCAATCAGTAATATGTGATAATGGTATTAAAGGTAAGAGTTATGTTAAAACAACTCCATGTTCCATAATTCCAAATATTTTATTCCACCAAGTTGGAGGATTTCAAACCCTCAATGAAGAAACATTTAAAAACCTCTTAAACGTGGAATGTACTACACAGCAGCAACTTAAACACAGAATGACATGCGGCATGGGTCGGCAGTTTCACTCTTCATTAGTTAATTTAATATTCTTATGGAGTACGTCTACACCCAATGCATCAACACTGAGATTGCCTTAATCTATTTTAATGACTGCAAATGCTACCTGTTCTCTGCAGAAAGCTTGATTAGAGAACATGTTAACTAAATTCAAACCTTTCTGTCATTGTTACCTCAAGGAGTTACTCTATCCTCTTATTTTGTCATTTTGGCTGTCAGCTTTGCATTCTGTCAGTGTAAGACTTCATCTTTAATTTGAGATACTCCTCGCCATAAGCAAAGGTAAAAGAAAAAGCAGATTTACAGTTGTGTTTGAATTCAAGAAAGATGCATCAATAAATAGATATTTTCACCTAAATAGTTGTGCAGAAATTAATTATATTTGATTTGATATATGATTTTAAGATATTCCACTAATATTGTGAATGGAATAATGTTTTGTGTCTCAAATGTTTTATCATGCAAAAAATGACTAGTTGGGCTTCACCACTGCTGAAAGCACAGAATTTAAGCACATTTTATTTGAACAACACTCGACTCGATGTCTCCTACTGCCATTCTTGAAGCCTTTGGCTCTATCTTATATGATAAAAACGCGAGACCATTGGACAGTGCCTGTGTTTTTTTAATTGTAATCTGTGATCACATCTTCTGCACTTTATCTCCGAACCAATTTGCACATTTTAATAGTTGTTGCTTCAAACTTATTGTTTGTGAACTGTTTCCTTATCATGTAATGTGTATTATGACGTGTGCTGCTGCCCTCTTGGTCAGGCCACCCATGTGAAAGAGATCTTGATCTCAATGGGTTAAATTACCTGGTTAAATAAAAGTTTGTACAAAATATATCAGTGTGTGGGCATTTTCAAGATTACAAATCTCACTGAAAGTGAACAGAAGTCCACATGTAGCCTTGTTGTGTCAAACTCTCATACATCATTCTGAACCTCCATGAAGGTCAAACATCTAAGCATCTCAGTGAAGTCACTTTTTTGAGTGGAGGAAGATGATTATGGTTAAATGGTGACCCCACTAAATTAATATAGTGACAGGACCTCAGGTCTGTTTTGTAGAGCCATAAGAACCCACCTGTCTATAGGGTAATCTCGTCATTCTTCTCTAACTTTGGCATCAAAGAAACTGAAGAGACGCAGATTTTTCTGTAACACCGGTGCACGTGCTCTCCCAGTCTGTCAGTTTACCAGCGTCCTCCGCCCGTTGGTAGCTCGAGCCCTAAATGAGTGACTTGGCTTAGATGCGGTCGTCGCTGTTGAGCTGTCACTGTCCGGTGACCAAATGACTCTGGAGGCTGGTTTTGTTGTTGCTCTGACGTCATTGTGAGCTACCATGAAGCTGGCAGCATGGGTATAAAAAGCCGGTTTGAAGGCTCGCGCTCCAAGCTCCTCTGTACCAGGTTAACGTCAGACTACAGCACGAGGGAGGGCTGAGGGGATCAAGATGCACTTTCTCAGCTTCACACCCATCCTGCTGCTCCAGCTGACCAATCTGGCTGTGCTGCACGGTAAGAGCTTTGAGGGGGGCGAAAAATAACTTGTCATTTTTTACACATGTGTTAAGTAGAAAAGGACGAAAACATTTCATCTAAAGCAAGGCTTTCAATACTTTCTTCATGGCAGGTGTATCCATCCATCTGCGCGTGCCCTTTTCTGTGGCATGAGGGACATAAATATGTCTACTTGTCTCTGCGATTAATGTTTGATATCTGTTCCAAATTGTTTGTTTTATCCATTTAAATGTTTGCTGAATATTCAAAAGTTGTTATATTTAATTATGTGTTAGATATTTGTATTATAAATAATTGTTGTGTGTGAGAACATTTATTTTCATCAATTTATTTATTTTTTCTGTCTGTTTTAGGTGCCAAATGGACATATACTGGTAAGTCTGATAATATTATCCCCCCAGTTTGCTAATGCTGGACCATGAAAGAGTTGTTTTTTAAAGTCCTTCACATTTTGTGCATTTGCAATGTAAGCTCATGTGAACTGGTGTGTCTTTATTACTCACAGTGGTTTTGTACCCTAAAACCAGCATTAACCAAATTCATGTTAAGAAGTTAATGTAACTCTCTGACAGGCTGTAACTGAGTCTTAGAAGCTGGTATTGTTGTTCTGTCCCCACTGGAATGCTTTAAATTGGCAGCGCAATAAAGAAGAACAAAAGTAATTTGTAATCAAGTGTGGGAAAGAACCTCTGCAACCCTTGTTTGACCTCCAAACAACTAGTTCTGACATCCCCCCCTGTCACCTCTTGTAATTGCAGAGTTCATTACAGACTCAGCAATCACAGCATTTCATGAGTTGTCAAGGCTGAGTGCCTTTGTCTCCTGCCTTAAGGACTCTGGGCTGAGACTTCTTGAGCCGTGACGATATCTTACATAAACTGTGCTGAGAGCGTGACCTCTTGTCTTTGTGCTAATACTTCACACTGTGTCTTCATGAACAATAATTGTTAAAACCAACAATTAGGCAAGTGAATATCATTGTACTCTAAATAAACTTCAATCCAATTTTGAGGACTGGAATCATTTATTGCTTCAAATGTTGGGCAGACCTGCTTTTTTCTTTCTCTGTTCTTCAATTGTTCCAAAAAGGAAAAACAAACTTATTTCCAGAGTAATCCACAGTCAAATATTTTTGATGAAATTATAATAAATTCTAACCTCTGAGAGAAGCTCATCAACTTCTGTTTTTAATGTATAGCATTGGCTTGGAATTAATATTAGAAAATAGATGTTTGTGGACCCTGTTTATATACCTGTTTGTACCATTTATGTGTCAGTAAAAGTAATACTTCCCAATATGGAGATACGTAACTAAATAGATATTTAGATCCAAACTGTGCTATATTAGACCAAAATCTTGTATTTGTTTGTACATGAACAGTCCAAAAAATGTATGCATCACTTTACCTAAATATGATGATCAAATCAAAATATCTGCTATTTTAAAGACGACACAACAGCTGGATGTAAGAGTGAAAAGAACGATGATGACCTCTGAGTAAAGATGTTATATATATATATTAAAAAAATAACCTCTGGCTTGAGCGTAGTGCATTTCAGCCTCAGTTACAGTCAAACCCTCAAGAGGACGTGTCATAGTAGTCAGTAGTGTGGAAGGCTGGTAGCGCTTTGTGTTGAAGGGGGAATAGCTGAGTCATGCAATTTAACTCCACCTCAACACTCAAGACAGACTAACATGAGAATTAAAACAAGCTATGTTGATCGACTGCTGTTGTGTTCTCTGCCTCCTCTGTTCATATTTTTCTACGCTGACCAGTGATGAAATGTTGAAAAAGTTATTTTGTAGAATAAAAAATAAAATTACCCCCAGTTGTGTGAGTTCTACCAAGTACCGCCAACAGGCCACCAAAGGCCATTATTAAAGGACAGACTGGGTCTAATTAAAACAGCAGTTGAAGTGGACACTGAGTAATGATAGCCATAGGAGTATTTTTCTTTCTTATAATAAGGATGGTTTGCCTGGTTTGAACTTTGATTTTAGCTTCAAATAAATATTTTATACCCTACTGCTTCACTGGATGCCTTTTGGCAATGTCTTGTGCAATCAATCTACATTTGTCTGGGATTTGACACTCGCGGTGTGGGCAGGCCTCATGCTGCATCATTCATATTGAACCATGGTCATCTGGCACATGGTGAATGGTGTATTTTACATGAATTCTGGACTGATACTGAATAAGAGGCAAGTATGCAGAAGTGATGGGAGCATAGTACATTCATGGTCTATCACGGTGCTTTATATTGCCCTCCACTTCAGATTTGATGGTGCATTTTCTTTCGAGTGATGTTTGAAAAGCTCAGTGTGGATGCTTACACTTCAGTCAACACACTGAATGAAATTAGGAGCGTCCAGATTTCACTATTGTCTGTACTGTATTATTTATTCGATCAGTGTGCTCCATTGCTTCTGCAGACATGATTTTGAGAGACACCCTCCTGAAGCTGACGTCTTTTGTGAACAGCAGGACTTGATCTTAAAAATGTGGCCATTCTCAGTATCCTGGGCTTTAGAGAAACCTCTCATTTGGAGAGAGACAGCGTTCTCCCTGGCTCTTCCCAGAAAACAACAGCCGGGTTCTCACTCTCAATGCTTTAGAAAAAGGGCCAAGAGCAGAGTCACGGCCTCTCCCATGCTGCCCTGTGCATAGATAATAATACTTCACTTTGATTACGGATAAATGTTTAGTAAGTCAAGCCCTCTTTGGAGCCATATCCTCCTCAGCTTCCCACTTGGGCACGCTTTGCTCATTTGCCCTTTAAGCTGGAACAGCGTAACATTTATAAAGACATGCAACAGATCTTTCCTACTGATCTGAAATGAAACCGACTTTTTGGATCACTTTGATATTTTTAGATCATATTTAAAAGGTGAAGATTATATCTGGGGTACATGAAATTACAGAAAACTCCAAAAGGTGTTTTGTTGTTAATATTTTACATTGATGCTGTTGCAGGCCCAGAGGGACAGCAATATTGGTCCAAGCATTATCCATACTGTGGTGGATCTTTCCAGTCTCCAATAGACATCGAGTCAGAGCTGCTGAGGTTTGACCCAACTTTGGGTCCAATTGAGGTTCAAAACTACGACCTGTCGCCTGACGAGCAGCTCACTCTTGGAAATAATGGACATTCTGGTGAGTATAAATCATCAATTGTAAGAGAAGTGTACAGTTGCATCTGTGTTTTAATCTCATTCCCTCACAGGTAACAACATTGTAAAGCACTTTCTCTCCTTGAAATCTAGAAATGTCAAAGTGCTGCATCATTAGAAATGCCCCCACATAAGTATACTGGATTCCTCTTTTCCTGTACAGACCTAACTTCTGGGTCAACTTTAAGATAATGATACGTGGATCTTCTCTCTACATCTGCCACAGCAATTTTCCATAATCACTCTCTTATTATCTCAGCTGTCCTTTCACCCAAAGAAAAGAGCTCCACGTTTAGTCGGGGAAAATATGAGCAGAGAGATTAGTCATCTTCTCTGCCACCACTGCCTCTCATGCATCTAAACAAAAGAAAACAGCTTCACTTAAATGTACCATATCTGTTTATGACACAGTCTTAAATTCTAAATTTAACAATCTGAACACAGACAGCCAAGCAGATGAATGTGAGGATTCCACTAAATCATTGTTTGTTAAGTGTTTCTGTATTATTAGAAGATAACAAACATGTGCAGTCAGAAACCTGTGACTAAACAGTACGCTGCAGGACTGATGTCATTTGTTTGTTACCTTAAGCATGGAGTTAAAACTGCCATTTTATCTTTGCCAAACCTAGTATAGCCAAACATGCATGTCATGTCTGCCTTGTGTTGTTGAATACTCTTGGTGCTGTATTATCAATGTAAGGAAACTCTTAACCACGGACAGACTGCAAAGACCAGACAAGTGCTTATGTGTGCATGCCTGAAAGGCCTCAACGCCACAAGCTGAGGGGCATCATCAGCGTGACGTGTGTCTGGAATAAGCTGACAGAGGCTTTTTGCACTTGCAAGCATTCGTCATACACTGAAGGACATGTGGAAGGCGCCCTGCGTCACCCACACATAATGTTTCTTAAACATAGCTGCATAGCCTTTGTAAAAAGCCGTTGACATCACATAGCAGTCCACTCTGCCTCCCTCAGTTTAGATCAACTTAAAGATGATGTTTCTTGATGCACATGATGTTATCTGAAGTAACCCCTGACCTGCTCTGTTTCCTTGTTGTGGGGTGTCATGTCTTTTGATCCGCAGTACAATTATCCCTGCCACGTAAGATGCACATCTCCAGCCTGCCTCATCATTACACTGCAGCTCAACTCCATCTCCACTGGGGCTCCACAAACAAACCTGCAGGCTCAGAGCACCTGGTGAACAGTCGGCAGTATGCAGCAGAGGTAAACAAAGCAAACAACAACTTTTATTACACGCTATTGATTCTAAAATCGCAACGACAGTAACTCAGTACATTAACACTTCTTCCAATTTTTGAGATCCTCAACTTGATTGGGACATACTACATTATACCTGTACTCCAAAAAATACGTTACTATTATCAAACGTGTTTTTGTTACTCTGCACAAGATTTTACATGTAAAATACAACACATATTTACAGCTATAATTTATCTATTATTTGCAGTATATTAAGATACACACGACCCTCTGAATGAGTACTTCCTTATATTTTTACACCTAAAGCACTTTTGTGCTTATAAGTTTTTGTGTTGAATTTTTGCTAAAGTCATATTTTATATGCCGGAGTTCCTGTACAGATGGAGCATTTTTGTACAATAGTATTACTTGCTAAACAACTGCTAAGAGCTCAATATTTGGGTAAAATGTCGATCAAGTTGTAGTTATTACCGACTGAGGTTAACCCAGTTCATTCCTTTAGCCAGGTGTCACAAATCTGCAGTTTCAGGCTCCATCATCTTTATTCTTAATAACTTAATCGTGTGACATTTGACTGGCAGAGGAAAAAGAACCTCTGACACTCTTCAAAGTGCACTAGCCAACTTTCTTCCCTGCCTCTGTATGTTACTGTTTCAGCTTCTTGACACTGTGACAGACTTAAAGCTGACTCTGCAGTGAGACGGTTACAGAAAGCACTTACTGTGTATCTTTCATTTTATTGTGTACTTGATCTAAAACAGTTTAATGCTTGTGTAAAACATATTCTAATTAAAGAGATTTTAAACAATAAAGAAGTTGTGAGCCTTTAAAACCCGAGTACTGCGATTCTAAAGAGAGGACAAATAAGGTCATAGTTGTTTTTATAAAAATAGGTTGACATACTTATGAAATTAGCATGTTTTATCACTTACTGGAAGGCAAAGACATACTTTCAGTCAGCCTCAGAATGTACAGAATGACAGCGTGTCTTCTTTCTGCAGGGATTTAGGGGATTAGACGACCAGACTATAATATGATTTGGTCTAAACCACCCCTGGAAAGGAGTGGCTGTCTGTGCTTTAATGTGTCAATCCGTGTGAGAACTTTTCACACACCAGTTTGCTTTATTTACTTTGTGCTTGAAGTAAAGCAGACATTAGAGTGTAAAAGTCAGAGGCACTTTTATGATTTAAACACAATTTTTTTTTTTTTTTTTGAGATGGTTTCATTTGAATTACAGAGGGTGGAAGTTGAAATGGTTACAACCTGTGAGCTTTCAAATGACCATGCCCACGCTGCAGCACAGCCACAAATAAGGTGCTGTGGTTTGACCTGGGTTTCTGAGTGGACACGTTGGGAGTATGCATCTTTTCAAGTCTTTCCAGACTCCGGAACCACAGGTCTTTCATGACATGTTGTTAAGAAGGGATGGAATGATGGGAAATTGAAAATTTCCCTGAAATAGTTCAGAAGGCCACCTAAATTCCCAAAGATGCATAAAGCTCAAATGATGTATTCTATTATATATGGACAGAAAAGAACGAGAAAGTTGGTGAGACCAACATGCCCTTTTTTAAAATTGATACAACTGATTTGTTAATGCTGTAAGTGACCACCTGTTACTTTTCACTTCTCACCTTGGATGTAATGAGGAAACTAATCCAAGTTTTCAACCAGTCATCTCAAGTTTTTTTTTTTACTTCTTGCAACTAAATACTTCTCCTCTCTTACAGCTACATGTAGTACACTTCAATTCAGACAAGTATCCCAATATGTCCATGGCTGTAGACAAGTCTGACGGCCTGGCTGTGCTGGGTGTCCTGATAGAGGTGAGATATTGGAAACTCTGTGGGTGGGGACAACAAGTGATAAAATATCTGAAGAGCATAAATGTCTAAATATCTCTTTTGTACAGGTTGGAGAATTTAATCCAGCCTTCGAACAATTTCTTAAGTTCATCAATGGTGTCAAATACAGGGGTGAGTTTAAAATACTGGTTTTCTTAGTAGAATCTAAGTTATGAGAAAGCTACTTTGGTGAAATACAGTCATGTTAAATTTGAAATGTGGAGATAGGAGCATTTTCTCTCATGTCAACAACTAATTATTTAATTCCAACATGCAGATCAGAGAGTGCAGGTTCCAGGTTTCAACATCAGAGCACTGCTGCCTGTACGTTTGGATGAGTATTACCGCTATGATGGGTCCCTGACGACTCCTCCGTGCTATCCCAGTGTCCTGTGGACCGTGTTCAGGAATCACGTGACAATATCTCAAAAACAGGTGCTTCATCAGCGCTAAACTCTAAAACAGAATTCTTATCAGAGTAAATAAGCCAATGATGTTTAATTGATATTTTAACACCGTGCAATCCCTGTACAACTATTCTTGATTGGTGAAAAATGTCCTTTTTTTATTTTGTTGTCTCTACTTAGTTCTTGGCCCTGGCGACAACTCTCTACTCCTCCCATACCCAGGACTCAACCCCTGTGCCTCTGAACAGCAACTTCAGGAAACCACAGTCCGCTGACAGCCGAGTCGTGCTGGTATCTTTTAAAGAGGGTAAGTATGTTCTTCTAATTGGGCTTGCTATATTGTTGAAGCATGAGTGCAAAGGGCATATGAATGACAGGGCCGCTGTGCTGCTTTCAAAATGGCAAAAAGGACACGCTTGAATGATGGATGTCCATTTTTTTCCTTCTGCAGAGTACGGGGCTGCCACATTTGTACAGCCTCACCTGTTTGTGGTTAAGCTTTCATGATGATTTCCTTCTTAATTATCTGTAGAGTTGATTGACTTTGATGAGCTTTTCAGAAAGTAGGCCAACATTTTAGACACAACAAATTAACCATCCTGCTGACATACAGAGAAGTCTGCAGCGCTTAAATTCGACAATAAAGGCTCACTTTCATGTGGTTGACCACACTGTGTGGTATTTAGGTCCATACAGTGTAGTATAATGTGCATGTTTGGCTCATTATCTAAGCTTTCCTCTCAGAGCTTTGCTTCCATAGTGGTGAATGTGTTTAGACATGGCAGTGTGGACTAGTCTGCTATCTTAAGCTGTTAGCAGGAGATGGCTTGTGCTTTTAGTTTACCGCTACAGGCAGCGCTTCTGCAGGCAGCGCTTCTGCATGCTGCGCGTGAAAGCCCAAAGTAATTCCAAGGAATATCCCACGAGCTGGGATGTTTAACAAGCTGTGATTGGCTGTGTGTCTGATGCAGGCAGAGGACTGCACGGTACTCTTACAGTCACATCTCCACTCATGAGGAAGCGAATCGTCCAGCAGCTGCTGGTTGGTGACCTAGCAGACCTGGCAGATGAAGGGCTCTATCAGCTTCTACCAAGTGGCCCTGAGCAGCTCCGTGCGGGCAAGAGAAAAGACCTCAAGGACAAGCAGAGTGAGAGTCTGGCCAAATACAAACAACAAACGCTGAATGAGTCCCCGCAGAAGAAGAGCCAGACAAACCACCCTGTGGGAAAGTTTGGACTGGCTGAAGACACGCTAAGCTACGTCTCACTGGAGCAGAGAGTTTCCCATCAGCTCAAACAGTCCCACTCTAAGACCCAGCTGGTTCAGGCTCTCAGAGATGTAGTTTTCCCCGAGCTCAACCTTAAGAGCTACCTTGACTGTAGGTCAGACTTAGCCCTCCCAACTATTAAAAATATTCTGCGTGGACGGCCAACAGATGAGGCGTTTGAGTTGGATCACTCACTGACGAAAGCCTTCATGGGTCAGGGGAAGACTTCCACAGTGATTAAGAAAAGCGTGCCAACGACAAACTATGGCCGTCCCTCCCCTGCTGCTCCCAGGAAACCATACAGCCAGGGTTATCCACATCCTTGGCTTTTGCCAATGGAGTGGGAAGACTAAAGAGGTTCCAGTCTAGTTGAGACTCACATTATGTCACATTTCTGCAGCAGACATCAGTGATGTCCCCCACAACAAAAGACTAATTTACAAGCCATGTTCTGCGTCTTTTGACCAATATTATACAAGTATTTAATTTTAAATTATTCTTCCTGAACATTGCATAAAATCTGACTTTTGCATGACTTGACTTTAGTTAACCAGTCATCGTCAGTGACTGTAATCATTACTATGAACACATTCTGAAACTTTGAGCCCATCTGAAAATCCACAAAAATGAGAAACACTTTTTTTTTCGATGATCTTTCTGGTCTTTCTTTCAGTGCCTGCATAATTTTGCCTTTTCTTTCAGTGATTTAAAATAAACTCTATAGAGCACATATTTCATGCCTGGACATCTGTATGCGTCAAGTTATATATAGTTTGCAAAACATCTGGTAAAAGGTATTTATACTGTTATAATGTACAACAACTATATAGTATGCTTATTGTGGAGTTATACTTGTAATTATCGACTTGCACAATATAGAAATGCAACTTGACCAAAGGTATTCGCAGACATTTCATTGCTCAACTTCACAGTATCGTGTTTTTCTCACACCATTTTTTCTTCTGTTCAAAATACTACTCACGATAAGTAAGGAAAAAGCGACTGTATATAGGGAACTATTTTCAATAAAGCATTTCTAAATGAAACACGTACAACACATTTATTTCCCACTGCATTTAATCTCTTACTTGTCGACTGAAAACATGTTTGTAAAGACAATGTTATTCTGAGCTGTTCACATGGGCGAGATCACTGTCGTGGTTGTATTTGTAAGAACTATGTTTATATTATTTTATTGTTTCAATTACTTCCGATGTCTAGTGCCTTGGTAGAGCTTAATTCCTCATGAAGAAAAATCTCAGCTCCAGCAATCTGAGGAGTAAAATAAGCCTGTATTGGCATCCATTCCCAAAAGTTTAAAGCTCCTGTGAAGAACATTTGAGTTGCATTGATTTTGGCGACTCCTGTGGGCAAAGCGGAAAATCTTATCTCTTTACTGATCTTATGCTGCACAGAATTAAGTCTTTTAAAAGCAGTTCCTTCAGCATGCTGTAATTCTTTGTTAAAACTTTGTCTGACATCTACCCTGCAGCAGTTACTGTAAAGGCATTTAAAATAACTCCATAGAAACGATCAATCTTTTCCACAACGCTCTCGGTAGCTTTTCTAGGCCTTATAGAGGCACCAACATTCATTTTAGTCTGTTTCATAACCAGTTTTCAACTCTTCCCAGAAGTTTTAATTAATGCAAAGCCTACATTACCAGTAACAGCAACTCTCCGTGGTTTGATATACATCATGAGTTGTGTGATTTATTAAAATTTCATTTATTAAAGATTTTAAAAGTCACTAATGTCCCCTTTACGTTAAAAGATTTAGTTTGATAAGATTCAGGAGCAGCTGGTCTGAGGGATTCTGTGTATGTGTATGTGTATGTGTATGTGTGTGTGTGTGAGTGTGTGTACTGTATGTTTGCAGCGTGTGTACTAGACATCAATACAAATCCTAGAGGAACTTGGCACTTGATTCACACCTGAGGTGATTTCACTGATTTCATTTGAATGCAGACAGGATAGCTTTGCCAAGAGCAGAACATTGAGACTAAATGAGGTTAAAACTTTCCTGCAACACAAAGTACAAGTCTGAATTTCAGACATGATACGACTTGTTTGTTAAAGAAGCCATTAAAGTTGTTATTTGTCTTTCCTTGTTTTGTATTCTATGAACTTTCTGTTTTCTTGGATGGTGCCATCTTTGAGACATCTCTTCCCCTTTGAAAATTCTTTTCATCCTTTTCTCTCCTTCTCTTCGATACTCAGCTGACGAATCTTGGATAAACACTGGTATGTGGCTTTTGTACATTTGAACTTCATCACTTCTTGTTTTATGTTGTCTTCAATGTCAAATGCAGCACTGAGGTTTCCTCAACTTTAAGACCACTGACACCTTTTTTATCTTTAACAGATTAAAAACACATTTTCTCTTTCTAAAGTCAAACTAGTTAACTAATTGATAAAGGAAAGAAACAACTGCTGGAATATCAATAATATAAATGAAGACTAAACTAAACTAAACCATTAATCGAATAAATGTGAATATTTTAGTATTGCTAAAACACTTTAACTTTGTCTAAACGTTTGAATGGTTGGTCTGGTTCAAAGTTGTTTTTGGTGTTTGTTTTTTTGTCCATCTTTATTATTTTATACACACATGCAGTATGCATACATTCAAGCCCACATACTATATGAAACCATAAAGAAGAATGATCCTATAATATTTATGTCCTTATTCTGTTGCATCATGCTTTGCAGGTTTACTGGTTCCCATAATGGTGGGCTCTGCACTGGGAGTTGTTCTCATTATGTCTTTAATATGCTGTCTAATAAGACAAAAAAGGTAAGGCATAAACAACCAGCCAGACCACAGTCTGGCTGGTTGAAATCACAATCTGAAGATAAGTCTTTATTTATGATTGTTGAGCCAGAGTAGCTGTTCAACTGAGAAGTTCAGTCTACCTACCTAACTCTAGTCTCTTGTTGTTGAGGTCAAGTGTTCAGGGTTTCCCTTAGATTTGTCACCAGTCTGTAAACGTATATAAAGCAGATAATTGCAGAGGACATTTAAAGAGTGAACTGTAAACCTTAACTGATAACCCAAACATCTGTGAGCTTAAAAAAAAAGAACTGAGGACTTTATAGGACTTATAACCTTGTTAGTTTGGATTTTTGGGAATGTGCACTCACTTGTGCTGCTCTAAGTCACCCTCCACAGGGAGACAAGGCTGAAATGATGCCATGTATGTAAAGCAGTTCCCCGGAGAATATTTTTTTCTTGACTTTGTGTCTCTGTGTGACCCTGCAGAGATGTTTTGGTACATTTTGATCTGAACCAGAGAGGAACCTTTTTTTTTCTTTTATGATTTAAGCATTTACAACTTCTACATTCCTGTGTAAACAATGTAAAGTACAGAGTTGTTGTCTGCGTATTTGAAATATCTAAAAGGTTTAAATACAGTAAGTTTAGAGAAAGAAAGACATTTCTGTCTACACAGAAAAAAAACTGAAAACAAAGAACTCAGGGAGATCAGGGCGAGTAACTCATTAAGATTTTTCATTTCCTTCAGAATGAACCTTTAGGGATATTACACACTGATTGTGTTTTTTACTTTTACAATAAAATGTACAATTCTCTGTTAAATACATATTTAGATGTAAAGTATGGAAACAATATAAACCACTCATTCAAATAAGACTTTCTGCAGCAATATACCTGAGGAAAAGAGACATCTCTGCAATAAAATATGTAAATAAGAGGCACTGCAGAGGTAAAACTTGCCCTGAAACTGTCTGCTCATCTGCAGACACCACTTCTTCCTGTTCATTTATGCTAATGATGCACAATCCGCTTTTGGAGGTGAGAAACTATGTGACAGTCTGGGTTAGTGGCAGGTTTTGTGTTGTGGAAAAGATGGCTCTCACTTTTAACTGCAACACTTGAACTAAAAAAACTCATCACTTAGGGGTGAGCAATTTCTTCAAGCCTGCAAATGCATGTAAGATTTAATCCTGTTCTGAATGCAGTGTGTTTTGTTTTTTATTATTTCTAAGGGCTGGACCTCGACAGGACAAAAACAAAGGTGCAGGATACAATATTGGAGAAAAAGACGAGTACGGCTCGAGAGTATAGCTCATTCTTCTTTACCTAATCTCCAAGGAACGCAAGACCCTAATGCCATCATTCCTTTGATCACTTATTATTTATTCACAGTAGAGTTTGCATGCAGCTCTTGGGTTTTTTTCTCAAGCCACAGCCTGGACTTCTTGCTGTGTTGTGGCCGACAGAGCATGGTAGGCCTCCGTGCTGAAGAGTGTTTTATGCTGCGAGTACTTCCTTTGAGCAAGAGGAACAGCTGTCCTCTCTAATCCCCCTTTATTTAACGGACGTGATGTGGTCAGTTTCTGAAGGATAGCCCCACACAGAAGCTTCCAGGCATTCACAGTGAGGCCAGATCTGAAATGGTAAGAACCATAGGTCAAGTCCGAGCATGGCACCCGTTCCCTTTGGCTGTCCTGGTTGTGGTGGAAAGTCCCACCACAGTCCAAACAATAGGGGGATAGGAGTTGACAGACATCTCTGATGGTAGGGTGGCCTGAGAGGGATGGGCTATACCACATTTTCACCAACCCTGTACTTAGAGCCTCTCTATGGACTTTATAATAAAAGGGCGCAATGCTGCAGACAAACACAGAAACACACAGCTCTCTGCATGTGAATAATGTTGAGGGAAAAAAGGGTTTTTTGTTTTCAGGCTGCACGTGGGCTGACCTTTAACCCCTGTCCGCCAGTCCGATCACAAGACTCATTCCCCAGCACTCCTGAGTGACTGTTCAGTTCAGTTTACAGGATGGTAGGAGAGCTAGGCTATTACATCATCATGACATCCTTACTGGGTTTCCCTTGGCCAGTGTATCATGCATCTATTTCATTCATAAAGTCTTGTCTGCTCATTTGAGATATTCCTGGGTTTAGGTTCAGTGTACAGTAATTGCATGATTAGGATATAGAACATCAAACTTTAGATATTCATTACTGATTAAACAATGTTCCTGTTACAAATGAGGAAACGACATGGTAAAGAGAAGCACAGCATGGCTGTTTGTCCACAGTGAAGTATTACAGCAGGGCCTCCTACGGAATAATATTTTGCCAAATCATTGCTGCTTGAGGCCTTGTTACACTGTTTCCATACTTAAATCAAAATAGTCACACTACATATGTTAAACAGTAGCCTTTAAAAAAAAATTAAAGGCAGGGTTGGTAATTTTCGAAAACTAGCATGATTTTGAAAGTAACATTCCCTCAGCGCTCCATCTACACCCACCCCCTCCGTTCTGTGCTCCTTCAAAAGCCACACCCCTCACTTACATGCATGGGCGTTGTTTCTCCAGAAGCGGACCTCAGCTCATCGCTTGCATTGTGCAGAAACTATGTCGTCTCATGTCTCATTCAGCAGTAAGTAAACTCACAGTATAAACTCTGTCATTGGGTAGGGAACAAGCAGGGAGTCGGGGAGACATGATTGGTTCATCAAATTGGTACCTCTTGGCAGACATTGGTCGAAGTTTTTACAGGCTTAAAACTGCTACAGATGGCGGATTTTCTTGGTTCCTTTTTCAGAGCACATGAGTAATTACTTTCTGTCAGGACCTAAAGACAATTTCAACTGAAATCTTAAAAAGTGTATCTGGAGATACTTACCAACCCTGCCTTTAATTAGTTATTTAATTAATTGTGAATGTGTTTTTAGTTTCTACATTGTGTATATTAAGTGTATATAACTGCAGTGTCTTAATTCAAAATAAAGTATGTGTGTTTTTAAGTTAACTGTCACTGTCTTATTACATTGTGTAGGCCTATGTGTTAATGACAAGTCATTGACAGGTCTTATCATATATAAAAAAAAAAAAAATTAAATATGTCTTATTTTATTCATATTTTGACCTAATCTGAGGCAGATTGATCTTCAATACCTATTCATAAAATCTTAATAAAAATTACTAGGACTGTTTTATTTTACCCAACTGGACAGTTAAAAAAAAATACTCACACAGGTGAAGCAGTTCACCTGTCCTTCCTGAGAACTAAGCCCCGTTTCGACCGACATTCCCCGGAACTAAATAGTTCAGGGGCTTTTTTTTAAGGAACTAAAAAGTTCCTGTTGCCCACCTTGTCCGCGTTTCGACCGCGGTCTGAAGTCCCGGGAGAGACTAAATAAGGATCCTGGTGGGATAGTTCAGGGCTTGTTCAGGGCTTGTGCCCTTTTCTATCCATAGGTTGGGGGGGTTCAGTGGTGGCAGCTGAGGCGGAAGGAGGAAGAGGACTCGAGGTTTACAGGGCACATGGAGACCAAGGCAAGGAAATTACATGAAAATAAACAAAACAAAACAGTCAAACAAAAAGGAAATGTGTCTATGTAAAATGTATGTTGTCAATTGAAGTCCCGGCCGGGGAGATCATGCAAATTAGGCCAATGACGTATGAGGACCTAGGAGGAAGCAATAGATCTAACTGCATTACACCGCCAATCCGATAGGTGGCGGTAAGAAAAAGACGAAGGTCATACAACAAAAGACTACGTAACTACACATTTACCCGGGAAAATTTGGTCGAAACGCACGTAGTTCCTCAAAAAGACCATAGTTCTGGGGATAGTTCCTCCCGTCGAAACGGGGCTTTTTTCAAGAGTTAGTTTCAAGCCAACAGTCCAGTTGTCAGTTGTGATCATAGACTGTAAGGTTGTGATGGTTGTGATACAGCTCCGCCCTCTAGTGGCTGTGTAATAAAAGTACAACAACAACTATGTATCACTTCCGGGTTTTCTGTAAATTTGAGTTTACCTTCCGTGATTTGAGTGCTGGCTGTTGTGAAAACTTGCAGGTGTTTTTGTGAAGATTTCGTCATGTATCATCAGCCTGTGCTGAAAAACAGGCGAACACTTCTCGAAAGAGCAGAGAAATTTATCTCTGATATTTATTTCACCGACTGCAACCTGAGAGGACGGTAAGGCTTCTCCATACTGCGGTTTCTGTTACTGACATGAACTGAAGAATCAGAAGCAGACCAAACACCGTTTTGTGGTTTTTGTGATAGTTTCTGCAGAGGGTTGTTATGTTATACGTCATCACATGCATGCACTGACTCTCTAGATGTACGCACTCTGAAATGTAGTGTAGCCTAATGAAAACAAATATCCACAAAAAACAGCAAGTTTAAACTGTTGTCGTCATAGTTAATAAGGTTTAAGGTTGAAAATTGATTCCCCTTTGATGTCCACCATCATTTATTTGAAGACATGCATTATAAAGTATAAGAACTGGTGTACTGTACCTGGATCAGACCTGTTCATAGCATCTTAAACAATGTGAATGATAAAGTATTCCTTATCCAAGTCAGGGTTTCATGCCACAACCTTAAGATGGACCTTTGACGAGTCTGATTTTAGGTTGTGATTACTTATTTTGGGCTATGTTACAGAGTTTGATTAGATATCTTGAATGATTTAATCTCTGCAGACTCTATGGAGACTCTTGCCCACTGGAGTCCATCGACTCCTTCTTGTCCTCAAAACGGATCACATTCTTGGAAGCTTCCCAGCAGATCTTTGCACCTCATAAAGTGGGTGATACCTTTGGACCCACGTAAGTAATATAATAAGATTTTATCAACCTCAGATCTTTAGTTACCCTCTGATCTTGGCATCAACCCAAGCTTTTGATGCTTGTTGAAGGTGGTGGACGAGCTGGTTCAAAGTGACCCTGAAAATCCCCGAGTCCTGGAGAGGGAAAGAGGTCCATCTTCTGTGGGAAAGTGATGGAGAAGCAATGGTTTGGAGAGATGAGCAGCCAGTTCAGGTAATGAGCAGCACATGCAAAGAGGACCAGATTAAAGAGCTGAAATGATTTCCTAAACCCAAAACATGTTTTCACTGAGTAATACAGCATTTTACATTTTAGGGCCTGACTAAAGAGGGAGAAAAGACCAGTTACATCCTGTCTGACTGTCTAAAAGATGACGAGCCACACAGGTGAGATAACTAAAATTTGTTGGCTGCTTCTGAAGCTAACGTGGCCTACTAAGCTTTTCTCTGCTCTCAGCTAAAATCTTCATATTTTCTCTTCTTTTCAGTCTCACCCTCTATGTCGAGGTTGCCTGTAATGGGCTGTTTGGCGCTGGTCAGGGGACCTTTATTGCAGCACCAGATCCAAACAGGAAGTTTTCTGTACAAAAAGCTGAGCTGGTGGTTTTGAACCGAGATGTACGAGAGCTGCTGACTGATTTTGAGATGCTGATTGACATTGTAAAGGTAGAGTTACTCAAAAGGTACATGTTGCAACATTTCTGGACTTTATTTGAAGTTTCATGAAAATATTGATCTATTTAAAATCTTTTCCTTTCCCCTCACAGGAACTCGGGGAGGCAGAGCAACGAGGCTACCAGGCGCTCTTCACTGTCAATGAGATGGTGAATCTCTGCGACCCATCTGATCCAAGCACTTTTCCGAAAGCTCGCAGCCTGGCTCACAACTTCTTCAGCCAGAAGAATGGAGAGAGCCAGCACACGGCACATGCCATGGGTCACTGCCACATAGACTCAGGTAAAAGTTTGATTTCTTTTGTTTATTAGAGCTTACAAACTGTTTAGTTCCCATAAAATGTATTCTTCATTATTTTTTTTAATCAAACAACAAACTAGGAATCCATCCACAGTACATGTAATAGCAAAATAATTCTAAAAAATAATACCCTCCTCTATTTTAGGGGGACAAAACTGATAAGACTTGCACATTCAAACCTTGCATTATTACTTTTTTTTGGTCTAATGAAAAATAATTTTCAATTCTTAGTTCTTTAAAGGGGACATATTATAAAAATCCACTTTTACAGGGTTTTTGAACATATATTTGGGTAACCTGAGTGTCTATCGACCCACAAAATTTGAAATAAATCCATCCAGTCCTTTGTTTGTTGTCTGCAAGTCTTACCACACAGAGAAAAGTGCTCCGTTTCAAATTTTCTCAGCTTGTGACATCACAAGTTGGATTCTGGTAAAAAAAAAATACCCTCCTTTCCCCTGGTTTCTCCACCCATGGACTCCACCCCCAGCCTAGAGTAAAACTTTTGCACAGGTCTGCCATTTTTATTCTCCCTACAGAGGAGTGATGTCTACCGGGAAAACTCAGGGGGGTCCATTGCATTTAAAGAGACACACACACCAAAACGGAGCGCTCTGAGAGAGCTGGTTTCTACAGGGCCTCCTCTGGTGCTTGATTCATGTTATATTTTGACCAAAGCACAGCACAGATGTTTCATTTATACCACAGAGGACTGTTTGAAAAGGTGGAAAAGGGCTATAATATGTCCCCTTTAATATTGATGTTTCTGTTGGCAGCTTGGCTTTGGCCCTATGAAGAGACCATTCGCAAATGTGGCCGCAGCTGGGTGACAGTGATTCGTCTAATGGAGAAGAACCCAGACTTCGTCTTTACCTGCTCTCAGGTAATTTCCCTTTAATACAGCTCTGTGTGAGCCGAAAAGAGGTTCAGAAAATCTGAGCTTTCCTCTTGAATTTTGGCCTCTAGGCCCAGCAGTTCCAGTGGGTGAAGAGCTGGTACCCTGGACTCTTCTCGCAGATTCAGCTTTACGTCAAGAAAGGACAGTTTATTCCAGTCGGGGGAACGTGGGTGGAAATGGTAAGCTTTAACTTGCAAATCATTTTTCATGTATCTTGTGTAATTAATGTTGAAGCCTTTGTTTATTGATTTTAGATTTTGTTTAAAAAGACACATTGAGATGGGTAAAGAAAAACAGAAGGTAATAATTGAACATGAGACAGGAATAATAGAGCCATGTTTTTTCAATAGAGAAGGGGGTATACAGATCCTGTATCTGGATGTCAGTCTTTAAACATTTCACACTGTGTCATACATCATCCATTTCATCCATTTACTACTGAAAACATATTTCTCAGCCTTAGATTATGTCATTTTTTCCATAGTATAAATGTCTCTTCTGATTTCTCACCATTTCTCACCATTTTTGTTATCGCCTTCTTTGCTATCAATTATATTTTGGTTTAATATCTATTATTATCTAACACACAATCCTTTATGTGTCTATGGTAAATCTTTTTACATTCCTTAGGTATTTCTTGTTCACTTAATCTTACTACATTCATGATATCTTCAGCTAAGAAGAGCTAATGACATGTTTGTCTTTCAGGATGGGAACCTGCCTTCAGGTGAGTCCATGGTGCGGCAGTTCCTGGAGGGCCAGCGATTCTTTAACCAAGAGTTTGGGATCCTTTGCAAAGAGGTAGGGGGTTGAAAAACTCATAACCTGTTGATCTCTGTATGTGTTTCCTGCTGCTGTACATTTTTGATCAATTTGTTATTACAAATGTATAATACTAGAATCTTATCTCCGTTTTTAGTTCTGGCTGCCGGATACATTTGGCTACTCATCCCAACTTCCTCAAATAATGCAGGGATGCGGAATTTCCAATTTCCTGACACAAAAGCTCAGCTGGAACCTGGTCAACACCTTCCCTGTAAGCACTGCAACCAAACAGTTTTGAAATGAACACTGAGTGGATACATTTTAATTTTAATTTTCGATTTCTCTTTCCCAAAGCACAACACCTTTTTCTGGGAAGGTCTAGATGGCTCCAAGGTTTTAACTCACTTCCCACCAGGAAATTCCTACGAAATGAAGGGCAAGGTTGAAGACGTGAGTTTGTGGTTTTTTGTTCACTTGGCTTTGTGAATGTTGAGTCGGTGAGAAGAATATTTACAGTCCTGCCCAAGCTTACAGTTGTCTGGGTTTCCTGTGCCCACAGCTGGTGAAAACTGTGAAGAACAACAAAGACAAAGGAAGGGCAAACCACAGCGCGGTGCTGTTTGGTTTTGGTGATGGTGGGGGGGGACCCACACAGCTCATGCTGGACAGACTGCAGCGGGTCCAGGACACAGATGGACTTCCCAAGTCAGTTCCTGTCCCACACTTTAGCTCAGTACTTGTCAGTAACAGCGGCCGAGCCCAAACTGAGGCGGAATCACATCCAGCTTATTTATTAGTCATGACATTTGTGATCACTTTTCCTGCACTGTGGGATTTGTTTGATTTTCATTTGGGTGTGTTTGCACGTAGGCAGCAGTCTCATCTAAGCTTGTTAAATACACAGGGATATGAGTGATGTCGGCTGATGTCATTATGGTTTTATTTTACAATGCTAGTTAATACAGTCACCTTTTAGTCAGAATGAATAAGAGAGTTGTAACCACGAGACGTCAGTGCGTGGTCACTTCCATCTTTGATTGCTGTGTTTCCCAGGGTTCAGACGTCGAGTCCACAAAAGCTTTTCTCTCAGCTTCAAAGTGACTCAGCTCTGCTCTGCACCTGGACCGGAGAGCTCTTCCTGGAGCTGCACAATGGCACCTACACCACACAGGCGCAGGTAGAAGAAGAAACCCTTCAGAGTCATCTTTTTTAGGAGGAAATCCAATCTTTTCATAAATGCTAATACATACTAAATACTAATCTTCCCAAAAGATCATGAATACTTATCTTCATATCTTATCTTTACATTTGTGCACAAAGTGAACTATACATTTTTCAGTCTTCATCAAAACTATTCCTCGGGTTGACCTCTGACAGATACACAATTTTGCTTTAAATTTGTCCCTCCCTTTGTTTGTTACATATAAGCAGGAGAGAGGAATAACGACTAACAACACAAATAATACAATCCTATTAATCAACACGAAGTTCACCTAAAGCAGGAGTAAAAGTGTGGTACTTGTTCGGAAGGTAGATATGACATTTGGGGAGTGTGAAACAGCTGCAGTTAAATGAAGGATAATACATTTTAAAAACAGGTCATGTGTTAAATGATTGAACATTTGGGTGTGTTTTTAATGCAGTTACTTTCATAATTGCTTTACTGATTCCAGATTAAACGAGGGAACCGTCAGTGTGAGACGCTGCTTCATGACGTAGAGATAGCCAGCAGCCTGGCGCTGTGTCGAGACAGGACATTTCAGTATCCTGTGGAAAAACTGCAGGAGCTCTGGAGGTCCAGACACACATTTTATAGTTCAATGATGAGTCTGAATGAATAAATACTCTCTGCTATTGTTACAACTTTCAAACGGTTTCGATTTTTCCCTTTCCAGGCTGCTTCTCCTAAACCAGTTTCATGATGTGATTCCGGGCAGCTGTATAGAGCTGGTTGTGGAGGATGCACTCGGGTATTATGAAGGTACAGTTTCCAGTAGCTGGCCATTAAAGTCAAACATTGATTTGCTGTTTTGCAAAATACAAATAAAGTCAATGCACTGTGTTGTAGAAATTCGTAGTGATGGCGCTACACTGCTACTTGATGCCTGTGGCGTCCTGGGGTCAAAAGGAGACTCTACTGGTGTTTTCAACTCTCTGCCATGGACGCGCCATGAAGTCGTCCAAATTGAAGATGGTGCTGGTAAACCTGGTCTGGGTATGTGAGATATTTATATTTTGTTGTCTACCTAACAACAACTGCATATCTGACACTCGGTGGTGTTTGTTGTTCTGCAGCTCTGGTGAATGTGCCCAGCATGGGATTCTGTCCGGTCAAAGACACTCAGCCTGTGGCTCCTGTCTCTGTCACTGTTCAAGTTTGTATCACATCCAGAGAGCATTCAATTAATTTAGCTATGATGTAATTACATTTGGCTAACAGAGATGTTGTGTGATCATACAGGCTGACGGCACTGTGGTCATGGAGAACGGGATTTTACACGCTGTTATAAACAAAGATGGAACGTTGGCGTCATTGTGTTTGATCAATACAAACCGGTACGGTAGAACCCCACGTGAATATCTTTCTGTCTTCTTCTAAAGTATCATTATTTATCCATTAATATCTGCCCTACCACTCTGTTTTAGAGAAGCCATCTCTGAGGGATGTCCTGGGAACCAGTTTGTCATGTTTGATGATGTCCCTCTGTACTGGGACGCTTGGGATGTCATGGACTACCACCTGCAGACAAGGTGTCAGTCATTACAGTGAAATCTATCTTTGAACAGCTAGTCAAATATCACTGTCTAAGCTTGTTTTTCAGGTATTATAGATGTGAAACCTAAAACCTACAGAGTTTACCCCTCAGGAAGCCAGTGCTGGAGGTGGTGCAGCCTGCCCATGTGCTGTCCTCAGACCCCCTCAGAGGCAGGGTCAGCTTCACCCTCAGGATCAGTGATAAGAGCACCATCACACAGGAGATTGTCATGGATGCCATGTGTCCTTACATTAAGTTCAACACAGAGGTATGTCTCAATAAATCTTTGATCCAACAGTTCAAAATTGTTTCAACACCCATGAAAAAATATCTGTTTTACGTCCTCCAATGTCAGGTGAAATGGGCTGAGTCCCACAAGTTTCTTAAGGTGGAGTTCCCTGTGCGAGTACACAACCCCAATGCCACCTATGAGATCCAGTTTGGCCATTTGCAGAGACCCACACACAGGAACACCTCATGGGACTGGGCCAGATTTGAGGTACAAGCCTTTTAATCCGCATCACAGAATTGTATTCCAAGGGGATACTTCTCAAGGGGTTAAAAAGTTCGTCCTGCCTACTGTTGTCTATGTTTCAACCTAGATCTAATGTCAAGTGAAGATCAGGCATATGAGTCTGCTGACATGTCAAAGAGTTTTCTAAAAGCTGCCAATTTTCAACCAATAGGGAATCATCATTGCTTCCAGAACCACTCTAATGTCCCCGTACTTCAGAAAGTTCTAGTCTTGAAGCAGGAACCATTTGGCGTTTTTTATAAAGTCCCTGGGAAGTTATTAAGAAATGGGCCTAGTTCCTCCTTAAGGCCTTACTACCTGGAGGAAGTTCCTGCAGGGGAAAAAAACTACTTAAGACGAGCTTAATGTTTATCTTTTGAAAAACACCACTTAAGGTTGTGTTTTCGCGCTGAAATTCAAATCAATATCAATATCAGTGATTTCATTGTAACAAGAGTTATGTTGTTGAAATGTTTGATGTTATCAAGGCTGTTTTATCAACACGGTTTCCTTCTCAGGTTTGGGGTCACAAATGGGCGGATTTGTCAGAGCACAACTTTGGAGTTGCGCTGCTGAATGACTGCAAATACGGCCACTCAGTCCACAAGAACACTATGACTCTGTCCCTGTGAGATTCTCCACTGTTTAGCTACCTCTGTTAAACAAACAGTACTGTTAATTTTACCTGAACGTAAATAGTTTGTACTTCTAACACCAGATGTGTCTCTTAGGCTGAGAGCTCCAAAGGCCCCAGATGTCAATGCTGACATGGGGACTCATCATTTCACCTATGCAATTATGCCACACTCAGGTAGTGTACCTCAAAATAAATACTCTCATTACACCCTAAAACTCTGTCTTCTTAGCTTATAATTTAATAATCTGTGTTGTGATTAAGGATCCTTCCAAGATGCCTCCGTCATCCAGTGCGCCTACAACCTCAACTTCCCTCTGAGGTCGATACAGTGCGTTCCTGACATCGAGCCCTGGAGTGCCTTTTCCGTCAGCACTGCAGCCGTGATCCTTGAGACCATTAAACAGGTGAACCTTTAAAAACAGAGCTTGACCTAGCTTGACTTGCAGCACTCTAACCATTAATGGATGTTTACTTTATTTACGATGATAGGCAGAGGACAGGAAGGGGGGCACTTGTGCTGCGTCTCTATGAGTCACATGGGAGTCACGTGGCTGCAACTCTCTGCACCGCACTTCCAGTCCGGGAAGCTTGGCAGTGAGTATTTCTTTCTTTTTATAGTTTACTGCTGTCTGGCATCTTTTATGTGGTATTGTCTTCTAAGAATAAGTTGTGATTTTTCAGTTGTGATCTGTTGGAGAGACGAGACCCCGCCCAGCCAGCACACATGACGTCAGAGGGAATCACCATTAACTTCAGCCCATTTCAAATTATTTCACTTCTCCTCATCTTGTAAATTGAATCTCATTTTACAGAGACTCAGGGAAAACACACACTGATTATTAGTACACAAGAATAATTTTCAGTTTTTTATAGATCACTAAAAGAATGTGTTACCCTGCCATCAACTCAATAAACATTTGCACATAAGGCCTAGCAGTTAGGTTGCGCCTCTTATACAGAGGCTGTAGTCCTTAGTCTGCGGCCCGAGTTCGAGTCCGACCTGTGGCTTCTTTCCTGAATGTCATTCCCCACTCTATCTCCCGATTTCTGACTATCCACTGTCCAATCCATTAAAGCAAAAAAAAAAAAAGCCCAAAGATAAATCTTTAAAAAAATAAACATTTGCACAGCTTTTTGTAGAAATGTGTTTTATTTAAAAAATAGATATTCAAGAGTATAAAAACATAGAAATGGTCCTTTATAGAGGATTCACCCCTTGGTTATTGCTGCTCTGTCTGGTCACTCTTCCACTGCGAGTCTGTGCACCTGCAACAAACAACAGTAAGATTAACACTCTGGATATATTTCTTCCAAAAGTACACAGGCCCTGAAGGGCAACTGAGGAAACCAACTTAAAGTGATCCATTTTCAAAGTCTGATCTAAATAGTTTTTTCCTCTCTCCCTTCGCGACTCATGACGTGACACAGTCAAATTCAAGCTTCTTTGGCCAGTACAACAGTGATAACACAGAATTTAAAGACAAAAAAAATAGAAACACCAACACATGTACAGTATTCATCGTGTGTTAACATGGCATTGAAAATAAAAATGAACCAGTAAGAGAAGTTACTCCCCCCCAATTACATATAGTAGGCAAAAAGGGTTACAAGAAAATAATCCTGCAAAAATGTCACCTACTTATAAACAGCTAAAACAAGTAATTTACGAACTCTCCTTTAAGCTTTTCATTCGGTTAACTGGTTGAAGAACAAAGAAAGATGATGCTGACTCTTTATTTTCAACTGGCAAAAAGTTTCCCACCTTGTCATAGGTAAATAATAAAGTTGAACTAACTCATAAAGACTATCCTGGTAAAAACCTTTCACCTTTTCTACAGCCATAAAACTGAAGAAAAAGACTTCTCATTTCATAATTAGAAAATGGATAACAGAATACATTTATCCTAAGTCGCCTCTCAAAGCATTAATAAAATAAATCCTTCCCTCAGTATAAAAGATAAAAGGATTTTGAGAGTCTATTCATAACATTGTTTATTGCACCTGAAATGTTTGGCGCTGCACTGCTGCCCTTTTTCCTACGTGCAGCGGAGGTCTTTTCATCCAGGGGGGGAATTTTCTTCTTTGTTCTTTTCCGTCTTTTTTCTCTTAGATCCGGCTTCTGTCTCTGCCTTCGCCTTCTTTTCTTTTTGAGGGGTTTTGGTCACAGTTTCCTGTTTTATGGCTGTTCTCTTTGTACCGCCTGCAGAGCGACTCTTGGTAACCTGATGAAATGAAACCGGTATTAAGAGTTTATTCTTTAAATATCAGGGCTTTTTTTTTTTTTTAGCAAATCATGAGATGTGTATACCTTTTTCTTGTCTGTATAATCATGGTCGTCTTCTTTCTTTGCTTTACTTTTTTTCTTGGGTGACTTTGAATCTGTAGTGAGAGACAAAATGGTTTGGATTGGAAGCATTAACTATTAGATACATTTTATATGAGGTGCTCAAAGTATTGCATACCTTTAGGCGCCATAGGCCCTGGATCTCCCTGAAAAAGAGAACAATAGTATTAGAATCCAAAAATGATATGTCATGTCCCTTAACATTCACTTACCATTCTCTCATTCACTCCCAAGCACGCTCTAGTCTCTCACTCACTGAGACAGGGAGGAGGTAAACTGACTTTTGTGCTACCAATAAATCCTACTTCATGTTATTTTTAATTAAAATTCATACTGAACTCACCGTGAACCACATAGTTCTGCCATTGTGGTCTCGAATAGATTTCATCCCGTCCACGTAGTAACACTGAAGCCAAGCCTCAAAGTCGGAGTAGTCCTGCTTCTGGGGATCGTAGCCTTTTCCACCTGATTGATAAATGTGTCAAAACAGGAATATGATTGGATTTCATTTGATTATCTCTGATAAACAGAGAAGGCTCTAAATGAGAATGAAAGTTCAAGATGTGGGTGAGTTTTTTTTAATGAATGAGGCAGTGAATACATGATGACGCACCCATGTTAACGACCTCCAGGGGTACTGTATGACACAGCCTGAGCAGGTCACCTGTCTCCTCTTTTATCTTTTTCTCTTTTGTTCTGTCTGACTTCGGCTGCACACAGAAAAAGAGAAGCAATGTTAGAAAGAAAAAACTCAGCCTCTGGTGGTTTAAAAAAAATAAAAAAGTTCTTATGTCTCCTTTCACCTTTTTGTCCGGGTTCTCATTTTTCACAGGCCTCTCCTTTTCACATGAATCGCCTGACTCAAGGCCTTCCAGTACAGTCCGGGCGGGCACAAAGGGTGGGATGTTCAACCTTCAAAAAAAACAAAACACACAACTTAAGGTCCTTTCTTTTGAAAACAAAAAGGCTCTTGTTTAAGAAGTGAGTCTGCATTATTATGCCTCACCAAGGGAAGTAAGACACAAAGGTGTGTAAGAAAGTCATTCCTTTTTTCATCTGAGGGAAACAGACCTTGACACATTATCAGTGTTGTTTCTGTCTGCTGGTCACAGTTTTCACACAAAATAGGGTGAAAGGTGAAGGTTTCCTGCCTTTCTCTTTTCTAGTTTGATTTTAACTTTATGTGTTTTGGTTAATACTGTTTGCTTGCTTAACAAATACTCATTTTAGGAATTAATTTTTTTTGTATAGTATAATGTAATGGGCTTTCCCCCCCCCATGATATACATAATGGTGAAGCTACAGCTTTACATTAAAAGTCGATCATAGAGACATAGTTTACACCCAATCCCATGGAAAGGGTCAGTATTAGAGCATCACTAATGCATGTCTGTATATTGTGTTGCTGGATTCTGATGTGTGTGCATGTGTATGACCTGAAAAGGATTTCAGCCCTCAGGTAGTTCCCGATACCGTTGAAGTACTTCTGATTGAGCAGAACCTCACAGATGGGTTTGTCAAAAGCGTGGTCAGCCATGTGTGACACAACGTTCTCCCTGCAAAATGATTAACAGGTCAGTGTGGCAGTGGTCATCTGGTTGTGTAGCTGACACTCAAAGCATTACTAACCTGAAGCTTTCGTATTCAAACATGATGCAAGGCCCTCTGGCGGGCTGCCACGTCCCATTGGGCTGCCAGCTGCCAAACCTGCGTACATCCACGAAGCTCAGCACTCTGCAGGGCTTCTCATTGGTATGAAAACGCAGGTGGGAATGTTTTGGCAGCTCATCCTCTGTGGTGAATCGGAAAAAACCTGACATCCCAAAGCGGAAGACTATGTCCATTGGCTGGTCAGCCTGCCTTGCCTTCACCCTGTGCTTTGGTTCATCACTCTTTATGGGTGTCAGCGTGAGCTTCACTTCCTTCCCTCTGGAAGTGGCTGTGATGCGATAGGCATCACAGGTGAAGGGCACATCAAGACTCTTGCTGACTTCAGATTTTCTGACCTGCCCAGTAAACACCACTCCCTCGCACATTTTGTTCACGTAGAGGCTGGCCAGGTGGAGCTCTGGTCCCTCAGGCATTTTGTTGGAAGAATAAATTAATAAGTGCTGCAAATATAAAGTATAAAGGTAGCTGAGCAAAGATTACAGAACAAAAGCAAACATCCAGAGCCATAAGGACACTTGTATTTACTGGTTAAATCCCAATAAATCTTTATCATGACTCACATTTAAGGACCAAAAATCACAAAACACATCCAATGCTTTGCCATAACAACATTACACACATCCTGCTACAGACTACACAATGAGACTTACAACAACAGACACACGTGTCACGATGAGTATATTGTTTGCCATGAACCCTAGTCTTATTAACCTTATATTAAGTTTTTCTACTGCACAGGTTTTAACAAGTATGACAAAGCATCCATCTGAATACATCCTGGGGTACAAAAAAAAGAAAGAAAATAAAAATAATTGTACGTTTCCTTTAAGCTGCAGGAATGGAAACAACGTAGGCTACCCAAACCACGAAATAGACTCTGATTAACTCACCGCTGATTAACAAGTTGCTTGTTAGGGAGTTTCTTTAGATTTCTTAACTGTCTGCAGGGCTGCCACGATGAACAGGTATGGCATGGCACGAGCCAAACGCTTTCACAACATGCATGTTACCAAACATCTTGTGCAACAACCAGTGTGGTAGTAACTCATTCGCAAATCTCGCGAGAATCTTTCTCAACGGGATTCTCGTGTGTTCATATTAAACGTTGTGTCCTTGTTATTTTCTTCAATAATTCTTTGAAAACAGCCAAATAAACTGCAGATTATCTAGGAAACACTTTTTATAAACCATAGACTATCAGTAAAGAAAACTGCAGGGATATATGGCGCTACAGAAACTAAGAAGAATTAGAAATCCACCATGTTTAACATTTTATTTTGATATCTATGCATATGAGGGTAAAACACACATTTTCAACATAATTCAAATAGAAAAGCAAGAATTACTATACAATATTGTACAAAAATGGTCTATTTAGTTTTCTTAATTCAGTGACAAATCACCCACTGCAGAAACATTTCCACTACAATTAATGTGGTAGAAAAATACAATTTTATTTCAGTAGATACATGTGCCATTTATATGACATTTGAAAGGACTTTAATCCTACAAAATATTACACTGAACAAAATGTGAGTATGGCACTTAGACAGCCTATCAGCTCATTTTAGTCCAGTGGTCGGACTTGTTCCCCCTTCTTTACTGTAGTGCATTCATCATTGCCTGGGCCTGTTTAAGCTCTGTGGAAACACATACAAGAAAATATTAATCATAACATGAATCTGGATCGCAAAATTGTTTGAAATGGAAGATCCTCTTAGAAAATATTTGACAAGATGCAGAATTTACCTGCAAGCAGGACTCTGAACTTGTCAGCAGAAATAGAAACAACAGTCGTCTCTGGGGAGCCTGACTCAGCTCCTTGTGTCTGCAGTTTAAGCTGAATCGTTGGTGCATTCACCTCCCTCAGCTCACTGGAGCTCAGAGTGTAGTCTACACGCCAGGACACCGCCTCCAAACGCCCCACTGAAAATTCATTACATAGCAGACAGCCAGTCAGTCAGTGTTCAGTCAGCGATTAAATTTACCTTCCTCTTTGAAAAGAGCAAGAGAGACAGAAGTACTCACATCTCAGGCTTGTCTCTCTTAGCTTGTCTTGCAGTGCAGAGTGCTTATCTTCATACGATTTGCAGAGCCCTGTTGTGTGTTCTATAAGAAAAGATGTGTGTGTGTGGTTAAGTCATGCTATCTTAAAAGTACTTAAAAAAACTATAAGTAAAAGTACCAAAACTTTTTTTACAGCATTATAATGGCCAATACCAGAGAAATAAGGCATTAAAGAAGTTTAAAGTAGTTAACCTCTGTATAATAAGCTGATATCTTCACATCAGAAGATAAAAAAATATAGTTTCAACTCTGGCACAGATTCAACCGTGTATTTGATTCTATTTATTCACAAGAGTCACAATGCACCCCACCCAGCAGCATTGTTCCTGATGAACTGTGAATGTACTGTGTCCCCTTCAAGGGCCAGCTGAGGACAATGTTTGTTCATACAGCTGCACTTGAGTTACATAATAGACAATTAACAATGCTATAAGCCATAATAAAAACACAATAGGCATTGATTTGAGACCTGTTTGTACCTTGAAATTAGTTCATTGTTCATGTTATGATTCATCCTACTTCATATTCTAATCACAACTTAGCTTAAAAAGGAAAAGAAAATCTAAAGCTCTCTGACTGCCATGAAAAATTACAGTTAATTAAATACATTACTAAGAGGATTCCCCCACACATTGTTTTATGCTTTTACAACCAGTGCACAGATTGAAGAATGGTAAGAAGTCTATGCATGAGTGAGTTTAAATCAGCCAACATAATTATCTTTTTAATACCAAACATGAGGAGCTCCAGTGGACTCACCTTTAGGTAGACCGAGCTGCTGCAGCTCACTGGACAGAGATTCACTGTCAACATCATGCTTGGCTGCACTGGAAAATATGAAGCTGAGCACTGCCACACTAGCTTTGATGTCTCCACTCTCTGCAACAGGATTAAATGTCATGAATTCATGTCAGAAAACAGAAAAATGCAATGCAGCTCTGAGTGTTGAAGGCTTGTCTGTAAAGTATTTGAGTTAGATTGTAATGCAGTAACAGCTAAAGTGGAATCTAAACCCAATAAGATATGTTCAGTTTTTATGTATCTTTATAACCCCATGTGTTCATACTACTTTTTTCTCTCAAAATGTATATGCAAACTATAGATACTGGTTTCCCAGCAGATTTAGAATTTACACAGAAAACACATGGTGGGAGTTTCACTCTGTTTTTCTTGGCCAAACAACTTTAATTAAATGCTGCCCTTCATACTACAGCATTGGTCATAATATTCATTATTGAATATTAGTATAACATATTGGAGCAACTGTTTTACCATCTACATACATCTTTCTGCTAATGCTCAATCACCTTTAATCAAAAAATGTACTTGTACTTTGGTGCTGTTTTTTTTAAACCCAGTACCAGTAGAGGACTACTTACCAAACTTTGCATCTGCAGTAAGCTTTGAAACCTTGTCATACTACAAAGAAAACAGACCGATCAGTGTGAGTAGATTGCATAAACAATGGTACGTAGTAGATTTTGTGGGAATATATAACAAACTCTTACATCAATGCCCTCTCCCAGCAAATCCTTCAGCACTTGAGCACAAAGGAGTTTCGTTTTTACACTTGACTGTCACATAAGTAGAGCAGATCAAAACACACGTTTAAGCTTGTCTTTTAAAACACAACATTTCTTAATAGTGCATGTCTTGGACCTGACATAAATACTCACAATCTTTGCTAATGTGCTGATTTCGGCGAGTACCCAATCGGGGCAGTCCAGATCTCCACAGAAACGGAACCGCTACAAGAAGTCACACACAAAATATCAACTGCACAGTGACAAGAAATGTTGCGACCATGTAACGCTACCATTTATTCTCCCTAATCACTCCATCATTAAAGCTACTAACTAGCTTAGCCTGCTAGCTGCCTAAAAACCAGATTAAACATACGTAGAATTAAAGTAAATCGTTACATAAGACATGTATAAAGCATTCGACGATAATGTCCTGTAAATACAAAGGCTTGTAAAGAATTAAACTTGAGTTAAACAATACGGTTTTTTAAAGTGTTTACCATGGCTGTGAAGTCAGCTGAGCTGTAGCACAGGAAGAACTGAACAGGAAGTCAGCTTCTGATTGGACGATGAAAAAAGGGGTGGTACCCTTCAGGCACCGCTGATGGTGCTGATGTTGCATAGCACCTTGCTCTGTTTGTCCCTGTAACAGCTCAAAGATACAGGCCTACTTTACCGTGTTTTGTCATTTTGATATGTCATTACATGTCCCCTCTTTTATTGAGAGTTGCTTGTTTACTTGACTGCCCACTCAAGTGGGCCACTTAAAGAAGCAGCTTTCAGAAAATGGGACATTTTTTTCTCTTCTGACTCAAAGGTCCCTGCTGTAAAGCAGGGTCATACTGTACACTAAAGATTTCTAAATGCTTGATGTGCTTTGTTGTTATAATTTTCTTAGGATTAGCCTAGAGAAAGACTAACTGGGAGTAAGAGCTCTCTGTGTATACTGAAATCCAATAATACGTTGGAAACATTGATTTACTTGCCTTTTAATGTGCTTTTAGTCTCATGTTACCATTAAAAAGCTGCATATCATGGATAGGTAAACAGATACACTGGCACTGAGGATACTAGGTAAAGCTGTTAAACCCTTTTATCTGAGGTTGTGGTATAGGTTTCTTATATAATATTTTGGTTATGCCTGCAATGTGTCATTTCAATTCAAGTCACAACAAATCTGTTGTTGTGACATCTAGACATTTTTGGAGCAGTTACGTAGATATCTGAAACGTGAAAATATACTGAATAAAACAATGGGCCAGTGAACAATTTAGCTTTAAAGCTGTAAACAATATATTTTGCACCTACAACTGTACGCAGAACTTTTTATTTATTTGTTGGAAAATCACCTGAAGGAAATCTTATTACAGGATAAGGAAGTAAATCAGTCATGTTGGAAACATTTCAGATCAGATGACTCATAATGTTTACAGTCTATGGATGAGTCAGAAGATCCAATACAAAAAGAGTCTGTTTTCCAAGTCAAAAAGCCTCATAGCACTTTAGGTAATGTCAGTGTCTGAGCACTTGCCCTTGTGGTAGGTTTGCTGTGCAGGCAGGACCACGATTGATCAGACTGCAGCAGTCTCCTCTTTAGGATTAGAGAGAGTGGGCTGCTTTTTCTGTGGTTCTTGTAGATTTCTATTTTTATTTTCATAATTTTTAATAAGAGTAGCCTAGGTCTAAAAAAAACCAAAAAAAAACAATAAAAGCAAAGAATACGAAAAGTATAACATCAACTGCATTTCATGACACAAAGGCAAAATACATGTTCCTAAAGAAGGAGTTCCCTTACTTCTAATTGAAGCACTTAATGACATCTGCTCTTGAAGGTGCTACATAGGTCTAAAAAGACTTTTCTTATTTACTTTTCTACTGCATTTATGTAGCCTACTTTCAAATACAAAAAACAAAAACAAATAGCCACCCATTGTTAATCAGCTGTAAATGTTTTTCTTTTGTTACATTTCTTAAACAGAATTAAATTGTGTTACTATCCACAAAGCCTATACCATCCTTCTTATTTCTAAAAACTGTTTGATTTGTACTGTTTGGTGTTTTTTCCAGTCACACTGTAGCCTACCTTTTTGGAACATTTGGCTTCGGTTATTTTTTGTTATTATTTTTTTTGTTTAGTTAAATGATAGGGTAAGGTTGATAATCAAATGTACAGTTAAAGTTGATTCTAACTTTTCTGACAACATGTAAACCCGTTGTAAATGTTTCTAGGATTGGAATTGTGGGCGAGAGGGAGGAAGATTTAAAGCTGGGGGCGGAGTTTTAGAGTTAGACTGCCACTAGAAGACACACTGCGTTAAGAGGTCAGTTTGAATCATAGAGATAACGTTAACGGTCGCTGTCTGAGGCTCAAAATGAGGCAGTTTGTTTTGATTTATATTTGGTTCGCTCGGGATTTTCTACTCGTCCTCAGCGTCGTTTTGAAGGACACGCCGATTCTTGGATCCAAAAATAACAACCCCAGACTTCTAAGCAAAGGTAACGATCACCTGTTAGGCTACTTCTTTTGCATTACTATTTAGTCTAAGTGGTTCTGCAATGTTTTATATGCATTCATTGTCTTAATCGTTTAGATAATCACGTTAATCCGTTGTAAACCCGCTACAGTCTCAGTCTGGATCTGCATCTTGCGATGTTTGCAGAAAGCAGTCATTGCAGGTGTAACAAATCATTTTCCATTCCCTCAGACATTATCAGCGGTGGATTTGATTACCATGTGGCTCAGAACCACAGCGTGTTTTTCTATCAGGATGACTTTGAGGAAATGTACGTTGGAGGGACTGATTTTGTGTTAAAGCTTGATGTGGATGACTATCACGTTATAGAGGTAGGTGTTTGTAGAGTTATAGCCTAACACTGTTTTAATTTGTATTTTCTTGATTGTATTGCCTGCAATATGTGCGCTTTCCTGTACAATCAACTGTTTAATAAGTTGTCTCATGTTTTATTGATGGGCTCCCAGCTTGATGTCTGGATGGTTCATAAATGGCCCTTGTCCTGCAGCTGGGGTCATAATTAGATGCTGTACTGTACCAGATGGCTGTCAAAGACCTATTGTTACACTGTCTGGGAGCACCCACTTATAGGCCTATGTTCTTTCAGAGCCAGCTGATATGTAGTTTCAAGTCCAGAGAAGCTGTCTATTAACTGCTAGTGATGGCACTTGTTTTGCTGTAAAAAACAGACCCAGACTGCATACACATTTTCTACTGTAAAAAAGTGCAAAAATGTCAGTTCACACCCCATAATCTTTTATGTAAATTTAGTTTATCTTCTCTGAGGAATGAATGAATACTTGTTCATGTTTTCTAAAAAGTTAGGGAACATTTTGCACAACTTCTTTATGGAGCGCTAGAGGCATTACATATATTTGTATTTATATTTTGTCAAAGATACCTTAATTCATCCCTAGAAACTGGTGGAAAAAAGTTTGTCGAGTGTCTTTCTTCTAGTTTATTCTATGTTTGTAGTTCAATTCTTAGAACATACCTCTTAAACTTGTGTTTAATTATAGAAATTAAAGCATTCATGAGTTGCACTTTTTTTAATAAGGAATGTATCTACTAATGTAAAATCACTCACAAACCCCAAATATTCTGTAGCCTATTTAATTTGTCTTCTAGGTGTATGGATAAATACGGTCAGCTAGAAGAAAACATTCTTGTGGACATACTTTCTTTTACCCTTTACATTTTTTCCGGCTTATTTGAGAAACTTTCAGTTTGGTCGATATTGTTCCCCCCGGTAGCCAAAGCGTACTCTTCTCTTTTGCTGACTTTGTCCTGTACATGCCTCAGCATTATAACTGTATGCATCTTTTCCATGGAAAAAAAAAATGCTGTTCAGCAGCCTGCTGTAAATCGTCCCCTCTGACTTATCTGACACCTACCCTTCGACAGCGATGTCAGGCATTAAAAATATCTAAATCTAAATTATCATTGCTTTTGCTGATGGTCTCGTTTGCTTTTTCATGGTCAAATACAGTCATCAGTGTTAACTTCAGTCTGTTTCATAACCAGTAAACACCCTTCTCACAGAGCCTTTGAAAGATTAAAATAATATGTCAAAATTGTGGGAGAGAAACAATGAATATCTATCTATATTTTTTCTAACATGCCTCTCAGGGCTTCCCCAGTTCTGATTGCAAGACAGACGTAGAACCTCTTTCAGAGACAGACATAGATCTCATTTCACTAATGGATACGAGCAGCTGTAACCGCTTGAGCAGAAGACATTATCTTGAGTGAAACATGCTTTGGCTTAGAAAGTCAACCTGAGGGGGAAAAAAACCTTGGATTCTTTTCAGCTATTTCATTTTTATCTATCACTGAACTATTTCAAATATTATACAGACACCATGAAAACAAGGTTGTTGGCCTGATCTTCGCCTGTAATTTACTTTACTTTTTTTTACAAAGACAGCATAGTTCACCAAAGTCAAATTCCTTATGTGTGTACAGTAAGCATACCTGGCCAATAAAGCTGATTCTTCTGATTCTGATATTTCTCAGACATTAGTTTAATTATAGGAACTCAGTTTCGATTCATGGTGTCTCATTTAAAGCTCAAATTTAAGTCATGTGGAAACATATGTTGATTTCTCTACAAACTGATCTCCCCCTGCAGAAATATCCTTTGAAAGCAACAGGACAACAACACTGCCAAGAGGTCAGTACCTGGAGACAAATGATTGATGTGATCAGAAATTATGAGTTTGAATAAACCATATCATTCATGTAAGATGATTTGTTAAAAAGCAGCTTTTGTGTTTCAGGGTCTCTGTGAAAATGTCATCACTGTCATTGAGAAGTTTCAGGACAGCCTGTTTGTCTGCGGGACGAATGGACACAGACCGCAGTGCTGGAAGCTTGTGAGTGTTTGTATATGTTTCTCCATATGTGTTACACATGTGTTCAACATACTGCAGCTCTGGTGGTTAGTTAAACTTTACTGACAACGGCAGAGCAAAGCTGATTAAAGTATGGAACTCTGGTGAAACGACTGTACCTCTAATTAAACTTTAATACGCACCGTGTGAGCGATCTCAAAAAAGGGTGTTGGGTGTTTTTTCCATCCCCTGTCTTAAACTGACTATCACAGTGTTCTGTTGTCTTTCTGTTGTTTTGCAGTTTGCTTCAGTCAACAATCAGTCTTATGAAATAGTTGAGAGTTATGAGGGGACTGGCATCTCGCCGTTCACTTACACACAGAACTACCTGTCCCTCACAGTAGGTATGTTAAATATATAGCTTCTTCCTCAACCAAATATAATGTTTTTGTAGCTTTAAACATGTGACTCTTGACTTCAGACTTATATAACCACCTCCAGTCATGTGTGACAGCAGAGTTGGAAACCAAGTGTGTTTTCACATGATTGAATTAAATAATTAACCATGTTTTCTCCTTTCCGCGTGATGTCGCTCTGCTATTTTTAGAGGGAGATCTATATTCAGCAGCGCCTTTGGATACAGATGGAAGTTCATTACAATTTAGGAGGAAAGCTGGAAGCAGAACTAATGTCTGGATGTATGACAACTGGGTCTCAGGTGGGTACATGCATGAAATCATTGTAAAATCAAGTGTTAATCCATTAGTGACAGCACCAAAATATATACAAAAAGGTCCTATAAACAGGGAAAACCAAATAGACTTAATATAACATGCATGAAAATGAAGTTTAGTAACCTTTCATTTGAATCATGGCTGTTAGTTGTAAAACTGTTCAACCCTCATCTCATATTATTCTTTCCAGCCAGAGGACACTCTGGCTCTTTTACGTCATATATTGCCTGCTGACCTTGTCCTGTGCTGTTGTTTTGTAAACATGTCGTCTCCTCACAGAGCCAACATTCATCTCCGCATCCTGGATAAGGCGTGCGAAAGACCCTGACAACGAAAAGATTTACATCTATTTCCGTGAGAAGAACTCGGATCACAGCCCTGAGGCTGACCCATGGATATCAAGGGTGGCCAGAGTTTGTAAGGTACGCTCAGATGGACACTGGAGTAGAGTCAGCTTACGTCAGTGAAGCACTCATGTTACTAGAATTCCGAAGTAAATCTAACCAAGCACGCTATATTATTGAGGGGGGAGGGCAACTTGGTCATAAACAGTTCAAAACAATCTTACAGTACCTCAGGACTCATTTAGTTGCTGTTTGGGAGCTTTTGCTCAAATCACATGATCTTCATCAGCAGATAGAGTTTGCCCAGCTGTCATGGAAATGTAGGTGTTCTGATTTTCCTGTCAAACTAGTCCTGTTTAATGTTGACTCAAATCTTTTATTTTGCAGATACAATGGTTAAGGTCAGCCTTTATTTGCAGTTGTACAATGTTAATAGTATCAGAGTATATTGACATGCTCCTGCTGAGGGCTCAGGCTGTCATCATGAATAATATAATAACTTGGGTTACTTGCACTGTGCTAAAAAACAAAAGGGATCCAGAAGTAAGGTGGACGGAGCGACATGCAGTCTTTAGGTGAATAAAATGTCAGGCTTTAAAACATTTGCAAACATATGCAGCACGCACGGTCTTGAACGAAGCTTCTTTTCATTAATTAGCTGAAGTTCTCTTAACATGCTTACATATACTCTTTTCAGCGTCCTCTTTATTTGATATATCAAACACGATAAGCCCTAGATGTGGTCAGGTGTCTTGTTCCAGACACCACAGTCCTATCAAATAACCCTTGCTTGATGAATTTCAGTTATTTCTTTTGAACAAAGGAGAGAGCGTCTTCTGGTTTAATTCATTGGGGTCATTTTACAGGTAGATGAAGGCGGATCAAAAAGATTCTTCCAGAACATGTGGACGTCGTTCCTCAAGGCCAGACTTGTCTGTGGGTTTCCAGAAGAGTCTTTGTATTTCAACCGACTCCAAGATATTTATGTGATGCAAACTGAAGACTGGCAAGACAGCAGAGTCTATGCCCTTTTCACAAGCAGCTGGTGAGCAGTTTCTCTTCCTTTATTGCCATTACTTAGCAACAAGATGAGCAACACACTGACACAGAGAAGCTCTTATTTTAAGTTAAAAGCTCAGCATTATTATGGCCTATAGGTTTTTTGTCATACACATTATTTGAAACAGTATGATGCAGAACACTTAATCCAAATCATGAATGTGTTGGTCCAGTCGTCACATTCAGACACGCACAGGTAGTCCATTTTATTCCCCACTGAAAGAAGATGCTCAGGAGACATCAATGTGTATTTGCAGAATTACTGAATGAAACTTTGTCAAGGATAAATTAACATGTTGAACAGCAAAGTGATTCTCTGCATGTAGTCACCTTAATTCTGTAGATTCTGGTGACAGACATCAAGTCTCAGTATGTGAAAAAGGTAGAGAAGCCATCAGTCAGCAACCCTGTCTTCAATAACCTTAATACAGAATGTGGGGCTGATCATTTTCACTGTAGTCCTCTGCCCCTCTCTTTTCAGGCAATATACCCAAGCTAAAAACCAAGGCTGTCCATGCAACTTTGATTTGTGATATTACCAGCCTTATAGGACTCAAGAAAGGGAGATCCAGGGTCATGGATGGTCAAAGTTCTCAAAGAATCCCACCTATCCTTTATTAGTGCTTACAAAGGGACATGTTATCATATGATCAAAAACAAAGCAGTAAAGGCTGAACACTCCTGAATTAAAGTCCTTGTATGCCAAGCTTTAAACTTAATAAACTGACATAGTTTGTAAGTGTAATGATGGGTTTTCTTCAATAAACAAGACTTCATGGTTCGGGTTGCATGCAAGTGCTATGAGTGTACCAGGTCGGAAATAAAGCAAGGTGAACCCAAAAACCCGACTTACAGACGGGCAGGTTAGGATACAAATCCTAGTTTCCTTTGGACTAAAGCCATGCTAGGCTCAAAACCTGGTAGACAAGCAGATAAGACAAACAAATCCAATCAAGTGCTGGGCAGTGAATCTCAGAGCGTGGGCAGAATGTAGGCTGCAGAGAATATCTGGCATATGCAGAGTTGTGCTAGAACAAAATCTATTCACTGCAATGCGAAGCAGGAAGATGTGGAAATGTGGTCAAAGCTATGGAAATGGCAGGAGTATGTTCTCAGAAGGGAGCTGCATGATTTGTAATGACAGGGGGAAGTAGCTTATATTAGAGAACAACAGAGGCGGTAACTGTAACTGAGTACTGGCTGAGGTCAAGACAATGTTTCATTTTGGAAGTACCACACCCCCATTTAGAACCTCAGAAGTTACTCAGCTGTCGACAAAAAGCCTTCCAAAGGAGCCATTGGGATAAAATCCTAATCCTAACTTTGACCAAGGTTATTGCACTAACCAATACAAAGCTGTCTATGTATGTTAACTAGAGTGATGTCTCTTCTAGGAATGCCACAGCAGTGTGTATCTACACTGTAGGAATGATTGAAGATGTATTTGAAAACTCAACTTTTAAGGGCTATGACAAAAGCATTCCCACACCAAGGCCGGGCACGGTAAGGATATGTTTTGTTGCTACGTCTGCACAGAGACCAAATACTTCATGTTGAGATTTTATTTTGTTTCCACCCTCTAATGCATTTATTATGGTTACATGACTGTATTTCAAATGTGTGACAACAGGCATGTTACATAATTGGGTGGACCAAGGAAAATATGTGTCTGCTTTTCTTATTCTCATCATGTGTAGTTCAGCGTTTCCATCTTGTTTTTTTTAGATGAAGTCTATTTGGGTTCAGCCCTGTTGTTGAGGAAGTAAAAGGCGCCCTAATCATAGCTTTGAGGAATGTACTCTTGTTTTAGTTACAGTTTATCAGACTTGTTGCTGTGTCTAAAGAAAAGACATCATGCGTCAGTGTTCCATACCTAAAAACAACAAAACTGTTTAAACTGAGCATCCTACAAATGTACAGTTTATCTTTCTGTTTCCTGCAGGCCACTCTTGAATCATAACAATTTGTCTGTGTTTTTTCAGTGTGTAAAAAACAGCAGGGGCCTACCTCTGGACACTGTCAGTATGGTGAAGGATTACCCAGAAATGACTGACTGGGTTCACTCTGTGCATCCTACGGCTCCATTTTATATAAGCAACAACAACTATACAAAGATAGCTGTTGACCAAGTCCAAGGAGCAGACCAGCACATGTTTAATATTCTTCTTTTAGCCACCGGTAAGTTCAATTTGTGAAAATGTAAACTGTTAAACACAAAGGCAGTCTTAAATCATACATTATCTGTCATCTCTGCTGCTAACAATGAGCTAAATACTCAAGCTACAGCATTTCTCCAACAATAAAAAAGTGCTTTTTTTGCTGTTCCAACAGATTCTGGGACGATTCACAAGGTGTTAGAGGCCGGGTCAGAACCGTTCATCATCTCAGAAACACAACTCTCCAGTTACTCAACGATACGATCAATGAAACTCGACTCCAAGAGGGTACACCAAATTGAAGATGACATTTTAGATGTTTTGCATGTCGGTGTCATCAGTAGGGTTTTGAGTCTCTACTGTTGGGTGAAAAGTTATGTTATATAAGTGAAATTCTCTTAAGATGCCAGAAACACAAATCCAAATGCTAATGTTGCTTCATGTCACATGCATAATGGTTAATTCTTTAATTGCATATTCCCTAGGCATTCCCTATGGCAGTGTTGAGTTTACAGCTTGTTTCACTGCACTCAAGGGAACAAAAAAAAACACAGATGCAGGATTGAAGTGAAATTGTGTTCTGTTTTTCTTTGTGCAGAAAAGGTTAGTGGTAGGATTTTCTGAGAAAATATCTACTGTGGACCTCCAGAGGTGTCAGGAGTACAACAAATCCTGTGAAGAGTGTGTTCTGGCCCGGGACCCGTACTGTGCCTGGACGAAGGATGGATGCACCCCGACTGTCCCGTAAGTATGGACAGAGTTTATACCAAGACCATTTAGCTGGATTTTGATGTACTGCGCTTACAGCATATTAAGTTTACAACTTTTTTTTGTTATTGTTTGCCAAAGATAAAAATACATCTTGCTGCAAAAAAGAGAAAAAAGAAGTGTTAGAAAACTTAAAGTGCCCTGACTGTTAGACAATATAAACCATCCAGAAAACAGGTGATTTCAACAGTTTCAAAGTAACACACTCGTAAAAAAAATAACATTGGTTATCTTTTTCTCATAGTGGAGGGATACAAAATGTCATGACTGGGGAACCAAGTGTGTGCTCTTCAACCTCTTTAACAGAAGGTAACAAATACTGAGATTGTTGCTCACACTGCACACTTGGCTAGAAACATGTCGGTCTCATCTCTTTCTCTTTTTTCCCAATAACTTAATCATTCTTTCAGAAATGAAACAATTAAACCGGACCAAACGGGAGACAGTTCCACCATCACCAGCAGATTTGCGGACGGATCACTCGGTCCCTCTGGGAGTCCCTTTCTATCTGTCCTGTCCTATAGGCTCTTACCATGCCGTCTACACCTGGGAGCACGAAGGACAAAACAGTCCTTGTCTACAAATGCAGTCAAACTGCCTGCACTTAATCCCTTCTATGGAACAAGACAGCTACGGCAGCTACAATTGTGTTTCTAAAGAGAAAGATTACACCAAAGTGGTGAAGAATTATCAACTTGCAGAGCAGAAGATTGTCGCAGAGCAAAAGATTGTCCCAGAGCAAAAGATCATGGAAACAAAGAAAAGCGATGAAAGAACCGACAAACCTTTCAAAAGAAATGATGCATCGGTTTTTGTTCCACAGGTAGTTTGGATCACCCTTATAGCAGTGTTGGGGATTTTGTGATTACATTATTCTCGTCGTGAAGTTTTTCTGTTGGTCCTAACCAAATGTAGCACCATCACACTCTGGGCCATTTTCTACGCCTCTGCTTATCTGTCCAGGACACAGGCAGCACTATGGGAAATCAACTCTAACACCTACATGTACAAAGCTCGCAATTCAGAGGTTTCCGTTGGAAAAAAATCACTCCTTGAAACAAAGCCATTTTTGCAAATGGTCAAAGAGCTGTTTGGCAGAAAAGGATGTTAAGATGTGTGCTATTACCAGCCTTATAGTAGAAAGAAGCCCAATCAGTTAGCAATAAAGATTGTATGAATGATCTGCAGCACCCTAATGGTGCCTAATGATGTTTGTTTGAATCGGCTGATAATCAATTATTTCAGCATCCTGCTTGAACTGTTAGAAATGTTCCATTTAATTGTTAATCCACTTTCTTTTAAGATGAAGAAAGTTTAAGAGATAATCTGAAGGACTTCCTTTTAACAAGGATGTACGACTGTAACACTCAAACCAAAACACAACTTTTAAAGGTTGTGATCATGAGTGCATGGATAAAGAGCTAGTACAGCACACTCAAAGTGTTGTTCCAGTAGTCTGATGGTAGTAGGGTGTGCACTTGTTGAGGCCCAATCTCAGCTCTTTGGTCCATTAGAGGTCAGGAAAATGCAAAGTTCCTGTTTAAACTTCCTCTGTGCCTCTGTTAAGTGCACTGATGACAGATTATTTTTAACAGAGTGTTTAGGGAAGGGTGGATATAGCCAAGGACCCCCCTCTGGATTTCCCTGTTTTGTTCAACTCTGAATGAAAAAACAGAGAGCTGTCTGTATATTGTGCAATGAAAAACTGACTTTATACCCTCTAAAATGATAAGCACTTTGTTTGACCTACATGCCAATTTAAGAAAAAAAAGAGCATCTCACATTGATCAACAGTAACTAAGATAAACAGTAGCTGCTGTGTGTGCAGGTATCAGTGATCAAAAGTTCCACTTTGCACTTAACATAGAACTGATTTGAGATAGTCGTTGATTGTTTTGACTGAATCTACAGTGTGCACAAATCTGATAGGGATTTTACTTTAAGCAAGTTCATGTAGCTTTAGTGAAACCACAGCCATGTCAGATCATGGCACATACGTGCTATGACATAGAGATCTTGCACAGCAATGTCCATGTATGGAAGCCCTTAGCTGAAACACATCCATACATTTTATTTACTCAATTTTCCCGAATAACGAGTTATATCCCGTAGTTTTCTGAAGATCCCGACTTATTTATCTTGTGAGCTCAAGATGACCAGACAATGACATGTTATGCTGCTAATGCCCACACTAACGAGGTAAGTTAAGCCTTTTTCTGTGTTTGTTTTTGTGCTTTTGCAACCCTTTGGAAACAAGATAAATAAGTCAGGATCTTGAGAAAACAACCAGAAAGAGAAAGTTACTCGTTATAACAGGAAGCTGCATGTCTGCTTAGGGCTCCTGTAAAACTCAAACTGATAATGCCTTTTTTAATGAACATAAAAAGTTCAATAAGCTTACATTAGCTAAGATGTAGCAACAAAAAGCTGCTTGAAGGTCACATCCCATTCAGTTTCAACTTTTATTTTCACGGACTGTTTTTTCTTGTATAGCTTTGGTTTATGAAACATTGACTCTTTAAAAACTGTAAGCTTAACGTCTGCACTATGCAAATAATATTTTGGTACGTTATTAATGTTTAATTTATTGCTAAATTAATCATACTATTTATTTTTATACTTCCAAGCAATATATGTCCTTCAAATTAAAAAAAGGTATATTTTTGCATTATGATCAATTGATATTTACACTTGGAGAATGTAAACTTTGTTTCTTTTTATTAAAATGAAGAATATAACATGGCTGGAAATCCTTCACATTGTTTACATGGAGTTGTAGTCATACCTTTGTAAGTAGGAGTAGTCATTTCTTCCTCCTTAGGTCATGTGTTCTTCAGAGTGAACAACGTGCGGTCTTATCAGGCCTACTGATGACACTGTAAGGATCTTTACAGTAATCTGATTTATTCCAGGATCTTCTAATTACTTCAAAGTAAGAACATCGTGTTTACACTAAGTCCAAATCCCAACACCACCGCCCTGTCTACCTCTTTACAACCGTTCGGAGGGATATGCCAGATTCTCTAAGATGCAGTTAACTTGCAAGAGTGCTCTTCTTCCGTTTCATCTCAGATCTAAAATGAACAATCATGTTACACATACAGCTCAGACACAGTCATCCCAGTGCGTTACCTCTTGTTTGTAACCACACCCTCCTGGTATGTTGGGTTGTGTTGAAAGAAAAATATTTTCTTTCAACACAGCACTGATAAATGTGATATATATGGAGAGGAATAGCACACATTTTCCTGTTTGTTTTCATTTGTGGTTACAACACAGACTTAAACAATGTGTTTACAATTTAGTTTTTCCAGCAGTAAGGTCACAGTATAAATAATCTTGACCCCTCTACTGTACTGTTACTGCAGTCAGGGCACTTTAATGAAGTGTATGTGCTTTAAGCCGGAGCTGACACAATGACCTCACAGCCAGAGGTCTCCAGTGTTTATGTTTAAACCTGTTATGCAGACTGTTGCTCACATTGTTATTCATAGTTTAGGTGGAGATGTATAAAATGTTTTTTTGGGATCTGTGGTGGATATAATTGGTCTGCGGTCTCTTTATGAGTCATGATGAGTCGCCCCATTTGATTAAATCCAGACTCTCTGCTCATGCTGTCAGATGTTATATGAAAAGGAGTCCTTCTATTTGACTCCATACAGTTTATATAAGCATAAGATGATTCTGTATGATTTCCTGCAGGGCACCTTTAAGCTTCCCTGTATCCTCTTCACTCTCAGCAGATCTGAGTTTGAATGGCGCCAAAACTGCAGTCTAAACTGATATGGTGACCATGAGCTCTGCTGTGTTCTGATATGAATGCAAAGACCTTGATCCCCAGAGACATGCGGCGACAATTTGTAGCTCCAAGCTTTCCTGTTGTGCCTCTTTTAACAGGAACATTGGTTACGAGAAAGCCAAAGTGCAGACAATTATAGAACAAAAACAAACAAACACAAGTCCCTTTTTACCCTAAGGAAACCGACGTCATGTTTTGGAATGAATCCCACCCTGTGCCTGTAGATCCAGTCTTCTCCAGCAGAGGTCCCTGTTGTCTAACAAAACATGTTAACACCCACAACATGAACTATTGAATCACAACCATTACACTTAACTAGATCTAAATAAAGGTCTAACCTTAACTATGGAACAAGTCTTAAACACATAAATAAAGGGAATCATTATTTTACATATTGATGCTTTTCTTTTTGGCTTGCTTGAATCAATACTGTTAATGGCTCAATAGAAGATAAATGTCTTGCATTCCACCATTGTAATTGATAAGTGGCTAAATACAAGGCCAGAATGAACTCCAATGCTCATTTAATTTGCATTTAATTATTTATTTTCTTCAGTTTTGCCTTTATTCAACAAGAAAAAGTTGATTATTTATAGACTAGATGTATTTATCCTTGAGCCACATAGTGTATTTTTGAAGTTAAACACAAACTGTTTCTATGTTTATTCACTTTATAATGCAACCAGCCTGCACAGCTCTGTTACTTTAATATTTAATTTCTTTTATTCTTTTATTTTACCTAATTTTGTATTTTATTTTCACCTTTGCTTTAGTAATGTAAACGTATGTTTCCCATGCCATTAAAGCCCTTTTAAATTGAATTGAGCTGGACAGTTGACTTTTGATCCCAAAAATTCACATGAGAAGTCTCTGGAGTGAACTACCAATTTAAGCAACCAGTTAACCAGCAACAGTGTTTCTTTCTGAGCTTGAGTTGTCTTATTCTGACTGCTGAAGCCTATAGTGTTAACTTCAGGTAAAGTTTGAAAAACATTTCCATACAGAACTGATGATCTTGTTCATTATAAAGGTGTGTTTTAATAGCCAGCAGGTAAAAACTTCAAATGTTGACTGCTGTCTATTCAATTTATTATCTGCTCAGTCTATTCAGAATAGTCGGCTATTGTTCAGTGTTTTTGACCTTATTCAAAAACTGAACCTATCCTTTCATACAGTCCTTTGATGATGCGATACACACACACACACACACACAATGGGTGGTGTGGATCTAATGGTAGCCTACCTATCCAATCTAATATGAACTAGCTATCTGAGTAAAAAACAGAGTGTGGGTGATCAAGATTTATAATAAACCTACAGGAGTATTTTGTTAAGACCATTAAGACCAAGGTGGCTTGTTGTATGATTTACCAGTAAGTCGGTGTGTGCTGTAGATACCTTTTTTAACCAGAAGATGGCAGTATTGGAGAAGGAAATATATCTCCTTAAATACCAATACAGATTCATGTGACTGAGACATACAAGGAACTATAATTACTTATATTTAAATGTGATGTCTAATGTATCATTTAAAATAAATGATCGTTGTTTTTTTTAAAGTAATCCTTAGCAAGTAGGCTATAGACTACTGAAAACATCTAGTGTTAAGGAGATATAGCCTACAAAAACAAATGTATAGTTACACGGTTTCTGTCATCTTCTTTTTAGCCTATGCTTTTTCCGGTAACAACATCTTAACTAGGCCTTAAGCTAAAAAAAACAAACATCAGCCTCCAAACAACACTTTCTGAATAAGAGAACATCAAATGATCTGGTTTGCGGTCTTTTCCGTTGTTGGACTCCGTTTGTCAGTCGCTTTCCTTTGTTTCCCTTTTTGTTTTGGAAAAATATAGCCTATTTCTGCAGTTTTGAAAGATATTTATGTACACTGTTAGCGTAATTTCATCTCTATCAAACTTAAAAGCTGTTATTGCGTTTGGAAACTCCTTGCTGAGTCGTTTATTTAAAGACAAAGGATTGCAGTTGAACTGAACGAGGTCAAAGATTAGACATCGGGTCGGGGTAATAAATTAAACATCGCATCCTAAATTATGAATTTTCTTTGAGGATGGTGGCCCCGGAGCTTCTGTATCTTTAATAGTGAGGAGAGAGATGGGAGAGGCTGCGCGTTCACGATTTCCTTTTCTCGCTCCTCGGTGGCGGGGACGCGCAATGGATCGCACACCTCGGGCTGGAGCGGAAAAAGGCGCTTTCGGACTGCAAGAGCGTCTCACCGGGAAAAAAATGCTCCCTTTACCGACCTTCATCCTTGCTGATACTGCCGATGTCTGCAAAAGTCATGTGAAAGGATCCACAGCATTTGAGGACGCGTGTTTTTTCGACCATTAAACTTGTTTCTGAGGATTTTAAACTCCGATAGTGATTAAAAGATACAAGATTGAAGTTGACATCGGACAGGTAAGATGATTTTGTAGTTAATGAGTCAGTTACTGCAGGTACAATAGAAAGAAAACACATAAGCATTATCCTGATAAGAGGTAGGATAAGAAAGGAAAACATCGCCCTGTAGGTCAAATGTAACTGAATCACAAGGGCATTGGTTAAGGAGTGCAAAAGCTATTCGTCTCTATGTGATTCAATAATGAAGATATAGCATTTTAACTTTTGCGCAAGGTAAATAGTTTAACTGCAATATTCAGATGTTTCAGCACTGTAGACAGCTCCTGATTTTATGCACCGGACTTCAGACGCGCTCAGAAAAAGCAGAGACCCATTGACCCTAAAACGACTGCAAATATGACACACATACCTGCATATACGCTTTAACAGAGTGGATACATGTGCAAAACTTACAAGAAAAAAAACGTTTTTTTCGTTCAGTGCATTGTTGCTTTGCATGTGCAGCTTTTAATCAGATTGTAGGACAGATACAGTTTTCACATATTGTTGTTTCTGTTTGAGTTGCTATGTTTTCTGACTTCAAAATGCATTTTTGAGTTGGGTTAAAGAGCTTTGATGCCATTTCAAACAAGGAAAGCTTCTCAATAAACACACAATTGAATTGATATGAGAGGTAAAACCTTTCACAGTACATTTCCGCTGCTGTGATGGGCATAATGGATGTAATCTGAGTGTCTGATATGATTTTAACCTTTTGGCTGAGGTCTGGTTTTTTGCTTCTTGCAGGAGCAGAAAATGGCTTTACGGCTCCTGCAGCTCCTTGCTCTGTGGACTTCGATGATCGCCATTGCACAGAGCTGTCCTGAGCTCTGCAGCTGCCAGGATAAATTTGCCCACCAGTTTGCTGACTGTGCTTACAAAGACCTGCTGGTGGTTCCTGTGGGTCTACCCACCAATGTGACCACTGTGAGCCTTTCTGCCAATAAGATTAAATTGCTGAAGAGCAAAAGCTTTGTCAACATCACCCAGGTCACCTCTCTATGGCTGGCCCACAATGAGATCGTCACCATAGAGACAGACACCTTGGCCCCTCTGATCCAACTAAAAAACCTGGACATCAGCTACAACAAAATCGTAAACTTCCCCTGGGAGGATCTGCATAACCTCACGGCCCTGCAGCTCCTTAAAATGAACAACAACGAGATGATAAACCTTCCCAAGGATGCTTTCTCCACTCTTAAAGATCTGAGGTCGCTGCGAATTAACAACAACAAGTTCACCACCATCGTGCAGGGGACCTTCAGTGCTCTCTCCTCCATGTCCCACCTCCAGATCTTTAACAACCCTTTCTCCTGCTCCTGCAGCCTGGAGTGGCTGAGGGACTGGATTGCAACCACTAAGATCTCCGTCCCTGAGCCAAACACTATTTTATGTGAGACCCCTGAACACCTGAAGGGCACACTGGTTACAAATATTCCCAAACTGGTCTGTGAGTCCCCTTCTGTCACAATAACCTCCCAGCCTGACATTGAGAACACTGAGCTCTATGAGGGTTTTATGGTGGTCTTGAACTGTGAGACAACAGGGAGCCCTAAACCTCAGGTTAGCTGGGAGGTCACTGCAGGAAATCAGAATTATCTCTTCCCTTTGCCCTCTACTGGAGAGATAAATGATGCTCCAGTTAATGACAAAACAACCAACAATAGATTCCTTGTATTTCGAAATGGCTCTATCATCATCCCTCGTCTGAGTAAAAAGGAGGATGGAAACTACAGTTGCTCTGCGGTGAATGATTTAGGTAAGGCTGAGAGCAGCATTAAGGTGTCTATGGCAGCCAGCCAGAAATACACCAGCACACTGCCTGGTTCTACATCTGAAAAGATTCAACCTTCTTCTAATAAGCCCTCAGACCCCAAGACCTCCAAAAACAATGTGATCAACAGGGCAAAGCCTGGTGAGAGGACAAAGGTCAGTCCTGAAGGTTCATCAGACAAAAACAAGGGTGTGGAGCGGGCGGGTGGATTTTCAAAGGACACCACTTTTGCAACTAAGTGTGGGGTGAGGGACAGCAGTGAGTACATATCAAACCACGCCTTCAACCTAAGCCTGGACGATCTGAAGCAGTACACTTTTGATTTTGGGGTTATTGCATTAGAAGTGTCTGAGACAGAAGCCAAAGTTCAACTGAATCCCCTGCAGCTGCCAAGCAGCAAATCTAACCTCCATCTGAGTCAAACTGAAAACCAGGAAACAGTGAATAAAGAGCCAATTGGTCTGTACCAGTCCTCAAACAGTCAAACCTCCTTAGACATGCTCTACCTCTGTGTGGATACAGGAAATGGACACTCAATGGTGCAGTGGTCCAACATAGAGGAGGGGGTTAATGCCTACAGGTTTCATGGTTTACAGCCTGGCACCAATTACACCCTCTGCCTCACCTATGGAGGGCAGGACTGCCAGGTGCAGGTCGTTTTCACAACCAGGAAGAAGATCCCCTCCCTCCTCATCATCGTGGTGGTCAGCATTTTCCTCCTGGGTTTGGCCACCGTTCCTTTACTGGGGGCCACCTGCTGCCACCTGCTCTACAAGTACCAGGGGAAGACCTACAAGCTCATCATGAGGGCTCAGAATCCGGATCAGATGGAGAAACAAATGGCGGGAGATTATGATCGCAGAGCGTCTTTTGTGGAGTCTGAGAAAACCTTCAACCCCAGCGAGGGGGAGGGGGAGGCCGAGAGAGAGGGAGAGGAGGGAGACGGAGAAGAGGAGGGAGAGGCAGAGGGCAGCGTAGTGACTGAGTCCATCCCCGGATCTTCATCCAAAACCAACCCGGAGGAGTTCGAGGTGGGCTCGGAGTACAGTGACAGGTTACCGCTGGGCGCAGAGGCGGTCAACATCTCCGAGGAGATCAACGGGAATTACAAGCAGCCGAGCCGTTGAGATCTTCCCAAGTCTGCGGCAAGATTGTACAATATTTTACTTTTACGTAGCCTACATTCAAGCAGGTAACTCACCGACCATTATTACACGCGAAAGCTTCTGATAAAGAAAAGTGTATCCTTTAATTTTTTACCTCAGACCGTCAATCACTTCAGATTGTGTATTGATTTGTGGGATATTTGTAGTCTACTGTAAGGTTCAAAAAAACAACATCAAGTTTACAGTGCGAGCACACATTTATACAGTTTATCAGACCTTAAAAAATGAACGGACAGCAACAACATGTTTCCTCCCTGCGGGACGGACGCGGATGGGCACTGATGACAGGCGCAATAACATGTGCGTACTACGGCGAGACGCGGAGCTCTCCGGAGTTCTGCGTAATTTCAGAGAAAAAGAAAAAACATTTTGGGAGAGAAAGAATTAAATAACCATTTTTGAAAGCACAAAAATATATAAACAAAAAATGAGCAAAGTGACAAATGTTTTCAAGCCATTTGGACACAATGACATCAGGTAACAATTGTCATTTCTGTGTGCGTCTTTACAGGGATGTGGATGAGTCTAAAAGAAAAAAATATCTGACAAGGCTAATTCTCAGGATTCATTTGTCTCGCTCACAGACCTGCTGTTTCAGATTTGAAAGATGGAAGAAATGAAATAATAGGACCAAATTAAGATATAGGCTATTAGGTTTTAGAGTTACTGCGCCTCACCTGCCCGCCGTCCTGTGCCAAAACTTTACCTTCAGCTGTCGTGTCGTTAGAAAATTCCAGGTTATTTGCCAACAAGAAATGTGGTTTGACGTAACATAAGGCTTTAAAAATGTGCGACTTTAACCTCTTTATCAACGGGTGCTTGCTATGTATTCTCGCTTTTTACAATGAACGTGTCCATGGCATGTCACACGTATTTCCTTGTGTGGTTTTTCTTAGTGTAGTCTATAGAGGACTGTAGATGTGACTGTCAACACGTGATGTAAAGCCATGTGAATTGAAATTATTCTTTTTTTTTTTTACGACGGTAAGTTTCTATGAAGCCTCAACAAAAAGGGCGCGTCAGTGTCCGGCTTCACTGTCTTGTAAACTGATGCATATAGTGTGTTTTTTTTGTGAACTGTTGTAAAACGAAACGAAAAAGACGCAGTGACCTTTTCAGAATTTTTTTACATTATTTTATGTAAGTGGAATTAATAAAACATGAAATTATAAAAACGATTTCCCCCTGTTGTTTGTTTACCTAGATATTTCTGGAAAAAAGACAAAAATAAGCGATTTAGATTTCTATTTGAATTATTAAAAAAAAAGTCGCTTACACCAGTTTAATTTAGGCTAGAGGTTTTTAAAAAAGTAGCCTTTAATTTTTCTTGTTATTGTCATGCCTTTTTACAGAAGGAGTTCCGGTCAATGTCTTCACATTTTCTTCAAGAAACAAAACTGCGGCGACTTCAGTCGCTGATCATCACATTGTCTCTCTTTCTTTATTTTCCCTTCACTTTATATGATAGAGATGAAAGGACAAAAATGACTGTTTCAGTTTTATTTTTTCACAGTGATCAGAAGGAAAATACAGAAATAGAAATTTTCACTTTAAAGTCAACATTTTAAATGTAAATATAGAGACAAACGAAGTACTGTTGGTGAACAAGAGTTTGGATAATAGTAAGAAAACGCTGGAAGCAGCAAGTGGTTTTGTACCTTAAAAATCGACAGTTTCATTTGATTTTAGGTCATGTACTCCACAGGTTATTGCTAATTTCACAAAATGTGTGCAATTGAAAAAATAAATGTTTTACTCAGCCTATGAAAACAGCTCATTCTGTGAATTCATAAATAGTGAAATGCTCTATAATTTAATACATTCTTTAAAATGATGCTTCAGTGAATTGCCTGTCCATATGTTAAGTTTGGGCAACAACAAATTTGTGTTATCTGCACTTTATGACGATACCAACATAGTGGAAAGATATGTGATAAGCGCTATCCCAAAAGAAGCACATAAATGTGTTAAAAATTACTTATGATGAGAGTGTATGGATGGGAGGTCAGTGCCACGCAAGCTTCCATCAGGCAACAGATTGTGGCCCAAACATTTAAACAATTAGAGAAACATGTGCACAAAGTGGACTCACAATCTTCAGACAGGGAGGGCTTTGTTCATACCTCTACATGTGGCACTGACCTATAAGTGCACGTTTTTCACCACATCTACAGCAGGTATGGAAACACAATATGACTGTAGGATTTCCCCCATAGCAAAAAAGACTCTCCAGCCGATCCTTAATCAGGTTCAGTTGCTGGAAGCAGGCTCTGTCTCCTTGTTGCTCCCCTTCTTGGTGCTGCGGTTGAGACTTCCATTCAGAAAGCTCTCTGCAGTCTGACACTGGAAGTGCTTCCTGGTGCCCACAAGGGAGGGGTTGTTGACCAGGGTGTAGAGGAGCTGCCAGTGCCTGCGGGCCCTTTTGGTGCACGACACTTTAAGCTGTTTCTTCTCCTGCTGGACCAGCTGGATCCCTGAGGACACAAGAATGTCATGATAGCACCAACTGTATGACAAATATTGCAAGAATATTTATTTTTTTGTCCCAACTAAAATGAGGAATGACTATTTTTAAGGGCACCCAGGAGCAATTAGATACTACAAGAAGAGTAATAATAGAAAGCAATCATATTGTAATCTTCTAAGCATGGTAGGAGCATATTGGGCTCGCCATTAACGCACTGAGAGCTTAAGCCCCCTGGGCTACATGAATACGAAACAGGCAATTAGCATAGCTCATCTGTGTAATCAGCTACTCAAGAGCTAATCTGTGTATTACAAAAGATTATTCCTGATAATGCATTATTCTCTGGGTACAAACAAGCAACATGTACACTGCACGTTTGTCATTGGACTAGATAACAGACAGAGATGGAGGTATGTTTCTGCTCATTTCTTTCTAAAATGTTCACGTGACCCCGACTTCAACCCACCTTCTGTTTGAGTCAACACTATCACTGCATACCAATTCAATTTCTTTCTCTTTTTCTTTTTGAAAGGTTTATTTTTGGCATTTTAATGCCTTAATTTAGAGATAGAGCAGTAGATAGAGTCAGAAATCAGGGGGACAGAGAGAGAGTGGGGAATGACTTGCAGGAAAGGAGCCACAGGTTGGATTCAAACCACAGCCTCCGTACATGGGTCGCATGCACTAACCACTAGGCTTCTGGCTCCCCCAATTTAATTTCTTTAGTTAAATAAATGTAGAATTATTACCAGTCTAAAGTATTATATTGTCTGTTGGTAACAGAAGCTGAGGGCTCAGGCGAGTGTGGGCATGCCATATGGACAGCTGATTAGTTTATGACAGATTTGATTGAGACCAGCAGCAGGCCTGTAAATTATTCCACAGTGTGACTCAATTTGTTCCTGACATATTAAATCAGAACCGTCGAGCTCTCATTTTTTCTGCGCGTGCAATACAGTGTTATGATCGGATTATGTGTTGCAGTGACCTGCTGCTGAATGCTAAACCTCCCCAGAGAAATTAAAAATGTCCCACAGACTTTAATATAGATACAACCACACTGTTTATCTTAAAAGAGAAGGTTGGATATTCTCTATTTTTTATTGGTATGGAAAACCCTAACCAACGCTCAATTGATCTTAATAAACAAGTATCTTCCTTTCAGCCAAATCCTGCCATTGCCTATTAATCTGTGCTATCGATCTCTCTTTCCAGAAACTACTATAACCTTAACCACAACTTCAATGAGCTATTCTGATCCACTGTGCCGCATTTTCTTTTATTCCTTTACCATAGACATCATGGTCGACTTTGGACCACGGTATCTGCAATAGAAGAACGTTCCAAAAAATGCACAATATTCTATTGCTTGGATTATGTTTGATAGGAATAGTGCCTCAAGTGTTTGTTTTGGTCTTTTTATGGGATTTGTTGACAATATAAACTTAAAAAAACAACAGTTTTAGCTTTAAGTACACTGACCGAACATGTAAAACATTGTCATCCGAATCACTAGCTTGGTCTGGATGAGTATACTATAGGTGAGTTTTGTGTTACAGACCCTCTTCAGCATCCCGTGACCTCTGTGCAGAGTTGTTCTCCTGGCCAACAGACTGCAGCAGCACCCCGCAGAAGGCCTTCATCACCGGGTGGGACTGGTTCACTTCAATCTTCAGATAATGAGCATAGCAGCGGTAGGCTGCAGACAGACAGAGAGAGGGAGGGAAGGGAGGGAAGGGAGGAAAGGGAGGGAGGGAGGGAGGGAGGGAGGGGGGGGTCACTGACTGGGCAGAAGCAATAAACACATAGGACTACACCCCATGTTGGCTTTGAGGCAATCACACATAATGGTCTTACAATCACACTTCTTCTTTTTTTTAACCACCTGCTTTTCCTGACAACAGATGTCTTAAATCTCCACCCATTTTCAGAGATCGCTGTGCAATTACAATCGTGCGCAGTGCACAAAATACAGATCTAATAGGCGCTGCATTGAGCTCTAGCCGGAGTAAAGTAGATATGATACACATTTCTGGCCTCTAAGTGGGATCAGAATAAATGCATTTGCTCATAGATAATTGCTTCTCTTTAAGTCTCCACAGTGGGAGTGAAAAAAAACACTGAGAGCATCTAACAAAGGCAAAAGCACAATGATAAAACCAGGTAAATATATTTGCAATGTCTGACTGAGACTTAAAAATAAAAAATACTAGAAAATGTAAAATATAAATTAGGAATGAATATCAATTACATTGCCTTGCCCTTCTATTTGAAACATATTCAAAGGATACAGAGCTAAATGCAGGACTTAAAGACATGATTTTATTTCAGACGACAGTGAACTTGACGTGATGCTTCGGTCTGGTCAGCAAACAGGACCATGGCAATGTCTTTGTTTTTTTTAACCATCTTAACAGAGTGAATGATATTTGGCTCACCTGGGTCAAAAGCCTCCACACTGCGGTTAAGAAGACTAATATCCATGCGTCCCATGTGGACGATGTTGTACAGCGCCGTGATGATCATTCGCCACACCGCGAGCAGCACCCCGATCAGAACATTGACTGGAAACAGCAGGTATGTGAGCAGGAACAGATTACCCCTGGAAATGAGATTGATATAATGCATCAAAAACACAGGACTATGCTGCAACTCTGTGCTTATGCTAATACTTGAATACAGGAGTCAACAAATGGCAAAGATTACCTGTTGTCTAGGTCTCGTGTGCCTCCGTCTTTTCTGATGAAGCAGAACCTGCCGGTGATATGCTGAATCAACACAGCCAATATAATCATCAGCCAGAAGGGCCTGAAAAGACAAAATGACCTGTAAATCATGTCCTTCAAAAAGTCCGAACTATAGCAAAACACCCGTTACAGGGACCGAGATAGTATCAATTAATCCCCATAGACATGAGTTTACGAGCTTATGCAGTAAAATCTTCAAGATCAAGTAAAACCGAAGTTATAAAGTTCTCGCATCACAACATGTTAAACCAAGTAATTTTCTCTTAAGACATGAACTTAACATACAGAGAGGTTTAATGAAAAAGAGACTCTACGACTCTCACCACATGCTCAACAGGATCTGAAAGAGGATCAGGTTCTCTTGGTACAAGACGGGTATGATGATGAGGAAGACAGCGACCAGGAGGCAGAGGAAGAACACCAAGGTCTGGATCATCATACCTACAGGGGAGAGATCAAAGTTTCAAGGTGGATTCATCTTTCTTTAAAACAAAGTTTATTTAGAAACATAAAGTAAGGAAGCCTTTAAGTGGATGAAATATTACAATGCAATGGCTGACTACGAATAAGACAAGGATGTTTTGTATGTAACAACATTTTACAGGTCTGTATGAAACAATGTGATACATAACATCTAAGATTAAGCAGCATTTCTAAAGAAATAAAATAACGTACAAAATCAGAGTAATGCTGATAATGTGTTTTGAGAAACATGTCTTTTTTTTCTACAATTATTGTTTCTTTAGCTTTACCAATGCAGATGTGAGCTGCCGTGAAGCTTGAATATCCCATCCAGCAGACGAGTGCCGGCCGTGAAGCCCTGATGCTTCTCTGGCAGTTATAAACATTATAGATGTCTCCTCTGTACAGCCCCTTCAGGTTTGACCTACAGAAACAAAAACACAGTAAAAACAATGCAACACTATGCCAAACTTAAACTGATTTATTAGTGTATGTTAAACTTACGTTGTTAATTAAAGAGCTAATTTAGCATGGGTTAAGACCAAAATGCAATCCAATACTGGATACAGAAACCCATTTCTTCTAATAGGCTGTAATTTATGGTAATGACTCAGTTTTTCATTTCTTATCTTAATAGCCATTTCAATTCCAGCAGCAGTTAGCGCAGAGTGAATGCTATTCTGTCCGTCCGAGTGATTAGTGCTCCATTATGTTATAATAACTCCTCTGTGAGCCACCGCATTATAATGAAAGACGCAGAATGCAAAGCGTGCTCTCTATTCTTGGAAACTTTGAGAAGGGAAAAGAAGAATGACCAAAAAAAGATAATAAATAGAGTTGTGATTTCACACCTACCGATGCAGAACCATAGAGCGCATGAGCATAGCCAGGTTTACCAAGCCAGACAGTGTTATAGCTGAGATGTAGCACACTGTAGGAAAAGAGCACATGTCACTCAGGTTATTTATGCTGCAAAGATATCATTTGTTGACACATACTTTCTGCAGATCAAGGTTATTATCATGAATAAAAACTAACAAAATCACACAACCTAATTAGTCGAAAACATTTCAATGGAATGGAGCCAAAATAAAAACCACGCTTGAAAAAAAGAGATAACTTACCGAAATGTATAGTGTGTTTACAAAACTAACTTCAATAAGATTATAGAGAAATGTGCTTAGTTTTTGTCTTTGACACAGGCGCTCTGACTGACACATGTCCTCTACGGTTTGTATCAGTCACGGGGATTTCACTTTTGTATGATCCTCTTGACTGCAGAAGTAAATAGACCTGCTGTTTCTCTTTCACATCATTTTTTTTACTATATTCTTTAGGCTACTTGTAAAGAACTCATGTGAGAACTTTCTCTGTTCACCTGTTGACCATTAATATTGTGATTGACACACACGAATACATTAACACATGCTGCTCATATATCAAAAAATACTATCTTTTTTTGTGCTATAGATGTTGAAGACCAATACTGTTTTTTCTCAAAAAGCTGCCATTTTTCTGTTTAAGATAATCCGCTCTTTGTGATGATCTGGATGATGTATTATTGGATTATATTAATATCGGGGAGGGAGAATGATCGTTGCTGGTGAGGTTCATTGAATTAGAGAAACAGCGGCAGAAACAGTCTGTACGTGCTTTAAGTCAGCATAGAGACAATCAGAGCAGGCAGGAACATTCACTGCCTGTATTTCCTGTGTTGGTTTCTTGGATCTTTCAGTCTTAATTGCAAATGCATTTACAGCTATGAAGACATAGACACAGGAGCAGTGACAGTCACTGTGGACGAGATCTATGAAGGAAAGATGGACAACCACTCTGAAGAAGTTGACTGACTTCTACCTGTGTGAAAGTTGTGTCCCTGTCCTTCACTTTTTGCCCCATCTGTCCCATCAACAAATCTGTCATGTATTATGTCTTGCATCGGCAAGCCACAGCTTTACGTCCTACGGTCTTGCACCCCATAGGGAGAACGCAGAATTAAGGGGCAGAAAGGGCCGAAAGTGCTCATATTGGGACGGAGCCTAACATTAAAATATTTAAAAAATGTTCTGTTCCTGTTAATAATTGTTCTACTTTAAAAAGTAACACAACAGAGCAACAGGCTCTGAGTGTCACTTTTTTAAATCTCTTCAACTAAATTATATAAGGTCTAAAAGAAGATGAAAGATACAAGCACTAAAGACTAATTAAAAGTAAACTGAAATTGAAAACAAAAAGGCCAAAAGTCCAAAATATTGACGTAGCCTTGCCGAAGATTTAAAACAAGTAGCTGCGAGTAACTCAACTAAATACAAAAAGGTTATTCTGCATCGATTGTAGAACTAAATGGCCTCCTCTGCTTCTTCACTCACCTTCCACGCACCACATGTAATAGACCACTATCCTGACCACTTCAGATTTGTCTGGAGACAGCATTATCTTGAAGCCAGCTAAAAGGTTAGCAACGTCTTCATTGACTCCTGAACGGGCCGTCTGAAGCGTTGGCACCACGCCAGAGATCAGCAGAAGAGCCATCTAACAACAAACAAACAAAAACAAAGCAGGACATTTGTTATATCACTTTTGTTCCAGCATGGGGGGAATGCAATCTCACTTTTACAGATGTGGAAACTTCACTTAAAACCTGCATTATACTTGGATCATCTACTTGAGGTTATTAACTAACTATCTGGTGAACCCAGTGGAAAGAACATAAAGTCTACTGGTGATACAACTTCCAAAAAGATTATATCCAGAGTCTGGATTGCAGTGATAACGCCATATTTTGGATCAAGACTGGACAATGGACATTGCATTTCAGTTTATATCTAGAGCAGATGTAGACATATTAAAGTATGCTACAATGTCTCTGTCCTTGATTGTAATTAAAAGTCTAATAGTATAGTATATAGTTTATGTGGTATTTACCTGATACACAGCTATAAATGACACGACACCAGAGACTGCCAACTTCAGTGGAAAACGGAATGCTGGATGAAAAAAAGAAAAAGTTGAAGTTTTATAAAAATTTCCTGGAGGTATCACTTAAAGTCATGCCCACAGACAAGGCAGAGACTGCATATTTACCTTCCTCTGGTGTGTAAATGTACGACTTCACAGCATCAATTATTCTTTGAGGGAGCTTTGGTGTCTCTGTGCTTGTTGTGCTGAAGGGAAAGGTACATTAAATATGGTACTTAAACATGGCATTTTAAATGAACATAAATCAATGAGACATTTCTGCACATCGTCCTTGAATACATATGATTAAAGAAAATGTGTTTCTACACAGTCAGAGTCAAATATTCTTTACCAATGTGAGCAATAATGCTGTATTTTCTGGTACTCAAGTGTCGGGTTCGTGTTAACAGAATATAAAAGGACTGATCGGGAGGACTGGGCCTCTGATACCGTTTTAATTGACAGTCAGCAGCTTTTTTTATATGTATTTCAGATACACCAGTAAGCAGTGGAGAATATATTCCAGTCTTGGAAACTTCTAATCTCACTGAAAATGTTTCACAAACATCCTCTACCTGTAAATAAGGGTTTAAGCTTAAAACTTGAACATTCAGTACAGCATCATTCATCAGATAAACTTTAATACAAGGCTCTTATTTTGGAAAATAGACTGCATTAAACAAGGCTCATTAGATTTGACAAAAGAGATTCCAAAAGACAAAAAACATGTAGCAAAGCAGCAAATCATGTGTTATTGATAAAAAGCTCCAATTCTCACCTGATTTTTGTCGTCTTCTTCTTGAACAATTCTTTCACATAGTCCTTATAGTAGCTGCTACTCAGATCCTGACAGAAACATGGACATCAATCATTAAAGAAACCAAATGATAATAGTAATCCAATCCAATCCAATCCACTTTATTTATATAGCACAAGTTTAAACAAACACAAGGTTTCCAAAGTGCTGCACAAGAGAGTAAAACAGAGATAAAAAATAAAAATATATAAAGATATGCATGTGTACACATAAAACAAATACAGTCACATAAAATCAACACTCTACGTGGGGGTAAAAGCCAAAATACAATATAGTACATGTCATATAGAATAGGACAGTGTGAAAGAGCTTGAGTAAATTATTTGATTTGGGGTCATAAATAAGCCTTTGCACTCCTGAACTCTTTTACTGTACATTAGAGACTGTTTTAATTTAAATATTTTATTTTTATTATTATTAAATCACTTACATTAGGCCTTATGATAAGTATCTTGACAGATTTAAATCATCATGTGGGGGGGTGGGGGGAGCAACTCCAGACAATCACCTCACACCAGCTTTGTCACACCCACACTGAGATTAGCAACAAATAAACACGGCATTGTCTCTCCTCAGACAAAAAAAAAACAAGGCAACCTTTTCATAATCTGATCTCCAACATAACCTAAACCAATTACGTCAAATCTCCTTAAAATGATTAGGCAACTCGCACACTGCTTTGGCCTCCACATTTTCCCCTCAGCCTAGACTGTGTGAGCATGGTAAGCCCCTTCTTTAGCAGGCAGCTTATAAAGAATCATCACGTGCACGGATTCAGGAGAAATGTGCGTCTTAGAGAGATTTTTTAATCATTAAAGCTGATGCTAACATTGGCTACACATTCACTTGTGCACTTGTATCTAGTTTGTTATGTAAGCAGGCCAAACAGTTTGTGATATATATGGGCTGTCCAAGCCTAGAGCAGGCATGCCAAAAGAACTATTCTCAGATCAAAACTTACCTCGGTGGCATTGTCCTTCTCAGTGCCCTTTAAGCCCTTGAATAGAAGCAGGGGATACTGGAAACTGAGGAATGCCAAGCAAGCTATCTGGGGCAGGCTGGAGAAAAGGGAGTAGTGTTTGTGTATCTGGAAAATAAGGAATAAGAACCCTTCAAATCTCCTGGCAACGTATGGTAAGAGTTTTTAAGGGGCACAATGGCAATTCATGTAAAAAAAAGCATTGTATTGACACAAAAGGCAAACACAAATAGCTCAGTATGTTCCAGTGGGAGTCTGTGTGAGGGCAGAACTGGATCCAAAATACAACGAAAACATGTGAGACTTCCAAATGACAACTTTTAAAGATTTGGTGCTAGAGTTAGGCTATCTCTTTTCAAATATTATACACATACCCCTTTCTGAATTAAAACTGCATTTTTGAAAGATATTCAATACTAAATATAGTATTCAATAAAAAGTATTCTAATGTCTTGATGTGATTAAGCTCCTTCTTGCAGCTCAGCTCAGATGCTCCCCTGCAGCGTTGTGTGTGTGCCAGCTTTCACACACTGAACTGATTAACTGCGACAAAGCCTCTTAATTGTGTTCAACAGACAGTAGAACTAATTGTTTTGAGCTGTGGCCCTTCTTTAAACTGCTTCATTTGTCCATGAATCAAGCAGAACATCCTGATATTCATCTTTTTAAGTCTCATCTCTTGCATTTACTACAGACCACCTCTGATTGGTTAGGCCAGAATAAATTATCTTTGTATTTGAAATAAATCTGATTATTTTGACAGATGACACATTATAAAGATGTTGACAATGAATCAAATGACCATAGAAAATATAAATATGTGGCTTCCCCATAAAAGTAGTGAAAGTCATATTGGCATACCAGTGGATCCTTCGGACAGTCGATTTTTTGCCAGACCAGAACACCAAAGTGTGTCCATGACAAGAGGCTACCAAGTACGAAGCCAACTTTATTATGTAAAGTGCCGCATGCCAGGAGAGGGTAGTATAGTGCGGGGTAGTAGAAGACTCCCAGTATCACCCAATATTCTGCAAATAAAGCAAAAGTGTGTGAAGACCCAGTGTGCCAAAAAGGAACATGTACTGATTTCTGTGATTCAATTCTTAAAACTACTTCTGCTTCACGTTTTACACATCACACAAACTTAATCCCCTAAAATGTGGGGAAACTATGAATGATTTAAGATCCATCTTTCCTGAATTGGCCCTTCAAACCTCGCAGACTATTGTTGTGTGGTTGTGTAAAAAGCAGGGGACCGACTCCTTACAGTCAATTCTTATGTAATGTCACTTCAGAGAACTTACAATCACATTCCCAAACTGAAAATAACAGAGACACATGGAAATAAATAATCCAATTACATAACATGAAAAAAAAACAGCAGTGAAGAAATATGGACCAATTTGACGCAGCCTACAATTCTTTTAGTACTTGTGCATAAAAAGGGCAGAAACACACAATTACTCTAAAAAACACTTAGGTGGTTACAGATGTAATTTACATTCTGTAAAGGACGTTAATGCAAAGGATGCTAGTGCAGTAAGAACCAAATAGATGTCCTTACGTTTATTCTCTGTGGCTGATGTGAAGGGTAGGGGGTTTGGCGATAGAACTAGACCCCACAGTTTGCACAAGAGCACTCCGAACACGGCCACTGCCAGGCCCTTGTGCTGCGTATGATCCAGGAAGTTGACCGGGCTGTGAAATCAAGCAGCAGGTATTTAGAGCCCACGTGTTACCAGCCTCACATTTGGATGAAGCAGTTATTGAGCAGAAATGACAAACTTCAAAGGACCATTTGAGGGCATATAAAGTTCAAGTTAACAAACTACACAAATGACAACAGGGTTCAACTATATCAGACATTTTCACTGTGTTTTTATCTTTATTTCACTGAGATGCCCGTATAGCTTACATTCATGTCAGAGTATAACAAATAACAATGAAGAGCATGAGAGGTATGATCAGTGCAAACCTCCAAAAACACACATTCACACCTACAGGTTTCCCTGAAGTGCAGTGTGATGTGCAGGCCTGCACTGTGCACCTAAGGTCTCTACTAGAACAGATGTTTTAAGGAAAATTTCTCAAGAGAATCAGCTAATCAATCTATTAAATTAGGGCAAATATATTCATGGTATTGTAAAAAACAACTTGACGTAAAGAGGTCTTTAAAAACTTGCTGTTTTTTTCAGTGTTCTGGAAAACACCAGCTATCAGAATGACTTTAAGTTCACTTGTAAAAGTTCAGAGTACCACATTGACACACTTCTTATCTCAACATCTTCATATGTTTCCATATTGTCAATGTTCTACAATCAGAACTTATCATTTCAATGGCTCCCTGTGTTTAAAATGTGGTTAAAACCAAACCAAAGAGTTTTCATAAGGGTAATGACATGCTGGTATGAATCAAGGTAAAAAAAAGTCATTAATAAAACAGATTTTCTGATACAATTTTTGGACGATTTGCCAACACTGAGTAGCCCTCAGATACTCACAGGATAGCAAATATACATATTAAGTGGGAAAAAGCTCACCTCTGCTAGCTTTGACTAACATCTCACTTCCGCTAGCATCACACAGTTGTTGTTTTTAATCATCTAATGGTAATTTACCAAAAACTAGGTGATTTTTGGGTATAATTGGTTTAGTATTGGATGAGTGTATTATCATTCATCTCCATATACCTGATAATGAATATGATGCAGTATCGAAGGCCAATACAAACACTGATCTCAGGATCAGAACAAGTCTATTAGAAATCTGTCATACAGTTCCAAAAAAAAGGTCAACAGATATACGTACAAAATCCATCCAATGACTTGGACCACACAGCGACCAGTATGGTGCGAAAAAGCAAGCAGCTATTTGATATCACATTTAACCATGTAGTTCATGTAATTTAGGAAAACATTTTAAAAACATCAAATAAAGCGTCACCTGAGTAAACCTGGGAGTCCTTTCTGTCTGTACCCCTCCTTTGAGCGTCTGGCTAACACTGCAAGGATCAGCATGACGACAAACTGGGGGGAAAAGATTCATTAGTTAGTTTTATCTGCAGCTGTGGACTCCCCGGTGTTCAGGTCTCATTCTGCTACACACTCAAAAAAGAGTTGATGTCACAAAAGCAAACCCTGATGTCTCATTAGTGTTCCCTGTGGATGTGGTGTGAAAGAATTGTCATCAGTCAGGATCACTGACCAGTGAGAGTTCAGTGACCTGTCATGACCTGTGAAACGTTTAGGAAACACAAGAACAGAAAGGCTGCTTTTCTTTAAAATGGGTCAGCCTGGACCAATAACTAAAACTGTCTGTAATCAGACATCAAAAGAAGGGAATCATTATGGGAATTTGGCAGGGGACAAAACAAAGTGACAGTGATCATTATTGAAATTTCACCATTAAGAGCTCAAAGATTAACTTTTATCAACACATGATCCCAGTTCTTTGCTAAAAATAGACAAAATCAGAAAGACTACCAACAGCGGACTTTTACAGTAAAACTGTGTACTACTTTATGTTATCAAAGAAAACCATCCTATCTCAATGAGTTTAATAATAAAGTATGCTTTATGTTCCACTACATGGAGGGATACTAAAGACTCAGTGACTCTCAGGACTGTCTAATGTTGTGTCTCATTAATCCAACAGGGAAGTATACTTACAGATATGGCAGTGATGCATATGTGGTAGAGTCTGTCATCAGCCGTAGGGTCACATGGAGGGATTATTCTAAAAAAAGGGAACAAAACACTCACACATGAGCAAAACAAAGTTCAACTTAAGACTGAAGGATTTAAGCGGTCCTACACCTCACTAAACCTGTTCACACGTCACTGTGAGCACCATTTGTCGCTGGAAACTTCGCAGCTGAAATCCTGCAGCAGAGATTTGCATTTTAAACCGGATTGGTATCAGCGTGACACAGGAAAACAACAAATGCCTATGTTCACGTTACAGTACACTGGAAGAGGAGGAATGCTTGGTCATGGAGGGTTTACAACTCTGATTTTCAGAGGCGGCCTTTTAAATCAAGGAACCTGAGTTGGTAGATGTATTGAGGAAAATACTACAGATACTTAATGGGACTGTTAATGTAAGAGAAGGCAGCTTCCGGAGTGGATGTTTGGATTTTTTCCCCAGCAGTTTTCTCAACCTTCCAAACAATGTGTGAATTTGTAACTCGGCACTCGGATAGCAGATCATTTGCAAATGTAGGAAATGTTAAATTAAGATTTGAATACTCGGAGGAGGTACAGCAGCACATTAAGCGTGAACTAAATCTAATAGTTAGCTACAGTTGAGGCACCACAAAAGCTTTTTCAGGCCACAACTCAACGCAGTGTATTCATTTAAATGACAACTGTATTAATTTAGCTAAACACAGCGGCTGGTGACAAATTACATTTCCATCATATTCTGTCATGTTGATCATCTGAAGCTTTAATACACATTCTATTTCTTGCTAATAACCGCTCGGCACCACTGTTTATATGGGGACTTTTTATACGGAAAAACATCACGATTAAGTCAAACAGCTCAGAAGGAAATAACTGCATGTGCCCAGTTGCATTATGGGTGCAAAGAATGACGCACAAGACTTTCATCAATAACAGTTGTGGAACTTTGCATGGTGCCATGAGCTACATCTTAGCTTTTTGTGGCTAAAGCCTACAGTAAAACTTTTAACGGGGAGTTATTTTAGGCGTAATGCACTCGTGTTTTCATAATAGTGTCATAGATTTTCTGGAAGGTTACATGGGCAAAACTTCCTGCACAAGCTGTTAACTCCAGGCATGAAAATTAGACAGCTTCTACTGTAATAGGACAAGTGATGTGAACAGACACATTACCTCACACTGATACTTGCACAGACAAAGTGTGCCAAGCGTCACCAAATATCTACAAATTTTTTTCAGACTTAATAAGTTTGTGGAACTAACAGAAGCATTAATCATATAGTTTACCTTTTTAAAACAGGGATTTTATAGAGATAATACAAGTATAAAAAACTATAAAAATGATACTTAGTGGTTAAAGTCCTGGTCTGAAGTTCACAAATAAAGGATAAGAATGGACTTACTCTGCTTCAATTTTGGATGGCAGAGGATCCAGGTCCGGGTACTCATAGTCTGCATCCTGATCCATTGTGCCGTCTCTCTTTCTATCAGATCCAAAGTCTTAAAAAGTAGCCAGAGCACTTTTAACCCGAATCTCTGGCGACACACTGCTGCAATCCCCTTCACTCAAGAGGAAAAAGTTTCTCCCAGGTCCCAAGCTGTACTCTCAGCTGCAGCAGAGGGGCGTCTGACACTCTTGTAACCCTCCCTCACAGCCTGTATTCAGGTGCCTTCGTCCCGCTGTAGAGCTGAGAGTAATGTGACAGGTCCTGGCTGCTGCGAGCGTGCTGCCTCCACCCTGCAAAAGGCCCTTTTTCAGCTGAGGGTTACCACCACACTGGGAGCCTGGGGAGAGAGTGAGAGGGGGGCTGTGTGTGAAAGGAGAGAAAAATGTTGAGATCCAAGTAGCCAATCTGGAAGGCCACCTGCAGCTTACTGGGATTACATGTACTTTTGGGGTAGTGTTATTAGACCTGTGGCCTGTGCTTGAAGTGGTGAGGTGTGCAGGGTTATGAAACTCAAGTTAGGACCGTGGGCCGCTGGAAGAGATGAGTCTTTTCTATCAGAGGAGTTCGACATTGATAACAGGGAAATTCTCACATTGTTCCCTTTCAGTCATGGATCAGTTACATTTTGGAAAGGTTACCAAAACTAGGTTTATGTAAATTAGCAGAACAAAAAAAAAGGAGTCAAATCGCGCCAGATAGACAGACAGCCAGTCAGACTACACCTCAGTGCACAACTCTGCACCTTCAGCCTGATAAGGATCAAGGAAAGGTTCATTCAACCCAGCACTTTGTCTTTCACAGATACATTTAGATAAAGGTGTCCAAGGGCATTTCCATGTGAAAACTGTTTTCTAAACCAAACACCTTTGCAATAAGGTTACAACACTGGCTTTGGAGTTTAACATGCTGTTTACAAGAAATTCTAAAAGCAACATTGTTTAAAAGCTTGTAATTTCCAAACTGTAGGTCATCCTCTAAAGTACTGATAACCCTCCACAAATGTAATAAGAGAGGGAAAATGTATGTTGTCCAACATCAAACCAGTTCTACAGCTTTATATGTGAATCAGATTGATTTAACAATAAGTACAGTAACACTGTCCCGAGAAGTTTTTTTTAAATGACAATGGTCTTGTATGTAAGTTCCTGGGCAGACATAATATCGAACAATAAACATGAAGAACTCTTTAATGTGTGCACTAGCGAAGGAGAGTAGAAATCCAAATAACAAAAATATACTTTAAGAGATAATAATTTTAAGCTGTCACTGCACACCACATAAAGTTATCACAGCTGTCTCAAATAGATACGCATCAATCAATTAAATACATTTCAATGTACAATCACATTCCCTTAATAAATGTGCCTTACATGTTTCTCCAACTTCTATTCTTTATATGAATTCTAAACATTAATGCACAATATTTTTTTTTATCTTTTACCTAGAAGAAGACCAAATAGGATTCTCAGTGTTTATTTTTTACACCATTGGACATTTAATATCTTTGTTTTTCTATTTTTGTTGTTGCACTCAAAAAAGTGATTTGGTCACCCAGAGCTTTAAAAACATGGGGCATTCATCATCAGATATTTTCTGCCATTTTATCAACTGCATAATCAATTGATTAAATAAAGTACAGGTGGTTCAATTGTCCCAATATTTATTCATTGCAAAACTTAAAAACTTTCCATTTGTTTATATATTTGTAATATATCTTTCATATGGCATTGTGTGACCTTCATGGCTCATCTAATCCCACCAGCTTGGATCTTGGCCTCAGTGGAGTCCTGACTCCTGAGTCATGACAAAACCCTGTAACATATTAAATCCTCTTGGAGTCTTGGACCACAGATAATAAACCAAACAAAAAGAAAATCTAACCATCACTTAAGATTTTTTTTCTTTGAATTTTCTACTACATGATAATTTTTAAAGTTTTTTCGTCAATTTTTTCTCCTCTTCTTCTATTTACAACGATCTAAATTGGCTTTTCCCATTTCTCCTGCAAAAAGTCACGAGATCTTACAGCGGTTATTTCTTAGGTGACATAACAGCTGGTTTTAGGCAGCAGGGGTATTCCTGTTGAATTCAACAGATTTAATTATGGGAAGATCATTATGAAGAAGGGGAAACTGATCACAGAGCCTCCAGTGCAAGTAAAGCAGAAGCATGTGAGGGCTACACAGACAGAGGGAGGCCAGGGGTCATGGTAACACTTTAACTCCAATTATTTTCTTCCTGCATCACGGTTAATCAAGCAACAACAAATGCACTCACATTTCTATTTTTATATGTACCTTTATGTAAACAAAGGTTGTAAAGAGCTTGTGCAACATGTCTGCATTCCTGCACATTTCAGTTTTGCAACATTGCCTCTGTGTCAGAATACGCTCATTATGCCGGGATTACAGTCACACTTCTTTAAAAAGCAACACAATTTCCCCCCTAACACTCCTGAGAAAACAGGGTTTCTCAAGCACATAAGCCACAAAATCAGATGTGCTCCTGAAGACAAAGCAGCCCAGCAAATAAAGGGGTCACTGAACAAAGAATGCTTTGAACAGTTATAATTACATCACAGAGAAGTGGTTTGATCAAGACAGACAGGTCAGTTGTATTAGGTTTAGGAAGTCAGCTATAAAGCCTTTTGGTAGGAAATATTAATAAAGCCTTGTAAAAACAAACAGTTGAATTATACTGATCCATTAACAGTCTAGACAGGAGGTGTGGGACAAATACGGTTGTGGCAATATGTCACCGTCCCTACTCTTTAGATACAATTATCAAATCGCTGGTTCAAAATATCAATATTTTATTTATATTCTAAATATGGCGCTCTGCAGATTTCCCTGCAAATTTGACTTACTGTGTCTTTACTTTAAGACTGCTAATGGTGGGGTAAAGACACGAATGAGGGTACTGTGAATAGAAGTTGATTGGCCAAAGAAGAAGTAGACAGTATGATAGCAGAAGAAGAGATCGAGACAATGTCAGACAGCGTAGTAGATAAGATCAATAATGAGGTGTTTCCTTTTTATTTTAAAGGTGAAAAGGTGACATTGACACCAAACTGAATTGAATAAAGAAATAAGTCCTTCACTATTCCTTTTTAGGGACATTTTATGTTCTTCAGTCATACGTATCAAGATTTATCAGTCGCCTATACATTTTTCTGATTGTAAAATATTAATTATAGCAGAATCACTGTATCAAGACATTATTGCTATCTTGGGCCACAAATGGTATCAGAGTTACCCTGTGATTCCTTTCCCTATTGGACAGCATCATCAATTAAAGCATCCATAAACACATTCAAAATGAAAGAGACTAAAAAGTACATCAGTTCCTACTAGAGATGTGGTGCAATCCTTCATAAGATTTACTAGAAAGACTACTGCATGAAAAGGCCTGTAAAAACAGTGAGTCTACCTTTAAGGTGACTTCATTTATTGGCTTATTATGAAATTGGCTCTTGATTACTAGTGCTGGACTACAACACTGTCCGTTTATGGAGTTCTCCATGTTACAAATATTACAGTTTAAGCAATCCAGGGTACATTACAGATACATTTTCCTGTTTTGAACATACGGGCACTTGATTTTGACAAATACTCTGTTGTTGCAGCGTTGAAGCAGGCGGATCATTGTTGGCCTAAATCCCACAGCTGAGCATGCTAGTCTCGTTTTGTGTGCAGAGGCAGCTGCAGACAGATCCTCTGGGTTTGGTTTCATCGTGGACAAATTTCATGCCTTTGAAGTTAAGATTGATCTTCCGACAACAAAGAGACTTTAAGCCTGAGAGCAGCAACAGGTAACACAGTCACCTGTGCCCTTCCATGCACATGTTCTGAAGTACCTACCATCTCCATGAGCAATTAAACCTGTAGAGTTTGATGAATTAATCGACGAACGTTCGCTTTGCGACAGGGAAACGTTCACTGTAGACGATAAAATTCGTCAGACACGATTGTTCTATCGTGGCTGGACTTATTATCACCTACACCGGCTAATAAAACCTAGAGATGTTAGCCTACAGTACTTACCGCCCGCGTGCAGGTGTGCTACAGAGCCAGACAGGTGTGGCAGATTGAATAATGTCAAAGCTGGATTCAAGATAGCAAAATCTCGCCTACTCTAACGCCAGAAATGCAAACAATGTTAAAAGATTGTTTTTTGCATTACCTGTTCTGGTTGCATTCTCTCAAACATATAGAACCTTCAGTCTACAATGCACTTTATTTTGGAAATGTCTTACCTTATATGTTCACCTTGTGCCTCCTGCCTGTCTCGGTCTGGAGAACCTTAAATGACTGAGTTTGCATCAATTTTTGGTATACACCCTCAATGGATCAATAATTATCTTAAAAATCAACAATTTCAAGAGCAATCTTTCTTTTTCCTGCACACCTCACATGTGGAGTCTGGCTGGGACTTTGACCTGCCTCTATCTTGTTGTGGGGAGAACATCATAAAAAGTGCTGCTGCATGCAAAGTTGTTGTGAAACATAAAGAGAGGTAAATAATGAGTTCACGTTCAAGTTAAGACTGAGACATACAGTATTTTATATTTGAAAATGAAATAATCAATTAAGCTACCTTGTCCCTCTGGTGTTAACTCTCATTTGTGGTTTAAATCAAGGTGAACGTTTGTGTTGCAGCTGTATTTCAATGTAACTGCATCTTTTGTCTTCCTGCGTTGGAATTAGAGAAACTGCATCAACATAAAATAAAGTAAGAATATTATTTACAGCTATTTAAAAAACAGTTTTATTTAATAAACCCCTAACTGTCATTCCCTCAATGCCAGTCTAAAGCAGCTATGATACAAAATGTCAAGACTTAAATCAGATTCTTGCAGTTTGAGCATCATCTTATCAGGACTGTGGCAACAAGGTGACCATCAAAAGTTTATCTAAGCCACATGGCTCTTCTGTTTTTAACTTTAATGACACACTGACTCATATATGACTGCAAAGCAGATACCTTTAAAATAACATATGATGTTTCGTAGACCCATCTCATACCTGTTCATGCTCATTGCAATACTGTTGTTTGGGTTTAAGAATTTTACATTTAGGGTTTAAAAACTGCATGACAATTTTTTTAATCCAAGAACTGTTTGTTATTCTTCTCTCCTCTAGTGTAAGAAAAGGCACTGAAGTGGAGATGTTGAAACTATTGGTGCTTTTAGACTTCAGACTGGGAAGAGATGACCTTTCTAATGACCTTTCCATGAAACAACATGTAAGTACACCAACCCCTCTGACTGCTGTTCCTCTGTTTTTCACTGTATTTAGATCATCTCGTAAAGAAGCTAGAATAATCACTTCTTGAGGAAAAGCACAACGTTATAATTATTAACCAGCTGACTCTCACTGTCATGACTTTTAAAAAAACAGTCTTGCAACTGAGTTAGCAATCTGCTTTATGACTTCCCCTTTAAAGAAAGTATATTAGATTGTGGAGTTTGTGGTATTGACTTCAAGTTGAACATACTTCTGACACTAGCTGTTTTCAACCCAGCTGTCTGGTTTTGATTTAAGATTCCTCAGATGAATAAAACAAATGTAATTGTATCTGCTTTGAAATAGGAATAGTTTTTCTTTCATTCTTCATTTGCTTCTCCATAAAATATTAAGATTTAATTGTTGGAAAAGTCAATTCAAATTGACTAATATTGAGAATTATTGCCTCCATATTAAGTCATGCCTGCTGAAGGCCTCCTGGGTGCAGCACGGCTAATTACTGGGGATATATTTCTGCGGCTCAGCCTGCTGCACAGCTTCTGTCATAATCAATGAGCCTTGTAACACTCAATTAGAAACTAATTGGATTTGTGTGTGTTCGAGGTGGAAAAACATGTACATTTGAGCGGACATGAAAGAACTGCTTATCTGTGTTGACAGCTGTGATGAAGTTGAATTGGGTCGGCCAATTGTAAATTTCAGAAAGAAATTGTCAGTGTAAGCACTTTCCAGCTGCTGCTCTATTGGCTTAGTAAGAACAGGCTGAATTTCTATTCAAATGTGTAATTAACAATGTACTTTGGCCCATAACCCGAGCTAAAAAGACTCATTATTTAAGTTTGAGTGTACAATACTGCATACAGTTTGATTTAGGTGGAGTGCTGTGGCAAACACAGTGGATTAGTTAACTGTAAATCTACTCACATAAACAAATTGGGGATTTTTGTTTGGATACGTACTGAGTGTGTTTAAGTAAAAGTCCTGGTTTTAATAAGTACACAATTCAAGCTAAACAAAAGCCTTCAGGTGTCTTAGCAGCAATCTGTTTTTATTTTAATAGACTCTTTGGTAATAAATGTGATTACATCTGAAGAGCTGATCCAGAACAATTTCTAGCCCTTATGGATTTTAATAATCTGTTTTTGTATTAGACGAGCTTACATATCTTTCGTGATCAAACATAAATGTCCACTGAGGGGGGGAAATCAATTTGAGTCCTGTGGGTCGTTTCTGTTCTGATATATTGCTGTTATTGTTGTAGGCCGAGAGTGAAAGATTTATTTCCCTGCTTATGAGCGCTGAGGATGGGATGGTTTATCTAAGGAGCCAGTGACAAGTACAAATCTTCCTGATAGTTATTAAAGTGGTCATGATCACTTTGCCTCATACGTACTGGTGTGCAGCACTCAGTCTGTCACATTCCTGCTGCGATGGCCTGACAAGCGCCTTGTATTTATGGCAGTGAGGCAGGGTCGAGTCTGAGCCTTAGTAATATCCTCATTTTATAACCGTTTGGATAACACCTTGGCAAACACGCCACACACACTTAAGAATTTAATTTGATTTTTTTGTTTATCTTGAATTACAGTTTACATTTCAACGTTCTCGACATCATAGCTGTGTATGTATCCACTTAAACAGACGTACCTGTTTATTAGGTACACCTTTTATGTGGCTCTTTTACACATAAAATCGAGTAAATTATATAAATATAACCAATAAGTCAAAACTGTAAACCGTATAATACACTGTAAGCTTTGTCTTTATTACCATATACTGTGTTGTAGTGAAATTAAAAGGTCAATGAGTGTGTAAGGCAAGTGGAGGGAGAATCCGCTCTCTTATTGGTATTGGTTGTTTACTGCTCTTTGAAATTGTGTGTGTGTGTGTCTGTGCTGATGTCTCTTTTTGTCGGGGTGTTGTACGTGTCAGTGTGATAGATGATGTCCTTGCCGTGGCCTCTATTTTGTCATTCTCTGTGTGTGTGTGTGTGTTTGGGTGGTCTGTGTGAGCATACATTTACAGGCTTTGGTAATGTGGGTAATGTGGGTCATGTGTGCGTGTTGGCTTATTGGTTTGTTGTTGAATTTCAGATGTTGCGGTCTTATCTCATTACCTGGGAAACTGGAGGTTGGAAAGTTCATTCACATTGATGTGTTTTCATGACCATTATTTTTTCCTGGAAACAGGAGAATTGTTTTTTGTTTTTGTTTGTTAGGGTTGCTCTTTAAGAATGATATTTCATCACTTAGGTGTGATGAAAAGGCCACATGACTAGACTTAGCTTTTATACATGGCCTTTTAAATCAGGGACACACAACAAATGTCTCGTATCAGAAAATAAGAAAATGAAAGGTGCTGTCTTCCATTTGCACTGAAATGAAGCACACACAATTTATCCCAGATAACACGCTATGAATATGAATTTCCTCCACAAAGCAAAATGTCCTGTCTCACTCTGATGGGGGATTTGCATTTCTCACATCTCAAGAGTTTTTAATTATGAAATGAAATTTCACCCCAGCATGCCTCACAGAATAACTGTCGAATGAGAGATTTGTCAAATTGTCCCAAAAGAGCTAATTGAGGGCAGAGAATACTGATTTGTGCGTATGGTTCGGTTTTCTTAGCACATATCTTTCTGTAAAGTGATTATGTGTTTCTGTAGGTTTATTGTTCTTTTTTAGATATTTGCATACAAACGTCATATCTGCTTGTGTTCAAGTTTGTAGTATAAGTTGGAAATATTCAGTCCTGTTCAGTCTGTTCTAACATATTTTATTCATGATTGGATTAAAAAATACAACTAATTGGAAATTTAATGTATTTTTTCATTCCTGGAATCAAACCTTATGTTGATCTTGTATCTTGTTATTTAGCATGCCTCTCCAGTAGAGCATCATCTGAGCCACAGGGTCAGAGTCGGACCAGATTTCATAAGAGACGATGCCAGACCGGGGTCTGCAAACGTTAGATTTTTCTGATGAATAATGTATTCAAAGTGTGAAGCTGCAGACGTGTCTCGCTGTGTGTTCAGAGATGCTTGACTTTCACATGTCTCTGCTGGAATGAGGCTGAATCAAGAGCTCCTCTCGGTTATCAACAGCTTCGGGGAACACCCTGCTATACGCACAAAAGATAGAGGGAAAATGTATGACTGTTAGGATGCTCTCTAAGGCTAATGGGGACTGTATAAGCACCCACTGATTGACAGCACAGGTGGAACAATGTCTGATTGTTAGCTAGATAGCTTATATTTAGTTTAGTTTGACTTATCTCTGTAGATATCATCATAAATATAAATAAAAGTAAACATTTGCATTACAATAAAAAAAGACAATACATCCACACATGAAAAACACTAATAATCAATAAATCCCATTCTTTGAAGCTCACAATCCCTAATTTTTGTTTGAATGTGACAAAGAAATGTGGAACGTGGTCTATGTCATTTGTTTTATTATTATTGATTGGGATCGCTACGATAAGATATGATACGATGCGACAGGAGATGATACCATGCGATACAATACGATGTGATAGGATGCGATACAATACGATGCGATACGATGCGATACAGTGCGATACGTTACGATATGATGCGATATACTTTATTTAACCCTTGGGAAATTTGTCTTGGACTCAAGTGCTGCACACATTTAGCTTCCTCCACAGTAGCATCCATAAATAAACACTTACAACCATCCACATTTAAACCTAGAAGCACTTACCAACGAAAAAAAATGAAAACAACATATATTGCACATTGCCAGAATTATACAGCAGTCATTTGAACATACACTGGATATGCATCAGTCTCAACATTTAAGAAAATTCATCTTATAAAACGGTCCTTTGGAAGGCAACACATTAATGAGATCTTATATCTGTTTAATATCAGAGTTTTTGATTTACAGAAGGAGTTGACTCAAAGAGCGTCTTTTTGATTATTGCTACAACAACAATGATTCTGCAGTCTGAGGCGACTGAGTTCAAACTGAACTGGATCAATATTAAGGATCAAATTTACTTCCTATGGGCACAAAGGCAATGTGATCTGTTACCCTTTCATAAAAGAAATGATTGGAGGATAAGAAAGATGGTTTCTTATCAACCTAGGTGTTTGCTTTACCTTGTCTCCCATCAGCAAAGGATTTTGACCGGCAAATGACAGAAATGAGATAAAGGAATTTGACACTTTGATGTAAGATTGGATACATTAGCTTATCAGTTCATTTCATAACCACCTTATATACTTTGTTGATAGCTATATAATACAGAAAGATTTAAATTCTACACCCATTTCCACAGTGATGAGTTTGTATAGAGATTTTTAAACCTTTCTCATCCCTTCTGGTCTTCTTAATGGATTGCAGTGATTGTTTTGAAGACCAGGAAGTGGTCAGCAGGATAATTTGTAAAAGTCGGTTTAGCACAAATGGCCAGGCGAGCAGGAATCTGTGTGTTCCCTCACACCACGCAGGTCTCCTGCAAGGATCACTCACACCAGACTCCATTAGCAAAAGGCTGCTCTCCACATGCCACTGCCTGAACAAAGACACACGTCTTTGTCCGTCACGTGAGGGGAAACGCTCAAAGTCATAAATAAGGATTGTGTAAACACATTCTGACGCTAGAAAAGGCTTGTGTAACTTAGCCAATGCAATGTTGTGTAATGCTTCCACTGGAGTATTGCAGTGATATCCTTTAACAGTCCTCTTTCTGATAACGGAAGGTGACATGTTTTAGAGTAAGGTTTAGATATTAAAAAAGAGAGCGTTGTTTCACAAAGACAGGAGTTGAATCTCAAAGCAACATCTGAGCCACTTTTTCCTTCTGTTTTTACTGTGTGCTGTCATTTTTTACTATATGAGGCAGGGCTGTGCTCAGAAAAATCATTACAGCAAAAGTATCGCAATGTTTTTCACAATATTAAATCCATTTTCCCGCCCCTCATCCCTAATACATTAAATGTTTTTTTATTTTCCCTAAATTCCTCTAATCACAACAACCAAAGATATTCTAATGTCTATTTTGAATTAAATAGTAATTCACTCATTAACAAAACAAGCTGTTTTCTCAGCTCCACTTTAACATTTTCAGTAAATAATGTGGAGCATTGCCACACATCACAATACTTATCGCATCATGACCCGTATATCCTGTTAGGTATCGTATCGTGTATTCCGGTCCTTGCCAATACTCAGCCTGTGAAAACTGAACTGGATGTTATTTCTAAAGCTCAGCCAAGAGTTAAAGACTGAATTATTCACAAAGCAGACGTGATGTTACAATCATTAAACAATTTATACTTTTTGAGTCCATCTGCGGAGTATTATGTTGCTGCATTTGTGATTATGCTTTCCCCGATGTATTCCCAGTATTGGTTATGATATCCATCTGCTGTCACAGTGACATCATGGTGTTGATTTCCTGGTTGACTTGCCGTGCAGAACTGAGTCATGTTTCCCGGAGAGGTTTGACGATAAGCCAGTAAGGAAACCCCTGTGGGCATAATACGGGCAGGGCAGAATAAATCATGTCACCTTTTTTTTCCCCTTTTTTCTTTTTTTTTTGGTACTGTCTTTATATTCTAAAACGCTGCTCCAAAGATGATTCCTGACGCCCTTTTTACAACATTACAGTGCCTACCTACTTTTCCCCATAGGCTACTCACTGCTTGATTGGTTCATAAAAACGTCTCTTTGAGCTGAAGGAGTCACACAGCTCTCTTTCACGTGACCTAGACCTTAATTAGTACAGCAACAGATTGTCATTTGCATGTACGTGCCCTGGTGAGTAGGTGGGAGGTGGCGGACATATAGAGGGGGAGGATGGTGGCACTTCAGTGCCAGTTTGCTTAACAGACCCTGAAGGTACAGTCGACCCCGAAGTGCTGTTATTGTAGCTTATTATAATAGTGTTTTTATCTAGCATCATTTCCTTTTAACGTCAGAGTATTTTGATTTGTTGTGCAGGTGCAGTAAAGGGATCATTTATGTGAACTTTAACCAAAATAAACAACCTCAAACTGTTTCTTTAATTTGTTTTATTAAATAAAATAAAAAAAAAGATTAATTTGCTTTTTCACACTATTAAAAAGCTTCAGCCTTTCAGTTTCACTCTTTTCACCTGCGTGTGCCTTTTGATAAGCGCACCAGCTGTCAAATCTCTACAAAGCATCATTATTTTTCAAGGTGTACCCTGATCCTGACAAAAGATCCGCCTTGTACCTGCTGGGAGTTAGTTCCTCTGGAGAACAGAGGCGTGCAGCGCTGTGAGACTCCTCCTGTTTAGCAGGCGCCAACATTAAGACGTGACATGCCTTTGGCTGTTTGCTATGAAGAAGAAAAGCCGTCTTTACTGCTTTGTTCTAACATTAATAAAACATCTGGTACATGGTATCAGTTTTTGATTCTGAGATAGGTAAGAGGTAACATTTTGTACTGTGACCGTGTCGTGAAATGTGTGAGCCATGTTTGTGCTCCACAGACATGTGAGCCTCGAATATGAGCAGAAGAAACAAACAAGATCACAGCTATAGTGAAAGGGATTTATTGTAACAAACATAGGGACATTTTTTTCATCCTTAACTTATCAGAATCCAACTCTTTTCTCTAAATAAGAACAGGATTTAACTAGCTATATTATATTTCAGTGACTGTTGGTGTTTGCATTTCATAGAGCAAATCGTCTGCATGTACTGAAACACGTCTCTGTGTGTTGAATCTGTATTTGCAGATCATTATCTGTATCATTTGCCAGCCTGGTTGTCAGTTGTACTCATGCTACTGGCCAGTTTAATATCTCTGATCATCAGTCATGCTTTTATTGAGCCGCTTACTCTGACTCATGCAAATATTCTCTGCAGTGATTTGCATTTGCGCTGCTGACACTGATCGATACTGCATCATCTGTTGTTTGCCCCTTTGTCTCCTTAGACCTGAATCCCTTTCATATAAAATCATATTACATGTTCTTCTCTGCTACAGAAAATAGCAGAAAATGTTTCTTTTCCTGGACTCCATGCCGACCATTCCCTGAGAGTTTAGTTGATTGACAGCTGGGATCCCTGAAAGCCTCGGCTGACATGTTATTGCTCTGGGTCAGAAAGAGGCGAACAGGAGTTAGCCTTCATACAACCCCCATATTTACTCTCAGCACTTTCTCACTGCTTTTTTTTCCCTCCTCTACTGTCCACTATCTTTGTGCTTCCTGATAACATTTCAGGCCCTGCTCTGAATTATTGACCAGTCGGAGCCTCTTGAGATTGAGCCAGTGGTGTGTTTTTGTCTATCAGCTTTGGCACTGAGCTTTTTTTTTTTTTTTTTTTTTTTTTTTTTGACTCCCAAACCAAAATGACAACATGGTGAGATGGATCATGTTTAGAATGTGATGTCAAGGTAAAGAAAATGTTAGCATTTCAATGACCGACACCTAACCGCTACATACTGTAATGACAGGTATGAATAAATACATATCTAGTGTTTGAGTTTTTCTGAATGAATAATTCATGCAGCAAAGAGAGAGAAATGCTCCCATGAACTGATATGAAATTCTACTAAACACGTTACCTTATCTGTAAATCTTGCCTTTTAGTCAAACAGTAGATTAATCACAGGTGTAGCTTATTGCATTAACGAGGGCTGCTTTCCATGTAGGTGTTAAGGTGCATTCACACACACTCCGTGCGCGCCGCGGTCCGTCAGCGCCGCGCACTACGCCGTAGTTAGCCGCCACTCTAGTCAATCATTGTGTTCACACAGCCGGCGCTGCGGTCCGTCTCCGGAGCGTGCCACCAGCGTCACGTCGCTCTGCTCCGTTTCAAATACGCTGCAGGTCTATTTTCGACGGAGTACGCTGCAGACACGCGTCAAGCTAGACAGTATATCAAAACCCGGACAGGAAGTCAGACAAGGAAACGCACAGAGCATCCGGTCAATTTCAAAATAAAACACAATATACGGACTCGCGATCGTATTTTTTATCACTTTATCAACGTAACGTCAAAACAGGCACCAAACGAACAACAAATCATCATCAGAAAGACAAAGAGACATGTTGTCTGCACGTTTTTCTCTTATTCCCGCGTTATCTTGTAGTTCTCCCGTGATGTGTGTACAGCTGATCATGAGTGCGCTTCGCTGCACTGACGTTCAAGAAACGGATCCAGTGTGAATGGGCGCGCGCCGTCCGAAGGAACAAAACCGTGGCGCAGACGGACCGCGGCGTGCACGGAGTATGTGTGAATGCGCCTTAACAGTTGCACAGTTGTGCTTTCAAACGAAGCCTTTATTAATTCAACAAGTTGTAATCACGTGTGTGCTTTAATGGCCCTTACTTTTGTCAAAATTGTATCAAGAAAAAAACGCTCTAAATTGTTTAAATTCGTGGTTTATAGTGACTGGCTTGTTGGTGTGTCATAACTTTCACTTTGTTGAGATCAATCAGGGAATGGATTATTTGGGAGTTCCGCAGATAAAATACTGAGAAATACAAATATCATATTTTGCCTTATCATGAGGTTTGTTAAGAAAACTCTAAAATATCACTAGACTTAATCCTTTAACAATTCCACATGTAAAGGCTGTGTCCTGTCAGCAATCAATGGAAATGTGCTGAAATGCGACGACTATGTTGACTCAGCCTCTTGTGTCTTGTTCTTACAGTGAAAGAATCGTTATAAAAAATCCATGTAACATCTTTATCTTAACTTTATTTCATTTTAGTTCTATCTCTTTTTACAAACTTTGAACAGTCTCCACACGCACTGAGTATAGAGCTGCACTATAAAAGGCATTTTGATTGTTGTTGAAATATGAGCATTTTTTAATAAATACATTACAAAAGTCTGAATTTATTTCATAAATAAAAACAATTATTTGATCTAAACAAGCAAAGCTTTCTTACACAGCATGTGTACATCTTACCTGTTTGATGGAGGCCTGAGTCTACAGTCAGTGTTTTCACACTACGTTGATGCAGACAGATGAAGCTCAGTCTATAGCTACTATCCACCCTCAGATGAGCTGGTGCCAATTTAGTGATGGAAGTATGCTTTTGGGATTTCAAACACAGGTATTGTGTGAAAAATGAAGAACAATAGATGGACAAAAAACGGAGTATTATAGCTTATATGCACGTCAGTATTTGTTCATATATTGCACTTTATATTGTTATTGCAATATTGAACAATATTATTGCACATCACATATTTTTCTCACATCGTGCAGGCCAGGTATAAATTCAAATTCACTGTAAAGTAATATCTACTTTGAAGACTTGCACAATTTCTTTTAGAAACATTGTGTAATTTCAATTTAAAATCTTTATAACTTCCAACTAACTTTGAATGGTCTCCACTTTCAGTGTTAAACTGAACATTGGGTTAAGATTTTAATAACTCAAAAAGCTGCTTTGGTTCTCGTTTTTTTTGTTGTGTTTGTTCATCATAACCGTTCTGACTCTGCAGCCTGTGCCTGGAAACCACAGATGGTGCAGGGGAATGTTGATTCATGTGGTGCTGGAGGAGACCTTGCTGCTGAAGATGAATGCTGCTTCATTGTGCTTCTTTGTGCTCAACTAATTATTCCTGTGACAAGTGTGACATCAGCCCAGCTTTGAACAGAGGCTTCAACAGTATTGAGTGGCTCAAGGTTGCAGTCTGATGTGACTTTGATTAGCTTGAATCCCCGCTATGAAAAGCTCCTGCTGCACCTACAGGAGGGTGTGTTGTGAAATTACCTGTTGCTTAGGAACCAAAGTGACTTCATGCATAAGAAAAAAAGGCTTTGCCAAGGTCTTCTAACGAAAGAATTCTGCAGCAACATTCTATTAAGTCAAATGATATCTAATTTTTCAGATGTGTGTCAAAATTCAATGCAAACTAAGCAAAACATACTTTTTTTTAATATTCTCAAAGTAGTTTCTTAGTTAAAAAGAAAGGCTACATCTCCTTTGTTTCTAATACTGCTAAACATGGCTGTGAATGATAATGTATAATGTGTTACTCATTCACTCCTTAGCATATTGTTTTTATTTTTACCTCTCATTACATTTCACAGCTGTCCAAATGGGTTTTGTGAAAAACATCCTTTTAACTGAAGGATGTAGAGGTGTTGGAAATGACGCCCACATGTTTGGCCTTGGAATGAGTTGTCATTGTCACTATGGTGATTAAATCATCCCCCGCTGGATGATAGAAATGGTTCCCAGCTATTTGACATTTGAATATCTGGTCTGAAGTGTTATACATGTGTGGAGGTAACAAAATCTAAGTAATTACAACATCTTTCTGGCAACATCTTGACAAAGAAATGTTTTAATACAGTAATGAAACTTCTGTCTAAAGAAATGTACAGTTAGTGTGTTCAACAGTGTGGAAAAAACAACAACATTGTAAAACTATGAAAGAACATGAGCTTTACAATTTGAGCTGACTGCTTCGAGACGAAGACATTATTAAAATGAATCTTATTTCATATTCAGGGGCAGAGGTTCCATCTAAACAATAGAGTTTTTTCAGCCTGTAACACTAGATGTGTCTGCTGCCTAATATCAAATGAAAACTCCTCAATAATTGTGGAGAAAAAAACGTAACACGTAATTTTTTAAAAAATAAAATATGAAATTATAAAAGTAAGCCTGTTGTAAAAATCCCTGCTATTATATAAAATATATGATGCTTGAATAAAATGCCAATATGATGCAAAGAGTATGCTGGCGTGTGTCTACAAGGAGCTGTTTAACGATCATTTATAAATCCTAATTAAATAAAAAAGGGTTTAGATTTAACATCAAATGGGAACAGAAATGTTGTGCAAGATTAATTTTTTTTAAAGACAAAAACATTTTTTCTCTTACTTGATATTATCAAAAATAAAGAAAAATGCTCTCAAATAGTGCAGACACATTATCATTCTTTTAGTTTGCGGGGATAAGTCAACAGTCTGATTTGTAAACAGCTTATCAATGTTTTTTAATTGCACCCTGCAAAAAAAAAAAAAACTTGATTACTGAGAACCATTGAAGAAGTGTAAAGCAATCGACAGAGTCCCACCCTCTCTCCCTGATTTGCACCCCTGCTGTGAGGAAAGGAGCCGGTCGAACGGAGGCGGCAGACGCAGTCACCATCAGTGGGGGCAGCTACAGAGGAGCAGCAGCAGCACTTCAAATGGTATGTGAGGTTTTCAAGGCATACAGTCATAAATTTTTCATCTGCAGCAGGCTTTGAGGCAGGAGAGGGGGCAGGCCAGCCAGGCTTCTAACAACAAACCCTAGCTTTCAGAGACAAGAGGTGGACGGGGGAAGGGCACTTGAAATGAGAAACAACAAAAATCCTTTGTTTACAATAGATGAACAAAGAGCTATGAACAAAAGTCAATGTTTAGTACTGAGAAAATCTGCCGGCAGAGTCGTAAACACCACAGCAGCAATTTAAAAAGATAATGGCAGATCAACAATTGTGATGACTGTGTGCGTCGAATAATGGCTGCCACAACAACAACCCTGAAAAGATTCATTAATTGCAAGATGCAGTTTGTTTTCCAATTGTCTTCTCTTTGTATTTATTGTATGAATACAGAACTTCTCTGTCTATAAGAATATCTGCATGTTTACAATATTTGTCTTGAACATTTGCTGTAGCATTTGTTGCAGATATCCAAAGACAACTTTATTAGTTACACTTGTACAATCTAACACAATTCTTTACAACAGCCCTACAATAGACCATACAAAAAGTAGGCTTAACATTTTCATTTTTAGTCATCATTGTCAAAAATGTATATAATTTGCATTTATTATTTTGTTTAGATCATAGAGGGAAGTTTGTTCTGTCAGTTCTCACTATGCACATAAACAGTAGTGGGCAGGACACTTTGGGATCATAACATTAGATGTTATTGTATTTGATTTTACTATATTGAAAATGTGTCCCTTGTAAAATGGCAACCAACTTTTGACTAAACATTTCATTGACATTCTTGAGGTAATTGAAACAAAAATGATACATTCAATGGCACCCAGCTTTTATTTTGAAATGCAGGTTTAATGCAAATGGTATAATGATTACAACCCTTTATAAACCCAATGTACGAGGATGGACTGAGCATGAACTACAGGCAGATGTATTTTTAGCCGAGTTCTTTCTGTTGCCGGTGTCTCATTAGTATTCTGTAAATATTGAATGGCCACTTTAAGGAGCATGCTGTACAAAGATAGCACACTTTCTCTTTTAAATTTCAGAAATAATATCTATGTCCAACCTGACTTCCTCCAAACCATCCTGGGCCTTTTAGTTATAAGTTCCAGGCCATTCTTTTTCTGTAAGGTGAATCAGAAACATGAACCAGCTTTGTGGAAAATGAATCCTGCCCATAAAGTGCTGTCCCTCTTCACATAAGCAGACAGTGGAGCTCTGCAGAGCGCCTGCAAATTTAATGACTGATTTTCCCGGCACTGTGAAGTCCTCTGGGTGCAGAGTCTGTCTGGATGCTAATGCAGTCTGGCATCTCCATCCTTGTTTAAACAACCCATGTTATCCTGAATGGGCTACTGCACAGCAAATTAAAAGCAACTTTAATACAAAGATCCATCTGAACACTCCTGCTCTACTTATTTTGAGTCCTCTCAGATCTCAGCCCGCTCCCTTTTGATCCTGAAGATATTATGTGGGCACTTTGTGGAGGATGAGAGCACTTTTCTGCTTTCAACACAAAATACAAGATTGGTTTAACTCTGATTTAATGTTTAATCATGTTTTTATGTATGCAGCTTCTTGATACTGCAGAGAATTTAACATGTCAAGTACAATTCAGAGTAGTTTGACTCGTCATACAAAATTTAGTCTCATATATTTCACATACACGTCATTTTTCTCAACTGAGACCAGTGACACAAGCTCTGTGGAAATACGAGAATTTTGGCACATCCTAACATGGCTTCTGCTAAAAAGTTAATTAACCTGAAGTCATAAGATTTGTGACATTTCAGACATATTTGAGCAGACGGGTTTTCAACACTCAACAAGCCACTGCATCCCAACTTTTTTCCTTCACTCAGTAAAAATGGGGCTTTGGTCTGCTACATTACGATTCTAAAAGTTTCCATGAGTATATTGCTTAAACTAAGGATCTATAATGTCCGCGTAGAACGTTCACAGGTAATAGTAATAAGTTAAAAAAAAATGACAGCACTCTAAAGCCGATTTAAAGCCCAAACTCTGAAGAGTAAGTTATCAAAGTGATATAGCGAGGTTAAAATAAAGCCAGCTCCGTGACAAGGAAAACTCTGACTTTAGGCTCAACAGACCGGCTTACCCTCTGATCTCCCCTCGTGGTACACCCCCCAGGTAGATGTCAGGCAGTGATTTGCAGCACACAGCCTTTGTTTACATTTTCCCTTGAAAAGATTCACAGGGAGTGATCTGTTTAAATGTTAGAAGGAAAGCAGGATGATATTTTCTGTTAAAACATACCACATGACAAAGTCAGCAAAGAGGTCAGAGCTTTGTCCACAAGGGGCGCCAAATCAACAAAAACTGAAAGTTCCTCACAGGAGCTTTAAGTTCATGACTTTCCCCCTGTAGTAAAAGTAAATCACCTCAAATTCCAGATTTTTAAGGTCAAATCCCAAAACAAAATGCATCATTTCTAAATTTACCTGTGAGTTGCTTTAAGTTTTTGTAATCTTTGCTAGTAACTGGGGGTTATTTGGTCTCGAGATCTCCTAAATCAGTGCCACATGTGACAATTTATTCTGAGCTGAGGCATTTGGTATGGGTCAGCCTACATCTACTGTTCACATTTTCCCCAAACACTTTTATCCTGCACTGTGTTGAGGGCTTTTCTTTGATCTCGGTGACAAATCTTTCCATCACATCTCCAATAGTTATTTCTGATCTAAACACTGAGGAATGACTTTGTCGTTTGTGGCAACTCATCGTCCTGCAACAGGAAGGATAGTTTGACCTTGTATAATTAGTGTCTTAACATAAACATGACAATTTTTTGCAGTGAAAGCTACATAGTTTCCTGTAATAGAAAGTTACCATAGTTGCTATCAGGAATTTGAATGTTTCCTATCACTTACATTGGAAGTAGAGCAGTAAGAACTCTCTGAACAGCAAGTATACACAGGAGGAACGATTACTACAAGCATAAAAAAATATTTTGAAAGTAAACATGCGACTCACTTTCACCTCATTTTTGTAAACTCATCCTTACTTCACCTTACAATCTTTGACCCAGTGAGAAAACTGGAGTGTGTTCATTAATTTCTGATGAATAGTTCTGGTCAAAGTCCATTGATCCAAACCTGCCAGTCAATTCTATGGGCTGTGCGGTTTGCGTTTGCTGGCTAAAATATGTATGTATGCTGTAGAGAAATCTGGATGAAGCTATGCATTTGTTCCTGAGATTAAGGGTAGCTTGGTGTCACAAGGGCAGTCAGGCCTCGAGCTGAATGAATGGAAGCAGGTGGCACGTTTCTTACATCCTCGCTAAGAGGGATTAGGCCTCTGAAGGGAGAGGGAGCATATTTGATTAGCCTGTTCAAAGGTACAGGAGGATGGAGGCCTGGTCACATGATCAGCCAGGCATTTTGAGCTGGACTCCTGATTTCCATGGACGTGTGTGTTTTGTAACATCTTGTGAAAGACAACAGTGTTATTTCAGGAGAAAGGGCCGCCCGGCTCTCTGCCTCCTCTGGAATGTAAAATAAGGCTGGTCATGCTCTGCTGAAGTAATGCACACTGTAAGATAAGCATTAAGTTAGGTTGCAAAGCAGGGGGTTAGCGTTGGAGAATCCATTTTTGTAGAGAAAATATTTACGTCTAATGCCTCCAATTTGGGGTTTTTTCTGAAGATTCAAGTGTTTTGCTATGCTGTATTCTAAAATGTACAGTTTTTATGAAAGTCTTAGAGTAAGGATGAAGCCCACTGAGTCAAAACGTATTTATTCAACTTTTTGTGACACTAAATGTGCAGGGCTACTTCCTTTTTCTTCACATCACGACATGAACCTCATTTGTGATATTTGCATTTCAAGGGAAAGTGATTCTCAAAACTACTTTACAGATTTAATACAACAACAAAAAAATCCAGAGTGTTTTCTCCTTTACATATTTTATATGTTTGCTTCACTGCATTCATAGGCAGAGTGGAGTGGGTGAATCTCGGTGGTGGAGAAGTCAGGGGGTGACCTGCTGCACCCACACAGCCCACACGCCGCCTCTCCCTGGAGGAGAGCCTCTCCATTGAGATCCAGGAGCTGCAGGCCTGCAGGGAGGCTGAGCAGCCAAAGTGTACAGGACCAGCAAATGGGGTGAATTTTATCTGCTAATGTTGTGTGGGCTCGCCTTCAGATTGTACATTATGAAACAAAGAATAAATGTTATATGTGATTCAAAGTTGATTCAGATCACAGTGGTGCGTAATTGTTAAGCTCTTATAGAGCTTCGGCTTGTGAATTCACATCACGCTTGCCCATGCTAATGCATGAATTCAATACATTTAATGCAGTTATTTTTCATTTCCACACTCAGACTGTAATACAAAGTTCTGTTTACGTGTGAGGGTGCAAGAGGCTTCTTAAAAATCCCATCACTGCATTCTCCGGCTAACCTTTCTTGTACAGACAGCTTCCAACATGAAGAGAAAAACAAAGTATTGACATGTCTCTGAAGTCTCCCTGTCTCAGAGGACGAGCAACAAGAAGGAGGGTTGGAATATTTTGTACTTGTGCTTCTGTGAATGTTGCATGACTGGCCGCTCGCCGCATGTTAATGTAACATATTTCACGGAAATATTGGCTGAAAAATGTGTATCTGTGTAAAATTGCTATGCCTTGAACTGCTCAATCGTTCAGGAAAAAAAGACTTCAGCAGTGATGATAATTGTCGAGCATGGGCCTGCTCATTCATGGAGCATGTTGTCTGCCTGTTAAGTGACAGAATAATTACACACGGCTGACAGAGGCTCTCGATGAGTGTGCAGAGTGATGGCAGTGAATGTGAAGGGAATACTGATGGTCAGTGTTTCTGAAGCCTCCTCCCTTTGTTCGAGTCCCTGCTTAATTTGCGTACAGCCGTCTCCTCCTCTTTGCGGCGGAGCAAGCTCATTGGAGGATTGTAAGTCACGGGTTGACAATCAGGTCTGCGGCATGAAGGATTCTAACTGTTGCTAAGGTGTTTTGAATGCCTGGTTGACCATAAGAGGGCTTCTTTTGCGCTCCATCTTCACCTGCTGAAATGCTGGGAGATGGGAGGAATGTGTTCAAAGTGTGAAATCTCAGGATTACTCAGTTTCTCATCAGAGGCCCACACTGTCTACACTATCATTTTCTGTCTGGGGTGTTGGTGGCTTCAGGCAGCATTTGTTACTGAGATTTGACCTGCATCGTGTTGGATTTCTTTTCCTATTGAACGTCTTTTTAACACGTCTGCCAAGAGAAATTTGGCAAAGGCTCCTGCTGTCTACAGATAGGCCTCTTTTTAAATAGAAAAGAAAAAAAAAACTCAAGTTCACCCGGAGTTCAGAGCTCATGAAGAGGGAACGCTATTTCAGCTCGCTGCAGACTGAGCTCATCATTTAACACAGTAGTCAGAGGAGCTTCCTTTAAGCCCAGTTATCTCATGTCTTCACTCAGATACTGTGTGGGCTCCTTTTTTAGTCTCTGAATTGCTGCATTTCTGAGAACTAATGGGTTCTGAGTTTTTTTCTTTTCCTTACTTATTCTTTAAACTAAATAATGATGTCAAATGTATAAGACATCCTTCTACAGTTTAATATTTGTTGTAACCATAATTTATTTTTTCATAGGTTCTAAATCTTAAATTGTTTAAGGGCACCGGTGATGAAGAATTGCATGTTTGTTTGTTTAAGCTGTCATCTTGGCCACTTTGTTTCTATAGCTTGGAAGAACATTTAGGATGGTTTATTTCTTTATATTGTGACTGATTTATTTGTTTTCTTTTGGTTTCACGTCTGATTGTCCTAAAAATACTCTAATGTTAACCTGTTTTGACTGGGTATATTGTTAATGCATGATAAAATAATATCACCAAATCAATCAATCAGTATATTTTTTTTTTAAACGGCTGAAGTTAAATAAAAACAACTAACACAGTAAACAAAAAATATGCAACAGATAAAAATGATGCATTCATAGTATTTTCATTAAAACAGGGTATTTTTTTGCAGAGATGCTGCTTCTTGAGGCTGGGAGTCAGATTATCACTTTCTTCCTGCGTTAACACCGCTGCAGCTTTTCCACTACAACCGGCTGGAGCCGATCCAGGTGAGCTCACCCATACACACAGAGGCCCACACTCCAAGGTCTCTATTTGGAAAACAAACTGGAAGAGGAAAATATGTGCAGTTCACAACACTTGACAATGACTCTCACCTCCACCTGTCATTTAATTGGAAAGACAGACCCTTGTTCTCCATCCGTGTTACTTCCTCTAAAAATAAGCTCTGTCAAACGCCGTCAGCACTACGCCTCTGCTCTACTACCCTCCTCCTGATACTCTAGTTTTAAATTTAGGTTCACCTCAGACCACACACCATCATTATGTCTGACTATGGATGGGAGCTGAGAGCCGCTGGCCCTGTCTGTGATTCTTAGCGAGCTCATCATGGCGGCTGTGTGGAGCAGCGTGAGGCTGGGACTGTTGGTATTGAGCAGAGAGGAGCGCCCCGGGCACAATCCATCAAAAAGTAGCTGCCTGCACCGTGGGAATAGACATGAATAATCCATGCTTTCTTTACCCATTCCTGTGTTTCTACGCGTATCCCATTAGATTCTCTGTTGCCTTTTCTTCAAATATCTAACCCTTATATTTGTATTAAACATTTGTTTAAATTAACACTTTTTTAATGGTATCTAGGCCTTATTATTTGTACAATGACAGAAAGAAAAAAGCTTAAACATTGTGGATTATCTGTTTGACACTTAATCATTTATTTACTTATATCCAATCAATCTCTGACTGAGATTACCTGTTGTTTATATTATTGTGGAATGTAATTGCCGTCTCAAAAAATAAGAGATCTTATTTCTAAATCTAAAGTACACATGTTTAAACAATATGATTCATCTAAACCATCAACATCAACATTAGGTTTATTCTACTGAAGTTACTCTTATGACAATCAAGTGTTTTCTTTACTCATCGATGAAATGTGTTTCTAATGGAAGTCAAATTGAATTAATAATATCAATGTGCTGCTAGGTACGCATGGTGAAAGATTCCCCTCATAAATTGTAAATATTCTACAAAGATGACCAGCATGAAATCAGCAACATAAATCGTCCTGTAAGTCTTTTACTTAGTTAAGGGCTCATTGGTTTGGCCTTTCCCTCCTTTATACATTTCCTCCTAACATTTATAGTGTGATAGTATATTGTGAAGGTCTTATAAATGCTCATAATATAGAGCTAAATGAATGTCAGTAACACTCTAGGCAGTAACACCAGTGCCTCACTGTGGTTCGTGGGATTAGCTGAAGGCCGGTTGCAGCAGGGAGACGAAGGACTGCATTGGTCTGCTCTCAGGTTAAATCAGCCTGATGCCGGCTGAATGTGTCGTGTGGAGAATTCACTTTATGGATGAATCGGGCTTTGGGGGCTTTCTGGTTTGCAGTTTTTTTATGATGCTCATAAACATTGATTTGTGCAGTGTTGTTAATGGAGGACCCTCTTGAGAGCTCTGAGCTATAATCACTGTTTGTGGAGTCCTGTGGTTCTAGATGTTGTTGTTTTTTTTATTTCCAACGCCAGATGCTAGCTTTACTATCCGTCGACACCTATTTCTTTTGAGGTGAATTATGCTGCTACCAAGGAGATTTCATACCACAGGGTTGTTGATTATAGCTAAATGGACCACTGCCCCACTGTGGCAGTAATATTGCTGCCACATTGTGTCTGTCTCCTCTTTTCACCGCTCTGAGTTCTCTTGTGATCCGGAGAGACTGCCTAAACAGCATCAATTCTCAAACATTCTCATACATTTCCCTCTTTTCAGAAGATAAACGTTTAAACCCAGTGGGGATGAATATCCAGTGAGATGCGAGTAGAGGTTTACAGGCTCTGGATTCAAGCAATTATAAAGTCCACAAATCATTTTGCCGTAATTAGATCTTGGAATATCTGATAATATATCCAATCTCTCTTTTCCTTTTTTTCCCCCTGTGAGATGAAAAAGATGCTAACTTGATCAAGCAAAGTGAGGGTTTGATATTAGCTGAATCTCTCCATTGATCTTCTGCCCAGCAGGTTTTATAGAACAGCATGACTTTGAATGTCTGCATGTGAAGCTGCATAACTTAAACTGACCAGTAAAGATGTGCTGTGATTGCAGAGTTGACAGTGTGAGAGATTTGTGATGTGCATGCTCTCTGCCTCCCTCCATTTTCTCTCCTGCTCAATAAATCAGTGTTGCTTTTAGGCGCTCCTGGAGGACACGGAAAAGCCCAAAAGAAGCCTCTGCAGTGCATCTTCTGGCTGAAATATTGTCACTTAATGCTAGTCAAACAGGTCAGTCAGAAAAAAATACCCCTCATGCTTTTATTCTGCCTCCATGAGCAGTATAATCAATATGATCTGTCTGTGGTGTGCAGCTGGTGGGCGAGGCTGGCTGCTTCTTACAGAGAGGTTATATGCGCAGCAGCATGGACACATCCTCTAATGCACTAATGCACCTCAGGGCTCTGACATCAATTATGAGAGACAATGGCCAACTGTCCTGTGCATCCCACGCTAGAGAGCTTGAATGTGTGAAGCAAATGTGGGCGTGTCTAACGTGGTGAAAGGAACTGATATTACTGATTAGATGTCTGTTGGAATGACACTTTATTTCCGAGGTCCACCTCTAATAGAAGAGGACACATTGTCATCACTTTTTTAAGGAATAGTTTTAGGGAAATTAAATTATTAACTTTTTTGAAACAACAAATAGATGAGACGATTATTAAACCGTAGTATTTGTATTCCAAAGGGAGAATATGCACTGCGTCGTTTAGCTTAGCTTAGCATAATGTTTAGAAACAGATGTGCTGAACTCTTTTTTTTCTCGTACTAGAAGTTCTGCTGGCAACCCCAGGATAACGACAAAACTCCTCAAAGATACTTCTTTGGGCTAAATAATTTGATATATCAAAGATAAAACAAAACAATATATTAATCAAGCCAGAATAACTGTTTCTTGTTTTATATGAAGCTAAGCTAAGCTAACCAGCTATAGCTTAATATTGAAGCTCCTGTGAGGAATTTCAGGGTTTGGCCGATTTTGCGCCCCCTGTGGCTAAAGTGGAATTAATCTCTTTGCTGATTTTGTCCTGTGCATTTGTAAGTACTGATTTATTTATTTAAAAATGTTTCACATGGAACACAATGAATCTTTGTCGGGGAAAAACTTTCTTTACAAGGCTGTTTGGGCCTGGATTGACGCCTACACCGCTGCAGGTGTGACAGGCATATAAACAAGTCTTCTCACTGATGGTCTCGTTTGCTTTTGCAGGCCATAAAGAGGTATTAGTATTGATTTCAGTTTATTTCCAAACCAGCAAAAACTCGTCAAAGCATCTCAAAGGAAAACAGTAATTCCATTCTAATATTCTTCACAAAGATGTTTACTTTTAGTTTCATATTTATTTAGTCATCTTCAATCTCATTCTGTGATTCCTTAATAAATAAATAAATCCTTTATTAAATCTCCGGTATCAGAACATCATATTTAGACTGCTAATGTGTGTGAGTCTTTCCTGTCTGGCCTCAGTTGGAGCTTTTCTGACTGTTTCACCTGCTCATACCTGTCTTCTAATAGTAGTAGAGCTGTTGCCGAAGTGCAAATGGTGCAACTCAATGTTTTATTTATTTTGTTCACTCAAATGGATTTCCTGGTTGAGTGTCAGAACCTTAATCTGCAGCAGGGATGGCGGTCGACACCCAGATCATGTTTTCATTTATGCCTTCGGTGAGTTGGGGGAGCCATTACAAATTCTTATTATTCTGGAAACCGGGTAGCATTTTTTTTTTTCCAATTTCAACAGAAGCCACATCTCAGTTTAATGGAGATGGCATATTTTTCATACATATAGTGAGAGCTGAGCATTTTCTATGTTTCTTGTATTCTGTGTGTTGAATTATAACATGCCTGGACTGTAGAATTTACATTAATCAAGGAAGAATCTTGTGATTGAAATGTTTCTTTTCTGTTCTTTGGTTCTAAAGGATTACATGATGCTTTTCGGCCCATAACCAGAGATTGGCTCTTTTTCTCACCTCCTGCCTCCACCCTCCACACTTCACTGCACAGCGCTGACTTCAGGTTTGCTTGTCATGGTCTTTTAGGCTCCTTTTAATGAGGCTTTCCCATGAAGTACCCCCAGAAAGACGATGGCAAAATGCATCAAAAAGCCTACACACCAAATCAAATGCTCTCTGTTCTCTCTTGATGCATGTAGCTGAGTTAGGGTGGGCAGGGCATGGCTGACATCCCAGAGTCATGGCAGGGAGCTGGAGTCTGGAGAAGCAGTATGTCTTCCTCTCCTCTCTCAGAGCGCTCTGTTTGTTGCTCGCTTTCACCGTCTGTCACGCCACAGAGCGCCGCGGACACACACTCTCCTCTCGTGCATCTTTCCATCCTGGAAGTGATGGCTAAACCCTCCCTCACACACTCAGCACCTCAAAAGGGAAACATGTCATCCCTCTCTACTCACACAGTGCTAAAAAGACCCAGCTCCCCCCAGGGACATCTCCTCTTCCTTTGCCGATCGATCTGCTGAACCCTCGCCTTCATTCATCTACCTATCTATCCGTCTTCCTGTCTTTACGCCTTGCCATTTCTCTCCAGTCTTTACCACATGTCTTTATGCTCACTGAGGATATCTCAGTGGCACTTCATGGTAATCAATACGGTGTTTCTCTGCTTCGAGAATATAAATAATACATAAACTGTATGTGGGTTTTAAAATGCATCAAAAGAGCTGGATTTTGCTCCTTGTACTTATCGTTTACATAAAGAAAGAGAAACCCCTTCTATTCAATGTAAATGTCTCACTTTGTCATGTATGCAGCATATTTGAATTTTGCTTTTCCTTGCAGTTCTCTTCCTACTCTTCCTTAGATTGCTTTTTCTCTCTGCATTCAACCCCCACGCGAGGAGTATTGATCGTTCCAGTGCACTAATTATCCTGCTTGGCCTTGGGTTTCTGTGCAAGCTGCAGTCAGCCTTTGATCGACGTGTCTGGTTGTCTTACGTTACTGTTAAAAAAAAAAAGGAAAAGAAAGAGGCTGTTTTGATAATAGAAATCAGAGTATGTTGGGTCCTGATCTTTGTAAAACAAGTGTGACACCTTCTTAAATGGCCAGACTGTCCATCAGCATTCCCTACTTGGTCCATAGAATGAGCTCTTAACTTGGCCGATCCGAGCTCATGTGTGGGTGTGTAAGTATGAGGGCAGTATTTACATATGCATCCATGCATATCTGATAACTATGTATGTATTCATGTGTTTGT